>JADXDR010000041.1:425851-448824 GCA_025026875.1 Chlorella ohadii | reverse complement strand
AACATGCACTGTGTGAGGAGCAGGTGCTGCAGGGGCCGCAACATGCACTGTGTGAGGAGCAGGTGCTGCAGGGGCCGCTGCCGCTGCAGGCAGCGGCGGGCCGGCCMAGCTGCTNGCCGCCGACCGGCGGCGGCGCGTCGCTGCCCGAGGCGCCGTCGCTATCGTAGGTCTCCACCTTCTTGCGGCGCTGCATATCTCCAAGGATGCAGGGCCCTGGGGGAGGACGCAGACGAAACAGCGGTCGGTCGGTGGGCTTGCGGGCTTGAGACAGCACCGAGCCTGGCTGCAGGGGCAACTGATCGCACACGCGCAGCGCCGATGGCGGTATGAGCGCAGCTGCAGGCCAACAGCGGCCTCACCCGAACCGAGCTCACCCGGTGGGACCCCTCCCCCAAGCTGGGAGCTGTTGTGGGTGCTGTACGATCCTTGATGGCGGATCAAGTCACGGAATGCAGCCGCGACGCAAACAACCCGGGTCGCCATGGCCGCCGCTGCCGCCCGCTCCGGGCACGCCGAGCTGCGTGATAATTGGAACCGAGCACTCGATTCTAGCATCAGTATCGNTCGTCCCCTACAACAATGNAACCANTTTACGCCGGTTTGTTGNCAATCACGGACATGGCCACCGCAAGGCCGTCGGGTGCACCTCCATTCTGCCACCGCCACGAAAAGGCTGCATGGTNGAAGCAGCGCAGCAACGGCTTGCCAGGCACTGGCGGTGAACATTTCGGTGTGCAAAACTGCKTKGTGCTCGGCCAGCGATCCCCAGTTGCCTTTGGGCATGCCTGCTGCTCCACGGGAGGGCTGCCGCTTCCGAGAGCTGTGCCCGTGTGGCGCCCGAGCGCTGCGTGGCGCCGCTCATGCCGGCGCTGCCGGCAACATGCAGCCCCTGGTGCCGCCCGAGGTTGTCATCGCCGCTGACCCACCTCACAAATGCGCAGAGCAGCGCTGATCATGGCTCTGGCCTGCCTGCTGGCGCGGGCCGCGGGCGCCCCAAACTTCTCCCTGCCCGGGCCCTGCTCCGCCAGCCCCTGGAAGCCTCAATTCACTGTGCCAGACGATTTACGTACCGGCGGGCTGCCCAGAACCCTCTCCCTGCTGGTCACGACACCCTCCTGCCCGGCAGACGCGTCCCTGCCCTTTGGCAGCCCCGCCCCCGTTCTGTTCTTCTTCAATGGTTTCATGGTGCGCTGCGAACAGGCGGCCTGGCCCCTCCGATCGGCCGGACCTTTTCGCCGCCGCCGGCCGCCGTTGCACTACCGGCCCTCCCTGCTGCCTCGCTGTTGCGCCCGTCTAAACACGGCTGCCCCACCCTGCCGCAGAACAAGGCATCTTGGTACCAGCGCATCGTGCAGCAGATCGCCAGCTGGGGCTGGGTGGTGGTGCAGGTGCGCGCCCCTGTGCCGCGTCAAAGCTTGTGCCGCCTGGGCCGGCAGCACGAGCGTTTCCCACTCAAACGCCACTCCGCCACATGCAGTATGACACGCCGTCGCTGCCGCCAGTGACCATCGCCGCCGAAGTGCAGCTTTTCCCAGCGCTGGCCGAGGTGAGGCGGCTTCTGCTTGCAGCGACGTATTGTTCAGTTTCGTCTGATGCAACAAAGCTGTGGACACGATTGCTGCTCCAGTACCACTGATTGTGGGTTCTCCGCCCTGCTGTACTCACTTCCACATCAATGCAGTGGGTGGCAGCGCAGGCCAACGACACTGCCAGCCCACTTTATGGCGTAGCGGATCCGCAGCGGCTGGCAACCAGCGGGCACAGCCGGGGCGGCAAGCTGGCCTCGCTCGTATTCACCAGTGCGTGCGGGGCCCAGTGTGGTGCACCACCTGTGCACCAGAAAAATTCTACCCTCACAACTATCACACTGGTGGCGCTGCACAGCTATGAATGGCAGCGGGTGAGATGCAGCACGTGCCTCAGGAAGCCCTGCTGCTGCCGACACCTCCCGCACCGCACACTGCGCCTGCAGCCTACCCTGAGCTGGTGTCTGCCACCTACCTGGTGGACCCTGTGGACCTGTCGCGCTTCTCACCCGAGTCGGCTGACAACCCCTCAGGTGGGCCAGTGTGCTGGCATGGAATGTGCTGCTGGCATGGCAAAAGCCAAACTCCCTTTAGCGTCCCTGGCAGATGTGGACGCCAGGCCCACTCAACCCACCCACCCGCTGCCCGCTCCGTTGGCATGCAGCCGCACGTGCGCTGCGGGAGAGCGGGCAGGCAATCGGCATGGCCGCTGCTGGCATCACCGGCAGCTGCAACCCTGTTGATGGCAGCAGTGCGTTCATGTGGGCAGCAGCAGGCAATGGCAGCTGGCGCGGGCTTGAGCCAGGTGAGCGCCGCACGGAAGCGCTGTTGGTAGAAGCTGTTGCTGCCCCAAAATCTGATAAGGGGGCGAGCGTGCAGAGTCTGGTTTCTGAGCTGTTGTGGTTTTGCACGTACATGTACCCTCAACATAGCCGCGCTGGTGTGCATGTGCAGGCGCTGCGCATGCCACATTCGCGGATGGCGGCTGCGTGGTAAATGCGGGGGCCGACCTCCTGTGCGGGCGTGGCAAGGACAGCAGGGCGCAGGCAGCGGCACTCACATCCACCCAGGCGCTGGCTTGGTTTTGGCAGCAGCTGGTGGGCGAGCAGCAGGTGCGATGGGCTGTTGGAGCGAGGTGTTCTGTCTTGGTGTGGCCATTTGCTTGCTGTTGATGTGCGGGCGCTGAGCTGCACGATTTCCCAGCACTGCTGGCCTTCCATAGGTCCTGGCAATGACGCACAGCACCCCAATCCCAGCCGCCTTCCTGCTCCCCTGCTGCAGACAGTGCCGCCCAGCGAGTCGCCGATGCCTGCCTTTGCGCGCTGGGTGGCAGCGCAACAGGTGGCGGGGACGCTTGAGTTTGAGGTGAAGGGCGAGGAGGGTGCGGCGCTCTGGACTGCCGAGGCAGCTCGGGCGGCCAAGGAGGGCGGGCTGGAAGCGCCGCCGGCCCTGCCCACCGCCGCCGAGGAGGAGGCGGCTTGCGCTGTCGCGGGAGGCCGCTGATCTGTTGATCTGTGGCAGTTCGCTCCTAATATGCTGCCTATAGTTCGTAAGTACTATGCAAGCAATTGGTTAGTGAAAATACACCCGCAACGCAATGTGTGCTGGTGGCAGCCCCCGCCCTGCATGCGCGCCCAGCGGCAGCAGCAGCGGCTGAGGGGCAAGCGAGCCATATGGAGGTTGCAGGGCTGTGGCTGCATTGCACACGATCCACACAACCCCCCAGCAGTCGGAGATCGCACCGCCTGCGTGCCTCGAGGCAGTTCAGCCGTCGGACGCTGACCTGCACCGCGGCGGGGGTATTGCTGTGCCCCTCGCCTTGTGGTCGTCGCTGGTCTGCGGTAGACGGCCCGGCGACGCGGCTGACCACCGCGTCGAGTGAGTTGGCGCCGGTTCTCCCTAGGCAGCGGCTTGCTGCCTGTCGCATGCCCCTTGTGGGACGTGCAATGTCTCTGCAAGCAGATCCGTCAAGCGTCACAGCCAGCCGCCGCAGTGCCCCACCCGCCGCCGCCTGCCGCCGCTCCGCCTCCCACCTGCCGCCGCAGGCGCCAGCGGCGCTAGCTGCGGCCCCTGCCTGCCGCCATGTTCCGCAAACTCAAGGCGGGGCTGGGCGGCAAGGGCAAGGCCAAGKTCCGGCTGGATGTAGCGGTGGAGCGGGTGGAGGGGCTGCCTGCGGGCGTGAGCGCCGCCCGCCTGCAGTGGGCCCGCGGCGCCAAGGTGGCCGTCACCAAGCTGGTGCCCGCCAATGCAGGTGGGCATGTGACACACTTTGCGTTTGGGTTGAGCCGGCTGGATGATCAGCATTTTGCCATGTGCGAAATGCTGGTGCGTGCCGATGCAGCCTGCCACATGTCGATCCAACCACCTTGCTTTGCCGCAGGCGCCGTGGAGTGGAAAGAGGAGCTCAGCCAGATAGCCACGCTGGTGCGCAGCGGCTCGGGATTTGAGCCCAAGGCGTACGAGTTCAAACTGCAGGTGGGTGCACTGGGGCTGAGCGGTGTTGCCTGCGGTAGTTGTCCAGGCTCAGGGCGACATCGCGTGAATCATGCACACACCAGCTGTTGTTGATCCAGTGCATCAGCTTCTGTGACGTTCCTGCCATCCCTCCCACTCACTGCAGGCACCAGACCGCGGCAATGCGCAGAAGCCGCCCGCAACCATTGGCAAGGCGACCCTGGACTTTGGCAAGGTGGCGGCCACGCCCGGCTTGGCGCAGCCGGTGAGATGGAATTTCTGCAGTGTTGGCACATGCCAAAGTGGTGTTATATCAACAGTTGCTGCAACGCTGAGAGTAAGGTCCTCACCCTGCTCCACGATGGTCCTCTGCGTGTTGCAGGTCGCGCTACCCATTCCGGTGCCGGGCGGACGGGCCACGCTGCACCTGCTTGTGGGCGCCTCGGAGGTGTGTGCGCTGACATGCTGGCACATGCATGCATGTAATTGGTTGTGGCAGCAGCTGGCTGTTGATGGAAACCTGGAGTTCATGTCAGTGCTCAGGCTGGTGTTTCCCTCTGTTCCCCCTGCTGCCGCCAGGTCAACTCGATGCTGGATGACGACAGCATGAGCGTGATGACCGGCGCCTCGGGCCTCTCCTCGACCGGCCCCAGTGAGTCCTTGCACCAACTTTGACAATTGCCAGCTGCTGCAACGGATGCCAGTAGCCAGTTATCACTGCTCTTCCCTGCCGCTTCACACAGGGTGCTGCAACTGTCCGGCCACGCGCTCTGCCACCCCTATCTCAATCCATTCACCGCCCGCTTCTCCCCGTCTCCTATCCTCTGCAGGCATGGTGGAGCAGGACCTGTCAGGTTTCCGGGTGGAGAGCTCGCGAGACATGGGCACAGCTGCTGCAGCAGCCACTGCCACAGCCACCTCCCCTGTCCGCACCTCTGCGCCCTCCCCGCTGGGCGGCAGCGCGGCCACTAGCCCCCGCACCAGCGTGCAGCCCAGCGCAGCTGTTAGCGCTCAGGCTAGCCTGGCGGCTGCTGCCGCTGCGCACGAGGCGGCACGGGCCAGCAGCAGCGGTGCTGAGGTGGAGTCGCTCCGCAGGGAGGTGGAGGCCCGTGATGCACGGCTGGCGGAGCTGCAGCAGGAGCTTGAGGCAGCACAGCGGCAGATTGCAGCAAGCAGCTCGCAGGATGCGGCGGCTGCCTCGGCAGCTGTGGAGCTGCAGCAGCAGAACGCCAGCCTGGCAGGGGAGGTTGCGCAGCTGCGCTCGCAGCTGGCAGCTGCTACTGCGGCCGCTGCGGCCGCTGCCACATCTGCTGCGGTCAGTGCTGGCGGGCACGAGGCGGATGCAGCTTTGCAGGAGCAGCTGGCCGCCTCGCAGACTCGTGTGGCGGAGCTGGAGCAGCAGCTGGCAGCAGGCGCATCAGGTGCCGCATCCAGCGAGGCTGCGACAGCCGCCAAGCTGGCGCTGGCAGAGCAGAAGATTGAGCAGCTGATGGTTCTGGTGCAGCAGCAGGGCGCTGCCGGCGGCAGGTACGTGGGTGGAGTGGCGGACATGGCAGTGTAGCAAATGTGGAGTCGGCGGTTGCATGTCTAGCAATGTGTCCGCAGCTCAGCACAGGCATGGCCAATGTGCAACCCCTGCTGACGCTTACCCACCCCTTTCCTCCCGTACAGCGGCCGCGAGGCTGAGCTGGAGGCGCAGCTGGCGCAGGTCACGCAGGACGCCGAGGAGGCTGAGGCTATGGCTCAGGAGGCGATGGCAATGCTGGAGGCGGCGCAGGTGCGGGTGGGGGTGGTCTGGTTGATGCCTGCCATCGATGCAGTTCATTATTGGGCGGCGATTCGCTGCACTGCTCGCATCGTACCTTCCCTTTGGTTGCAGCCTGTCCATGACACTTTATACATCTCGTCTCTTCACGCTGCGCAGGGCGAGATTGGGGCTCTGCAGGCGGCCAAGGCGGCGGCGGAGCATGAGCTGGCGGAGGTGCAGCAGCAGGTGGGCGGGGTGCAGGTGCAGTTGTGCCTGCAGGCTGGCTGCTCTGCTGTGGCCTTGCTGCTGACCTGAGCAGCCAATCACGGCACCGACAAGTAGCCTCCGTTCCTGCCTACGCTGCCTGCAGTCCCAGGCCTCCCAGACCAGCAGCAAGTGGAAGGAGGAGCGCGAGGCCAAGAAGGAGGCGGACTGGGACGCCCGCCTCAAGGAGGCGTACAAGTGAGGGCAGCTGCTGGGGGTGAAGTGCGGGGGAGGCATGCAGGAGGTGTGCCCTTTGTGGCGTGTCAAACCACAAGAGCATACCCCTTGCGGCATGCCGTGCTTGGTACACTGCTTGGTTGTTGTGTCTTCGCCGTGAAGTTCTCACACCCAGCTGCCCTGCTGCACACAACCGCAGGCGCATGGAGGAGTCGGTGCTGCTGGCTGAGCGCACGCAGCGCGAGAAGGACGAGCTGCAGGTGTGTGGGTGGCGGGCAGGGGTTGGCGTGCCCTACCTGACAGCTGCTGGTTGGGGCCTGACTTAGCAGGCCTGCTGTTGGGAACATCGTGGTTGCATATACGCATACACATCTCAGGTGTGTGCTGCCTCCTGTGAATTGCAGGAGCGGTACAGCGTGCTGCTGAGCGAGAAGCAGGCCATCGAGGCGAAGCTGGACCCGGATGCCGTGGACCAGCAGGTGGGCTGCGTCTCGCCTGCCTGGCTAGCTGAAGGCCTCCCGGCTTGTTGTGGCTTGCATGACTTTAGCAGCACACCTGCCTGCGTGCACTGGAAGCAGCCACCCAGGTATTGCAAGCCTGCAGTCAAGCCTCAAGCTCAGAGCTTTCTCTCACACCATATGTCTGATGCAGGTGGCCCTGGAGGTGGAGGCGGCGCGGAAGGCGGCCGAGGCGCAGGCGCGCATCGAGGTGGAGGCGCTGCAGCAGCGGCTCAGGTGTGGGGAGGGCAGGTTGAGCTCAATAGTTCAATGGTGTTGGGTGCACGGCTGTCTCTTTCCATGCACTATACGGCGTCAGCTTGCTTCCCTGCCTTGGCACCATACGATGCCTCTCAGCACCCTTTCAATGCTGCCCCCTCCCACACTGCTTGCCCCCAGAACAATGGAGGAGTATGTTGAGGACGCGGATGCCAAGCGGCTGGCCGCCGCCTCGCGTGTGGCGGAGCTGGAGCAGCAGCTGGCGGGTGTGCGGCGCGGCGAGGAGGACACGTACAGCCAGGTGGGGGCAATGAGGGGGTTGGATATGGCCAAGGCAMACAGRGGWKMTGGGCATAGGGCGTGCACTGCAGGAGGAGAGCGCCAGCTATGGGCACTGCTGTTCTTCACACCACAAACCGCCTGCGGCCCGCTGCCCTCCTGCCCAACTCTCCGCAGGTGCGTGCTGCCGAGGAGCGTGCCGACGGCCTGTCCCTGGAGCTGCAGTACGCGCAGGGCGAGGCGGTACGGCTGGCGGCAGAGCTGGAGCTGGCTCATGAAGCGGCGGAGCGCAGGGCCAAGTGCGTTGCAGCTGGGATTGGGAAGTGTGGGCATGCTGGATGGTCAGGGAAATGCGTGCAGGGCTGCGCTGTTGGGCATGGAGGCTGACAGGAGGGCTGGCATGCTGTGTTGACCCAGCTCCTTTGTGGCATCCATCATGCTGACCAGCACGGCTCTGCTTTCCGTGCCACCTGCAGTGACCACCAGCGGGAGGTCACAGATGCCACCAGCCGCGCCGGCCTGATGCAGCAGCAGCTGGAGGAGGCGCGCAGCCAGGTGTGCATCTCGCCATGCTGCTGCTCAACACGTGCTGTACCGCCGCCGCAGGCCTGGTTGCATGGCCACTTGAGGAGCGAGCTGTTGCTGCCAAAGACACCCCTGCTATTTTTGCCGAATCCTTCTGAATCGGTCTCGCGAACCCTTCCCATTTTCCGCGCTGCAGCTGCGCCAGGAGGCTGCAGCCGCAGGCGAGCTGCGCTCCCGAGTGCTGGCTCTAGAGGAGGACCTTGAAGCCTCCAAGCTGCAGCTGGTGGCGGCCCAGCAGTCTGCGGCGCTGGCGGCAGCGGCCGGTGCGGCGGGCGGCGCGGCCGTTGCTGCAAGTGCCGAGAGCCAGGCGCAGCGGCGGCGGCTGGAGAGCGAGGTGGCGGAGCGGCAGCGGGCGGCGGAGGAGCGTGCCGCACAGCTGGATGCCCTGGGCAGGTGGGTTGAGCAGCTTTGAAGCAAGGAGGGTGCTGTGGGGTCCAGCCTGTGTAGCTTAGTTTGGCATGCCATGGGACACACTGCTCTCCATGGGAAGCACACAGAGTTAAACTCCTCAAGGCCTCCACCACTGATTTGCTCCGCCCGGCACCCGTGCAGGGAGCTGGCTGGCGTGYGCGCCMGCCTGGCGGATGAGCAGGCGGCGCGCCAGCGTGTGGAGGGCCAGCTGGCCGAGGTGCAGAGTGCGCTGGCCGCCAGCAGCTCCAAGGGTGAGAGCAGCTCTGCACTGGTGCTGCCCACCGCGACCTGGCATTGTGCTTGTGACTTGTGCAGTGGCAGTGGGCGTCGACCTGGTTTCTGCTGCGTCGCCATGTGCCTACCTTCACGGCTCTGCGCCCTTCACCCACTGCAGTCGCTGAGCTGGAGACCGCACTTGCAGCCCGCGACACCCAGCTGGCAGCTGCCCAGGAGGCGCAACGGAGCACCATCGCACTGATGTCCACGCGAGGGCGGTCCACAATGGGAGAGGTGCGGGCGGGGCAAATGGCTGGCTTTGTGGGAGATGCCAGCTTAGTGGTGCGCAGATGAAGGCTGCAGATTTCCTGCTAGAAGAATTCTCAAGTTGCTGCCGCTTCGCCGAGCCCGCCTGGCCCTCCCTGTCACCACAGGAGGGCGATGCGGCTCTGGCCGAGCTGCGCGGCCAGCTGGAGGCGGAGCGCCGCTCGCACGCCACAGAGGTGGAGACTCTGTCCACACAGGTGTGCAGAAGCGGCTGGCGCTCTGTGCATGGCAAGCCTTGACAAGCCGAAGTTTATGGCAGGTGGAGCATTGCAAAAAGCTAGGTGCAGCATGCAGAGGGGCCCAACAATCATCAGTCTTTGGGTCACCCACCCGCTCATCTTGCAAACTCCGCCTGCCCTGCCCCCTGCTGCGCAGCTGTCGGAGGCGCAGGCACTGGCGGGCTACAGCGCCGGCGAGATGGCTGAGCTGGTGCAGCAGCTGGCGGAAGCGCGGGCTGAGCGCGGCGAGGCGGCTGCCAAGCTGGCAGAGGCGCGGGAGGAGGTGTCGCGCCTACGCTCGGGTGAGGCAGGGCTGCAGCGCAGCAGCTGGGACTGTGGCTGGGTGTGGATGAGCTGCCTGCGTTTCAGTTGTACCAGCGGCGTTTGGCCCATGCCTGCACACATGGCCGCTGCACCTACAGCAATCTCCCGCCTGCCCACCTGCCGCAGGCCCCGACGGCGAGCTGCGTGCACGCATTGAGCGGCTGGAGAAGGACGTGGTGATCCAGCGCAACCGCGCCGACGTCAACTCGCTGTTCAAGGAGGAGCACGACAGGTGGGGGCGGGGTAGGGGTGCTGGTGTGGGGCAGGCGTGTGGTCGTGAGTTGATGGCCGGCTGAGTGGGACTTCAGCAGGCAGCAGGCTGGCCCATCTATGCACTGGGTGATCAGACTCCCTGTCGTGTCGCGCCCCGCCCTGGCTGCCCCGCAGGATTGCCCAGGAGCTGGTGGAGACCAAGCTGGTGTGGGCGGAGGCGCAGGAGCAGATTGTGAAGCTGAAGCGCAGCCTGGTCAAGGCTCAGGAGAAGAACGTGAGTGGGGGGCGCCTGCAGGGGGTCGCCTGCAGTTGTGACACGAGGCGCAGGGCATTGCCTGTGTGACGGCGTTGCAAGTTGTGGGTAGACATCAGCCTCCCCAGACCAACCTCCCCTCCCTCGCATAATAACACCCCACCCCTGCTCCTGTTCACGCTGCAGGTCAAGTTCTCCGACCGCATGACCAAGATGGAGGCCAAGATGTACTCGATCGGCAACGGCACGGGTGCGCCTGCCAGCGGGTTTGGTTGGCGCTCCCCCCCCCCCCCCCGTAAAGGGTGTGTTGCGTTGCAGTACTGACTGGCATCGGCATGCAGCTTGCAGTGTGTGCGGCATGGCACGCATCAAT
This sequence comes from Chlorella ohadii, assembly GCA_025026875.1. NCBI lineage: Eukaryota > Viridiplantae > Chlorophyta > Trebouxiophyceae > Chlorellales > Chlorellaceae > Chlorella > Chlorella ohadii. Next base: position 438,741 of record JADXDR010000041.1, on the reverse strand, counting down.
CTCATCGCATGTATTTCCTGACCCCTCGCCTTGCAGCTGCGGGCGCCAAGAAGCTGGGGCTGAAGCTCACATCGATGGGCCGCAGCAGCAGCCGGGACCGCGAGGGCAGTGACACCTCCTCGCCACAGCTGTCCCCCGTGCTGTAGGCTGCACAGCGGTGTTCCTTAGTGATTACAGCTTGAATTAAGCACAGTAGCCGAGCGGAAGCATGCACATTCAGCAGCCCGCTCGCAACCAGCGTTAGCACCGCCGCCCCTGCTTGAAGTCAGCTCTAAGCCGTCCGCCCCAGTGTATTGCGGGTACAAAATGCGTCGATAGATTTGCCTGCGAGCTAGTTCCAAAATCGATAACTTGAGCTTTAATTTGCGGTCTGCAATGAACACAACAAAGGCTCGATGCTTTTGGCGTCTGCAGCACGGTAAACTGTGTTTTGTCGCTACTGCTGCCGCCGCCGCTGCCACCTCAGCCGAAGGCGCACAGCACCCGTCCAATGCGTCTGAAGCTTTGATCGCAACAAGCAAGCTACTATATGCTGCGTCTGAGCGCAGCGAGCATTGGCAGCAGGCTCAGGAGTTTGGCGGCGCTCTCCCACTCGCTTGCGGGCGTCCCGGCTGTCGAGGCCGCCGGTTTCCACAGCGCTGCCGCTGCGTGAGTGGTTGGGCCACAGCCGGCCTGCTGCAAGTCACCGCCGCTGGCGCCGCCACCGCCGCCGCCGCTGCTGCTGGCATCACCCTCACGCTCGCTGGCAGGTGCCTTATGCTCCCACAGCTGCAAACTCCCTCTGCGTTGCTGCTACAGCATGAAGATCTACACCAAGACCGGCGACGGCGGCGCCAGCAGCCTGTACAGCGGCGAGCGGCGGGCCAAGGACGATGCCGTCTTTGCAGCGCTGGGGGATGTCGATGAGGTGGGGTGCTGTTGCCACACACACACCTGCCGCCTGCACGAACAGAAAGAATTTTCTTTCAGCGACACCGAGGCGGTTGCTCTAGGTGCAGCGCAGCGTCACCGTCACGTCCACTGCCCCGCCGCCTGTTCCCGCTGCTGCCCAGGTCAACTCGACGCTGGGGATGGCCCGGGAGCACGCTCGCGGCCTGGATGCTGGGCTAGCAGCGCAGGTGAGGAGCAATTGCATCACTTGCGCAGCGGACCGTTGGGTTGAAATGCCGACACCTGTGAAGCAGGCTGAGTCAAGTTGGTGCATCATTCAGGCAGCCCTGTGCTGTTCCGCAGCAGAAGCAAGCTGTGCACCAGCCCGCGCCCCTGTGCACTGCAGCTGGAGACGATACAGTCGCGTCTGCTGGACGTTGGCGCGGCTGTGGCCACGCCGCGGCCCACATCCGCCGACCACAAGCTGCAGGTTGGTGGGGAGGCAGCGCATCAGCGAGCTTATGCTTCTGCACATGCGCAGGCAATTGTTATGGCCGACCGGGGCACATGGTTGCGTAGCCGTGCCGCTAATTTGAGCCGGCACGCCTGTCGGGCACCCTCACTGCCGCAGCGCACTGCGTTCAGCGACGTGCACACAGCGCAGCTGGAGGGCTGGATTGACGAGATGGACAAGTCGCTGCCGCCGCTCACCCAGTTCATCCTGCCCTCAGGTGTGGGTGGGGGCCGGCGGATAGTAACTGCTGCCGTGAGGGAGCGCCTGCCGCTGCCATAAGGAGGCTCCTGGCTGCAGGAGGGAGGCTCAGGTTGATGGCATCCTGTACCTTGCCTCACAGTACTGCTGAGACCGAATTGTGCTGCAGGCGGGCTGGCGGCGGCGACGCTGCATGTGGCGCGCAGCGTGTGCCGCCGTGCCGAGCGCGCGGTGGTGCCCCTGGTGCGGCKACTGCTTGCGGACTGCTTANTCACATGGCAGGCGGCGCGTGTCCGCGTTGCTAGGTTGATGCTGCACTGCTGCCAAAAGGCGCCGGCAACTCCNACTCACCTGCCCCATGCTACCCCACCTGCCTGCCTGACAGGTGCGGGACGAGCTGACGGACGCAGCTGTGGGCGTTTATCTGAACCGCCTGAGCGACTACCTGTTCACGGCGGCACGCTTTGCAGCGCAGCGTGCAGGCGAGCCAGAGACCGTGTGGGTCAAGGCGGCAGCGGCAGCCGACGGCGCAGCGTGAGCATGCGGCCGCGGCGGTGCACCGACCTGTGTCCATCAGGCCTCATTTGATGCTGCATGTCTGTGTGATTGAGAGTGAGCTTCTCTGCAGTTATTCTATGTGCATGCGAGGGAGGCAACTGCCGACAAAACGCAGGGGGGTTGGCAAGAGTCGGCTGCGCAGCACGCCTAGCGGCGGGATGGTGCAGCCGCCCCATGGCGCAGCTGAGAGGCGCGCACCCACTCTGCAGCACAGCGATCAAGCTTGAGGAGCAATCAGGCGCCGCTGCCGTCCGAGCGACCCCCAAGCGGAGCTGGGGGCGCCTGAGCGCGCGGCCGGGCGCCGCACCGCGCACCAGCCATGAGCAGCGACGGTGGGAAGCGCGGCCCGGACCGCGCAGGCGCTCTCCCTCTGCCACCTGCCGCCGCCGCCGCTGCTGACGTCGCCCGCTCTCTTGCTACCGCTCTGCATCAGACAGGGTCCGGCGACGAGGGGACGATCGACGACGGTCAAGATCGCGGTCACGGTGAGGCTTGGCATCATTTCCACTGAGAGTTGGCGGCCTGTCAACAGCGCATTCATTGGTGCCCGGCACTGCCTCGCCTCCAACCATTGTGCAGGCGGCGGCGCAGCCGGAGCCGCGAGCACCGGCGCACTTCCAGCCGCAGCAGGAGCCGAGGGCGGCGGGAGCGAGGCCGCAGCCGCAGCAAGGAGCGGAGGGAGCGGTGCAGCAGGAGCAAGGAGCGGCAGCGCTACCGGTCCCGCAGCCATGAGCGGCGGCCCGGCGGCGGCGACGCCTCGCGTCGCCCTGGGCAATCGCCACCTCGCTGGCAGCATGGTGAGGGTGGGGGGAAGGAGTGATGGTCGTGTGCTGTGTATTTGCAGCGGTCGGTTTGTTTTCCGGGTTGCCTTCTCAGATTCCTGAAGCAGCTGCCTGCTGCGTCGCATTGTTGGCCCCCTAGTGTTCACCACTGCCTGCCACACATACTGGCATACTTGTTGCAGACCGCTACCGCAGCACCTTCACTCGCGGCGGACGCATCAACGAGGATGTGCCTGCAGGCCTGGTGGTGCAGCCCTCGGCGCGGCTGGGCCGCTATGCACATGCACTGCTAGGTGAGCTCGTGTTGGCGCCAGCGGTGGAGCTGGCGAGCCTGGGGCGGCCTGTTTTTTGCCGAGCAGGCCAGCACTCGCATGCACTATCCTCGCACTGCTAACACTGTTACGCTCCCCACCTGTGCGCTGCAGCTGGGTTTGAGGATGACTGGGATGGCGATCCCTATGAAGCGGAGCAGGAGGAGGGGCAGGCGCCCTCAGCCACGCTGCGCGTCTCGGTGAGCAAGGTTATCGGCCAGGCTGTGTCACAAGGCGGCAGCAATGAGTGAACCGCTTCACTGTTTGACTGCTGCTGTTGCAAGTCGATCCAGTGATGGAGCGATGTCCTGATAGTGTCTCTCGTTCGCCTGGTGCAGTGCCCAGCTGCTCTTTGCTGCCACTCCTACAAGCCGCATGCTGCTGTCACGTTGTCTGCTGCAGGGGCTGCCAGAGGATGCACGGGAGGGCGACCTGGCTGCGCTGTTTGAGCCGGTAGGCGGCATCCGAGAGATCCGGCTGCCGCGCGACTCTGGGGACCACCACTGCAAGGGCTTTGCCTTCCTGGTGCGAGGCAGGACAGTGGTGGCGGTGAGGGTGTGGCTGTGGGTGTGAGTGATGCGTGGCATGCACAAGGTGCATGGCAACCAGACGCAGTATAGCTATTGTGGAAACATTGCCCTCCTCTGCCCCGCCTGCTGCAGGAGTTTGAGTCTGTGGATGCAGCGGCAGCGCTCATGGGCTCAGACTGGCGGGAGCAGACCTTCTTTGGTCAGCACCGCCTGCGCTTCGAGTGAGCGGGTGCTGCGCTGTGTGTAGTGAGCTTCATGCAGCATTCTATGCTTCAGCGAGGATGCAGAGCAGCGGCTTGGTGCACCACATTTGCTTCGTTGTCAAGCTGCTCTGAGTCAGCATCGCCACTGCTGCCCGCCCGTCCTGCTGCCAGGTATGCGCGGCCACGGCAGGATCCAGCCCACGCTGACTGGGTCTGCGAGCTGTGCCAGGCGGTCAACTTCGGCAGGTGGGTGCCCGGGCAGTGTGCGGTTTGCAGCTCAGCTGCATGCCGTTCTCCCTGTAGCGCTCTTGACTGGCGCAGTGCTTGCATGCCACACTTCTCGCGGCATTCTCCGCTGTGCTGCATGTGAATCGCCATCGCATTTACCGCACCTATGCTCTGCAGGCGCACAGAGTGCTACCAGTGCCAGCGGGGGCGCACTCCCGGCGCGCGGCCAGTGCTGAGCCCTGCCGACGAGCCGCCCTCGTGCATCCTGCGGGTTGCTGGCGTGCAGGTGGGAGTGGGCGGGAGAGGCTTGCTTGAAACAGTGCCGCCAGCCAACATCACCCAGTGAGCCCTTCGTTTATGCAGGCAGGCAGTTTTTTTTGCAGCAGCTCCACCCTTACTATCTTGTTGTTCGAAACCCATTGCAGCCAGCCACCGATGAGGAGGCGCTGCGCTTTGCATTCGTGCCGCACGCGCCTGGTGAGAGGCGGTATGCTTGTGCACCAGCTTGCTGCCGCCGCCACCTGGCATCCACTCTTTGAGCAAGCACTGCACTGCTGCTGGCTGCTTGGCAACACAGCAGTCAAGTGGATGCTGCAAGCCTCAAGCTGCCCCTTTGCTCACCTGCCCTTGCTGCACCTCTTGCTGCCTGCAGTGCGGGACATCCGCATGCTGCGGGACCGATATACTGGGGAGCCGCGGGGCGTGGCCTACATCCAGTTTTACAGGTAAGCCATGGCTGTATAGCCGGCTGCTTGCTTGCTGGACAAGGGAGGTGGAGGGGAACCTGCACTGTAGGGGCTGCTGTCCGCACCTGCTGGGCGGGCTTTTGATATGAGCTGCTACTATTTGGCAAAGCGCTTGCTTAATGCTTCCTGCCGCCCGGCATCATCTGCGCCTGGCCCATTCCATTCATGCAGCATTGACGACGCGAGCAAAGCCATGGCTGCCTGCCAGGAGAAGCGGTTGGACAGCCAGCCAGATCAGCCGCTGCGCATCAGCTACGCACGCGATCGCYTTGCTGGCGATCCACACTACCAGCAGGTGCGCTTGGGGCTTTACGGAGCAGGGCGGAAAGCATGGGCTGCTGCCAAGCTTACTACGTCGTTGCTTTACTGCTGCTGCCCACGGCTGCATCGCTGGCTATGCTCGCCGCTCACAATGCCGTGGGTTGCCTCTCCCGCTTGAGCGCAGTACCTGGCGCAGCAGCAGCAGGCGCCCGAAGCAGCGGCAGAAGCAGCGCTGGCCTGGGCGGGGTGGCAGCCAAAAGAGTTTGGTGCAGCGGCAGGAGCTGGAGCAGCAGCAGCAGAAGAGGATGAAGACCCGTTGGCTGCCTGGGAGCGCCAGCAGGCGGCAGAGGCGGCTGGAGAGGCGCCCGAGCAAGCAGCCACTGCATCAGCAACTGAGGAAGGCGAGGTGCCTCGGCAACCAGGCGATGCAGCGGCAATGGCGGCAGCAGAGGCGGCAGCAGCAGCGGCGGCAGCAGCGGCAGCGGAGGAGCATTACGATCCGCTGGCCGCAGGGGCTGAGCTGCAGGGCCACGGCCCGGGTGCAGCCGAGGCGGGGGCGGCCGGCTTGGAGCAGCAGCGGGCGGCGGCCGAGGCGGCAGGGTTTGTGTATGACCCTGAGAGCGGCTACATGCGGGACCCTGCCTCGGGCTACTACTACGATGCCAACACGGGTGAGGGGGCGCGGAATAAATTGAGGGACCGGCACACGTTTTGGCAATGTGCAGACACTTCCATCGCAGCCAAAACCCGCTGACTTGCACCATCTGGGGCCGCTACAGCTGCTGTGTCGATCTCCTGGAACTTAACCTTACACCACCCGAACTCGCCCTCCTGCAGGCCTGTACTGCCACCCCACGCTGCAGCAGTGGGGCAGCTACGATTTCGCCAGTGGGCAGTTCATTCCCCACGACGCGGCAGCAGGGGCGGCAGTCACGGCAGCAGCAGCGGCGCCCGGCTTCAGCAGCGCAGCCGACTCCGCCCTTGCGCTGGGCGGTGCTGCGCTGTATGCTGCCAAGCAAGCAGGCCCTGCTGCACGGCAGCAGCAGGCGGCCAGCTGGCACGCCGCACAGCATTGGCAGCAGCAGGGCGGCGGGCCGGCGGCCGGCACCTATGAAGAGCCGGCCGGGCCAACCCAGCGGCCGCGTCGGGGCGCTGTGATCGGCGCAGCAGCGCAGCTGGACCCGCAGGGCCTGCTCATTGCAGCGCAGGCTGCCGAGGAAAAGGCGCAGCTGCTGCGCAAGCAGCAAGAGATGCAAGAGGCGAAGAGAAAGCGGGTCGAGGCTCGACGCCAGCAGCAGCAGGCGCAGCAGCAGCCGAAGCAGGCACCKCCAGGCGGCGGCGCAGGAGCGGCAGCCGCGCCGGCTGGGTCAGCGGCAGTGGTTGGCGCAGCTGTACCTGCAGCAGCAGCGGCAGGAGCAGGAACGGCGGCACAGCCAAGCGGCGGAGGCGTGCATGGAGKGATCCATGAGAGCAGCTGGGCGGCAGCTCGCCGGGCGCAGCARCAGGCGCAGCAGCATGGGCGGCAATAAGCTGCGGCCTTGAGCGCCATGCCATTTGATGTATTATGAACTTGCACTGCGCTGCGGCCTGCAGGTGTAAAACACTCCAGGCCTGATCCAAGGTGCTTGCATGCGCGCGCTGACGGGGCGGCGGTGTGACGGGGCGRCGGTGGTCATACTTCTCCATCTTGCCAACTGCCGCTCGTCTTAGCACCACTGCAGCACACAGAGGCACCACGAGTGGCTTGAGGCGGTGGCTTCGAGTGCCCGGCCTTGGACGCTCCAGTAGCCTGTCCAGCTTCGCCCTCCCTGCCACCATGGCGACTCCTGTGGGCCAGCGGCCCATCGAGGAGCACGTGCCGCCACCACCGCGGCCTGGCGAGCCCATCGCCGGTGCGCCGTCGCCGCTTAGCCGCGCAGCTGCCGCCCAGCTGAGAGCAGCTTCTCAGGCGGGGAATTTGAGTCTAGATTGCGCTGATTGCAACTGTGCGCTTTTGTGATACATAACACCTGCTGTTGGGGCTTGTCCACAGGCTCGCCTGCGCCGCCGACCGCCTTCCCTTCCGGCGGCGGCCGCTATGCGGGCGGGCCTCCTGGCGAGCCGATCAGCCGGCTGCCCGGGGCTCAGGAAGAGGAGGAGGCATACGAGGGCAGGACGGTGGCGGGCCTGCACATTCCTGGTGGGTGGCACGGTGCACTGGTGGCACAGCAGGCCAGGCGCTATGCTCCCTCTGCAGATGGCATATGCTGCGCCGCCGCCGCTGCTGATGCTCCCTGCCCTCTCGCCCTGCAGGCGCGTCCACGCTGTACGCCCTGCTGGGCATCCTGCTGCTGGCGGCCGGCTTGCTGGCAGTGATCATGCCTTACAAGGTGCGCCCTGCCGCCCTGTGACTAGGGATGCCGAATCAGGGGCACGTCCAGATGCTCGCGTCTGCCTGCCTGTGCCTGCAACCGCCGCCCCAACGCCGCCTGCAACATCTGACCGGAGTCTGATCCGCCGCCGTTCCCATTTCCATCCCCTTCTGTATCCTCCTCACAGCTGACCGACCTGTTCTTCCGCAACATGCACCTGCCTCACAAGTACGAGGACATCGGTGAGTGCAGCTGGTAATGACACACGTGTAGTCACTAGCAACCGGCAGGCACAGCGCAGGTGGGTGCAGTGCGCTGGCATCAGGCGCATCGACCAAAGGCTGCCACAGCTGCACGTACCTCCCACAACATGCTGCTGACTGCTTCACTGCCTGTGCAGACCTGCTGTTTGAGGAGCTGTGGCGCATCCTGGGAGCCTGCTTCCTCACCGGCGCCGTCACCTGCTACGCCGTCAAGGCGCGCACGCTGTGATTGCTGCCGCCGCTGCTGCCGCCGCTGCCACCGCTCAGCAGTGCGGTCCCGCACGATTATGGCTGCCTGCCAGGAGCCGCCAGCAATGCATTCATGGCATCTGCAGCTGCGCGCCCGGTTCATAGCTTGCGCCTTATTCATATGCTTACCATCCTCCTGATCAATTGAACCTGGCCCTCGCAGATTGGCGCCGACCGCCAGCTGCTGAACAACCCCAGCGTGCAGCGCCTGCAGCACGGCCTGCTGTGGTTTGCGCTGCTGGCCGTGGTGCTGCACCTGGTGCACCTGCTCTTCGTCAAGACGCTCACCCTGTGGGGCCTGCTCATCGGTGGGTGTGGGGCGGGGCGGGATGGGGCATGGCGGGCGGGGGCGGCGGCGCCGGCGATGGCACGCAGNCGGTNGGCAAACAGGCATTGCACTGCACTGCTTGCCATGGGTGCACAGAACACTCCTGCGCTCGGAAATAGCTGCTCATGGCAACCAGCTGTGCCCTGCGCAGGCGCCGTGGTGATGGGGCCCCTGGTGCTGCTGCCCTCGGTGCACCTCGGCCTCAGCGGCGGGTTCATTTTCACCGGTGAGGTGAGTGGCTGGGCAGCCTATAAGTTTGATGCACTGCTGCAGCCCTTGCAGTTTCATGCGCTCATAACACTTTCCTTTACTAGCTCGTTACTAAACTGTAGGGGGCTGCCAGCTGGCATGGGTTTGCAGTCCGTCATTCAGTGCCCCCTCGCCTTCCCACCGTTGGCTGCCGCTTCCTTGCTCCCTCCCGCCCCTGCCCACAGGCGCTCAACGCCTGCTTCCGCAACATCTTTGCGCCCCGCCGAGTCAACTGTGAGCCGCAGGGGCAGGCTTGATGTGCTTGTGGCTTAGCCGGACACGACCTGGCGCCCTCTGCTGTCGGCGGCGGCAGCTACACAGTGGCATGCTGCGCAGCCGGGCCCCAGTGCAGCGACATGCTGACTTTTGTCCTGGCCGCCCTCCCTCCCGTTATGTCTTGCTGCAGTGTCTGTGTTCCTGTACGCCCTGCTCACCGTGCTGTTCACGCTGGCGGGCCTGGCCTACATCGTGCTGCCCCAGCTCACCCTCAAGTGGACCTTTGGGTGGGTGAACATGCTGCGTGCTGGGGAGGAGAGGGGACGGAGTGGCATCTGCTGCAACAGGAGCTTTGCCCTGCATGGCAGGAACGTGCAGTGTTGTGCTCCACACTGCGANTGCCATGCTCGCTGCTTAATTCTCGTGTGGCAACAACAAGGCAGTCGATCCTCACCTCGCCCTCCCTGCCGCACCCGCCGCAGCTATCACACCGGCAAGCCCGCCGCCTTCCTGTGGCAGTGGATCGGCTCGGCCCTGTTCTTCCTGTTCCCCGCAATCACCTACACCCTGCAGGCGCGCCTGCGTGCTTGCACTGCTGATGCTGCTGCTGGCTGCCGCCGCTGGCCGCAGCTGCTGCTGGTGTGCCTGCTTGTCTGCGCCGCCTGGCACGCTCTGCAATCATGGTAGCAGTGCCGCGTGCTGGAGCTCAGCTTGGCAGCAGCCTGTGCAACATCCCGCTGGTGACTTGCTCCTTGCCCTCGCCTTTATCTGCAGGAGCGCGCTCTGGTGGGCCGCCTGTTCGGCACCATCCCCAAGGTGACTGGGGATGGCCTGGCCAATGGGTGTCGGTCTGCTATGCACGGCCTTCTGCGGCTGAGGCATGCCACGCACTCCGCCCTGCTCTGCTGTGCGCTCTATCTGCACTGCACCGCTGGCACCGCCTCCCAGCCGCTCTGCCACCGCCCCCGCCCTCCCAAGGTCCTGAACGTGGGCGTGCTCACCGGTGCTGTGCCCTCGCAGCCGCCTGCCAAACACATTCTGCGCTGTGCAGTCACTGCAGCCTCCCCTTTTGACCAAGTCCTCCTTTCAGGTCCTGAACGTGGGCCTGCTGATCGGAGCGCTGTTCCACATCCTGGAACTGGGCTCGCTGCTGGTGGACGGCGGCATCCAAGTAAGTGGGAACACTCGTATGCGAAACAGATTGGACAAATTGCGGGCTGACCGTCCACGATATGCTTGGCGCAGTGTTGCTGCGGCAGCAAAACGTTCTGTGATTCTGGGAGGGGTGCCAACATGGTGCTGCCCGCCACCCCTGCCTGCAGTCGCGCTGGCTGCTGCCCTTCCTGTTTGCCCACTGGCTGCTGGTGCTCATGGCATCTGTGGTGGGGCTCAGGTGCGTGTGGCAGGCTGGAAGAACTCGCCTGATTGCCTGCAGTTTGGGTCTGCTCGGGTCAGTGCTGAGGCTCAGCTCCTGGGGTTCATTTGCAAGCGGGTGTCGCCACCTGCTGATCGTTTGCCTCTGCAAATCCCACTGACACAGTGCCACCCAGCACGCCTATGCATATGAATACGAGGCGCTGCCCGGCGACCGCGCGACGGCGGTGTGAATGGCCCCGGGCTGCAGTCTGGCGCTACAGTGGCGGCCTTGCCAGCACAGCAGACGTGGAGCATCGCATCACCTTATGCCGCATCGGCAGCGGCAGTGCGGTGCCACAGGCCAGAAGGCTTGCTGCGCCTGTGCGGGCAAGTAAAAACCTTTTGCCCTCTCATGCCCTTTTGCCCTCTCAACAGCTCCAGTGTCCACAGCTCATTTCGATTGCCTGCTGCCCAGCCCTGCCACCTGCGGGTGCACATGCTATGTATATATCCTGCGTTTGCATGCATGCCCTCAGCAGTTGCGGTTGATTTTTACAAAACAGTAACGGCAAGACGTGCAGCTATTGGGGACAAGAAGGCAGGAGGCAGCAAAACTGCGGCAGCATAGCAAAGCAAAACAGGAACGCCCGGTAGATGCCTCTGACTGACGCAGAGCGAGCAGCAGAATGTGCCACGGCTGCAGCCCTGCTTCCCAATGTGCTCGCTGCCCTTGGCTGCTGCTGCTCAGTCACCGTGGGGGCGTGCCGCCTCTGGCTGAGCGAAGCGCGAGGGCGTGTCCACGGCCTGTGGGAAGAGAAAGCGCAACATGGGTGGTGGGAAAGCCAGAAAGCGGAGGCCAGCTGCTGCCTCTCGACGGCTTCCCCAAGTAAAGTACGTGTGGGCGCATGCAGCTGTAGCACACCTGCAGCATGCGGCTCCGCACTAACAGCACGCACTGCCCGTCAGCATAGCAAGGTCGGCAGAGCAAGGAGCAGGCGCCTCACGTGCATGCAGGTGCAGCCCACGGCCAGGGCCATCACGATGACCACCAGAATGATCAGACCCTCCAGCCACATCACCTGCAGGGCACGCGCACAGAGACGTTGAGGGATGAAACAGCAAACCACTGCACAGTGGCACCCAGATGCAACCGCAGCGGCAAATGCTGGCATGCAGGCAGAGACTGTGGCATCAGTGCACTGCACAGCGGTGTTCTAGCATGCATCGTGCCGCAGTGCTATACTGGGCCGGCACACCATGCAACACACGCCACCGCCCCTCTCCCAGCAGCTCACATGCTTCTGGCACAGCGGGTCGCAGTTGGTGTAGTTGCCCGTCTGGTTGGAGCGGTCAGCCTTCTGCAGCCCCGCGCTCTGTGCCGCCACGCCCAGGGCGGCTGCATCGCCAGCCTCTGCCAGCAGGCGCCGCCGCTGCTCGCCCTCGCCAGCCGGCGGGCGGGCGGCGTGCACCAGAAGGTGGGAGGGTGCGGCAGCAGCCAGCGCCGCCTGTGCACCCTCCACCAGTTCCACCTGCTCCTCAGCCCCCATGCCTGCCGGCAGGCACAGCACAAGGACCAGGGGGCGCCCTGCTGAGGCGGGGGCATCCAGCYCCGCGCGCAGAGCGCTCAGCGTGGCGGGCTGCCCTGCCAGGTACGCGCCGCCGCACTCGCCCAGCACCTGATCAGGGAGGGAGCCAGGGAGGGTGTGTGCGATCAGACACGCGCTGCTGCTCGTTCAAGAGCTGCTGCAGACGCACACAGCAGGCAACCCTCAGCTTAACACGTGCATGGCGGCTGCGATGAACTGCATGCAGGCGCATACTTTGCATGCCGTCAGCAGCGCACCTTCACGCGGAGGGCGTCGCCAGTGCGCTGCAGCGACGCAAGCACAGGGTGGTCTGCGCCCTGCAGTAGCAGGGCAAGAGCAGCAGGGCAGCAGGCATGACTCCCAGTTGGAGACGGCACACGCGCCGCTTAGCAACACTGCAAGGTGACACAGGAACAGTGCCAAGCCCCAGCCGCAGGAGAACCAACACACACCAGCTCTAATCCAGCGCACCTCATGCACCGCGTTGGCCAGCTGCAGCGAGGCGGTTGCGGCAGAGGCCAGCTTGCCCAGCTGCTCCTGCACTGCTGGGGAGCTGTCGCCCACCAGCACCACAGCCACGGGTGGCGGCTGCTCGGTGCTCTCTGCCAGCGCCGCAAAGAGTGTTCCAAGCGCCGCGTCAGCAGATGTGGTCTGCGCAGAAACAGCATGGAACAGACTGAGGGGCGTGGGCGGACAGGGCGGCAGACGACGAAGCGGCAGAGGACGAGAGCGGCGGCGGCGGCAGGGTGTGGACGCGGCGTGCAAGCGATCGGTGATCACCTGCGCATCCACAGCACCCGCCAGGAACGGTGCGCTGCCCCANGGCGGTGAGCGGCGAAGGGGCGGCCGCGGCCGCAAACCCGGCGCACAGGGCACCCAGGAGGAGGGCGCAGAGCGCCGTGGCCGCCCTCATGACCGGCCTGCGCCGCTCCGGCGCTGCACGGCTGCCGCTGGAGGCCGAGGGCTCTCTCACGCTGATGCCCTTTTCGACTTCCGCTGGCGGGTGATCGGGGACCTGCAGCACGATCTGAACACTGCCAGCCGGCGATCGGACCGGTTGGGGAGCACCCTGCTGGCGGCGCCGCGGCGGC
>JADXDR010000041.1:362148-425505 GCA_025026875.1 Chlorella ohadii | reverse complement strand
GCGCCCGGCGGCGCGGGCATGGCTGCCGCCAGCGGGGCCGTCACCACGGGCGGCGCCGGCAGGGCCACCTTGGCAGGCGACTTGCCCGCCTTGCTGGGCAACTTGGGCCCCTTGCTGGGGAACTTGCCGCCCGCTGCTGCTGCCGCCCCCGCCTTGCCAGGTGAGCGCACTCCCATCGAGTTGCGGCGCTGCGACTTGTCGCCGTCGAGTGCCTCCACCAGAGCGGAGCAGGCGGGCGTGCAGCGCACAAAGCAGGCCACACGCGGGCGCAGGTAGCCCAGCTTGGCGAATCGCGCATTGTCCATCACCTGTACAGGATGGGAGGGTCGGAGTGGGGGCCGCCGTAGCTATGTGAGCAGCAGGTGGCTCGCCTCGTGCCCTCAGCTGCTCAGCCACACCCCACCTAATCCCAACAGCGCATCCTGGGTCACTGACGGGAAGTTACGTGCTGCCATGCAGTTCCAGCGCCCCTCCCTCACCACATCCGCGTCCTCAGGCAGGTGGTCTTCACAGAAGGCGTGGCAGCAGCCCTCGCAGCGGAATAGCATGCCGCCCACCGCCTGCGGGCAGTTGAGAGGACGGGAGGAACAGATAAATTGCACAGCTGTTTGGAGTGCAAGTGCTGAACAGCTGTGCTGGGAAAACTGCTGTTCAACCTGGCAGCCCTGGCAACGGTGGCTGCCGCACGCAGGCCTCAGCCCCTCGCTGCTGTTTCTCACCTGGGCAGCGCGATGGCAGATGGAGCAGGAGTGCTGCGGGCACGTCCAGCGCTTGGCTGCCTGCACCTCCGCGTCCACCAGCCCAAGGCAGTCGGCGTGGAAGGCTGCGGGGAGTGGGCACATCGGGTGGCTGGGATGTGGAGCAATGGTAGAGTAGCTGCAGCTGTATACCATCACTCGTACAGCACAATGATCGACAGCACAGTCTCATGTGAATACAATGAGAGCAGCAAGCGCACCTCCTGGGCAGCCGTCGCAGCAGATGAGGTCGCCACCGTCCCAGCAGACCTGCAGGGCAGCATTGAATGTGTGCGGGCAGAGAGCTCAGCAAATTGCCACTGGAGAAGAGTAAACTTGCCGGCTGGAGTGCCAGGCTGCCCCAATCTGGGTGATCTTTCAGCAGCAGCGGCCCACCTGGCAGAAGTTGTCGTGCTCATAGTCACGCCCGGCCACCTGCGCGAGGGAGCAAGTGGTGGGACTGTTGACTACCAGCGCGCAGCAGTGACTGATCTGGCCAGACCGCCGTGACCGGCTCCCCTTGCTGGTTAATCACTGCTTGCTGCGGAGCCACCCGCATGCCAGAAAGCGCTTGACAAAATGCAGATCTTCCTGTCCATTTCACCCTGCGCCTCACCTGCATCTTGCTCTTGTGGTTGCCCGCCTTGCCCTTGAGGGCCGCCGCCTCCCGCTCAAACACGCTGGGCTCGCCCTGCGGCAGCAGGGGACGGGTACGGTAGAGGCGACTTGAACAGGCAGCAGGGAGCAAGCGTGCAGGGCATCGCTGCAAGCAGACCAGCCCTTTGCGTTGCAGACACACACTCAATCGCCCTCTACCTCAGATAGCTCAGCCTCAGACCCCTTCATACCTGGCTCATGTCATACATGTTGCTCTTCAGCACCGCGTGCCCGCCGATCTGCACCAGGCGCTGCTTGCGCTCGCGCTTGGCCGCCTGCTGCTCCCAGAATGCACGGCCGATGTCCTGCACAGGGACAGCCGAGTTGAGTGCTGATTGCTGTGAGCAAGTGTTGGCCATTCCTGTATACGTGGGCGGTAGAACTTGCGAGGGCCGTGGCTAGCGGCCAAGCATGCGATTTCACAGGCCCTGGAACCCTCCACTGCTGCCTCTGTTCTCTGGCTGCCTTGCCTTCATATCCGTCAGCCCCCGGTAATCTGTGCCCTGCAAACAGAAGGAGGCGGATGGTCTGACTGCATGCCAGTGCCGTGCAATGCACGCCAACTGGACGGAAGGGGTCCCATGCTATAGGCTGCACTGCTCTTTGTCTGGCATAGGTCAACCGCAAGTGCAGCAGCGCGTTCACATCACCCGCCCACCTGCAGGATGTAGGAGCTGAGGGGCGCGCTCTCCGCATCAAAGCTGGCAGCGTTTGCCTTGGCCTCCACCAGCTGAGGCAGCTTGGGCTCCGGAGATGAGATGCCGGCTGACACGGGTCGGGAAGGGAGAGGCAAAAGGGAGACAGAAGCAACGTCAGTAGGAGAGCCAGGACGAGCTGTATTCATTGCAGAGAGTGCACGCAGACATCTGCACCAGCTAGCTACACATCCGTCCCAATTAACAGCGCCCATCCACCGCTGCCCCGCCCAGCACACACACCTGAAGCGCCAGCCTTCTTGTCCGCAGCCTCGGCCGCCGCTGCTGCCTCCGCACGGCTGGTGCTGCGCTTGATGATGGCGTCCAGCTCGGCATCGGTGGGGGGTCGCCCTGCCTCTGCCTGCATGGCGTGTAAAGATGGATGGCCATGGATTGCATGGGATTCGGGTAAGAAGCAAGGACTGCAGCTAGCAGCTGACATAACACCGCGGCAACGGCTGGACGCAAGTCCTCAATTGCACCCTCGGCTACCTGAGCCTCACCTCCCCACAGGCGATGGCCCTACCACAACACACCTGGAAGATGCGGTCGCAGCCAAACTTGAGCATGCCCAGCATCTCCTGCCGGCTCAGCTGCTCCACGTCCTCCATGCCCGCCAGCGCGCCGCGGTTCACCATCTGTCAGGGAAATGGGGAGATTAGATGCAAAGCTGCATTGCTAACGGGTCCATGCTCACTACCTCGCAGACCGGCAGCAGTGCACAATGCTGCCTTGCCTCATATGCGCAGCAGCAAGCATCGCATGCCCCTATGTGTAGCTATGTGCCCCAGGTCACCTGGTCCAGGAACAGCTTCTTCTCGGCACGCTGCTGGATGCGCTGCACAGCGGAAGCAGCAGCAGCGAAGAGGCAACAGGTGTGAGGCCAGCCCGCTGTGTTTGACAGCGGCAGCCTGCTCTGAAGCCTCGACATTTGCAGCCGCTGCTGCACTAACAGATCCAGCAAGTGCTGCCTGCCTGCAAGCGCTCCAGCAGCTGATGTCAAGCCAGCCCCGCCCCGCCCACCTCCTCAATGGTGCCCTCCGTGCACAGGCGGTAGACGTGCACCGGCTTGGTCTGGCCGATGCGGTGCACGCGCGCCATGGCCTGCAGATCGCTTTGCGGGTTCCAGTCTGCGGGCAGCCGGGCGTGCAGGTGGGAGGTGGTGTCAATGTCCAGCAAGCACGTGTGCATCTGCTGCAGCTTGGGCCAGGCCAGCAAGAGGTCCAGGCTGTAACCTGCCTTCATTTCCAGCTAGTCTCACTGCCTTGTTCTGCTGCCCCACCCCGCCCACCTGAGTCATAAAGGATGCAGGTGTCCGCAGTCTGCAGGTTGACGCCCAGCCCGCCCGCCCGCGTGTTGAGCAGGTACACGAATGTGTCGGAGCCGGGGCGGTTGAACAGCTGAAAAGGAGCGCAGCGAGGAGAAGCACAAGGACCAGCAGCTGTGAGTTGACAGTAGAGCCGCATATCGCACTGTCCAGACTTCCAGCCCCAGGAGCCTGCCCTGTGCTTGCAAATAGCACCGCTGCTGCACCCAACTGCTCCCGCCCGCACCTTGATGTCGATCATGCGCTGCACGCGATTTGTAGTGCCGTCCAGTCGGCTGTACCTGCAGGTGCGCATTCGCAGCGGCAAGAGAGTGGGTTGCTCAGCAGGCAGGAAGCTGGCTGGCACAGCTGCTCTGTTGGCAAAGATACTGGTTGCAATGTGCGTACGCAGGCAATCGCAAAGTGCAAGGGGTGTTAAGAGAGCAGCAGCTGCCTGTAAACCCAGCCTCACTTGTAGCCGCGCATGATGAGGAAGTCCTCAATGATGTCCAGCTGCTTGTTGAACTGCAAGACACACAACTGAGGCAACTTGGACAGTGAGAAATGACTGCGGGTGAAGCAGAAGCCCGGCCTGCCCATGTCGCATCAGCACCAAATAACCACTCCCATCTCATTGCTCACCATCTCCAAAGCTGCCTGCAATGGAGCTTCCTCCCTATACCTGCCACCCACCCACCTGGCTGAACAGCACCACGCGGTGGCCCCGCNGCTTGAGCTTGCGCAGCAGTCGGTCCAGCACCTCCATCTTGCCGCTGGCCGCCACAATGCCCTCATCTGCAACGGAAAGTAGCAGTTATTTTCTAAGTCTGGTTTGAGGTAGTGAGTGCTAGGTGTTTGGCGTGATTGCATGCATGCAGCATGTGCTGCAGCCCCATAGCGCACTGCCAGCCACCTCCCTCGTCCACCGCTCACCGGTGGAGATGCCGTCAAAGTCGGGTTCGGCGCCAGGGAACAGGTACTGCAGGGCCAAGAGGACTCATGTGTGGGTTTTGCAGGCAGCTAAGCAGCACTCTGGGCAGCAAACCGCCAGGACATCAGGACCACGCCATCGCTCCGACTTGCATTCACGTGCAAGTGCCGGCACCTGCACCATGCCCAGGCCCGCACCGGGTGGTTGCAGCACTTGCGCAGCTGCTGCACCAGCATCTGCAGCTTCTTCCAGCTGTGATTTGCGGTGTCGTACTGCAGTGTGCAAGGTGCAGCGGAGCACGCATCGAGCAGAGCCGGCTCGGACAATGCAGAGCTATGTTGGCCTTGTCCTTGCAGCGGCCAGGCCGGCACACAACTGCCTATCAACCGCCGCAACGGCAACCCGCTTCCCCAGCTCACCTTGACCTTGCCCTCCACCNCCTTTTCCACCTGCAGCAGCGCCGCCGAGTCCTTGATCAGCAGCCGCCGGTACCAGAACGTCTGCATCTCACTCAGCGGGCAGTCTGCGCATGGGAGAGGGCATAGAGGATGGCACATGGCACATCGGCATGCACTTCCAACATGGCTTCTCTGGCACTGGGAAGATCCAAGCATTCAGCCGGCATGAGCCGCCGCACATGTGCGACATGGCATGCCACCCAACCCAATACAGTGGCGCTGCCATGCGCATGCATGCACAGCAACTCTACATTGGCAACTCTCCATCCGCTCACAGATGCGCGTCTCCACCAGCGGCGGCATGCCCAGCTCCACTTCGGACTTCAGGCGGCGCAGGCACAGCGGCGCCAGCATGTGGTGCGCTGCCTCCAGCCGCTCAGGGTCCACCTGCAGGGTGGCTATCGAACGACTGTCAACTCGACAAAACAGTGGTGTCTACCTTGGCTTAAGCATGGCATGACGTGGGGAGGCACGTCATGCGGTGTGAAGTTGGCGGCATGGCAGCATGGCTTGGCATGGGGCAGCATGGCACGCCATGGCAAACACGGCGGCATGGCATGGCACGGCACGGCATTACATGGTGCCATGATGAAGATGGCAGCCTGGCATGGCATGCAACACGTGTTGTGACGAAGATGACGGCATGTGGCAAGCATGTGCACTGCACAACAATCTGCAACCCAACAGATTACGCCCTGCTCCCCAGCGCGCCTTGTGCTCCTTGGACCGCAGGTCAAAGGCGGAGTCAAAGGGCTCTGAGGAGGTGAACACGTCCGGGAAGAGGTAGGACAGCAGCGCGTACAGCTCATGCAGGTTGTTCTGTGGGTAAACAAATGGAGGAGTGGCGTGGTGTGCAGGGAGAGGAGTGAGAGTTCATGCCGCGGCACACGTGGAAATGATGCTTCCTCAGCGCCTGGTGTGAAAGCACAGCAGCAACCAAATAGCATAGATAAATGATGGCTTCTGCGTGTGCACCCACAGCCCTGCTACGCAAGCCGTACCTGCAGCGGCGTGCCGGTCAGCAGCAGCGTCTGCTGGCGCCTGCACAGCGAACATTCACAGCTGGTTGGTGAGTGAGCGAATGGCAAGGGTCCATGCAGCTGGGCAGCAGCAAGCGCAGGCAGGACAGCCTACACTCCAAAGCAGTCCGCCCAGTCCCTCACTGGATGAGCCGCATCGCGTGTGCCAGCTGCGTCTCCTCGTTCTTGATCTTGTGGCCTGTAGTGAGGGCAGCACAGGGGCAGCATGGATGGCGGCAGACAGAAAGTGCGCATACCGCAGCACAGCCGTAGAATCAAGCCATGTGCAGGCACAACCCACATATGTCATCTCACCAACCCAAACCAGAACCCCAAGGATGTGCTGCCGTTCTCACCCTCGTCCAGCACCAGGTAGCGCCAGCGCAGCGTGCGGGCCAGCGCGTTGTGCCAGTCCTTGGACTTGACCATGTCGTAACTGCGGCAACAGTTCAGCAGCCTCAGGCAGGTAAGGAGCAGTTGGCGATACATGGGCAGCGGCAATCGGGCTGCAACAGCCGAGGGTTCTCCATGCAAATCCTCCGTTGCTCACGTGGTGACCGCCACATCAAACGAGTCGGGCTGGGACAGCACCTCCCGCTTCAGGCGCTGCCGCTCCTCATGGTCGCCGCTGTGCAGGCGCACGACGCGCATCTGGGGAGTGAGGGCATGTGGTGCACGGTGGGGAGTCGGGCAGACACTCAGGCTATGGCTTGGCGCGCAGAACCATAGTTGAATAGCACGCAGGCGGAGGGCATGCTGGGCGTGCCCATAACCCACAGCAGGCGCAGGGCAACAGCCATGCAGTGGTAACTGCCACTCCTGCTGCGCCCCTTCCCAGTCACCTGCGGGCTCCAGCGCTGGAACTCACTGAGCCAGCTTGGCAGCACGCTGAGCGGCACCACCACCAGGTGTGGCCCCTGCAGCAGCAGCAGGCACGTGCAGACAAGTTGGCCATTCAGCCAGGCAGTGCAGTTGCGTCAGAGTGGTGCAGGCAAACAGGCGCAGTCCTCTTCCAGCAGCAGCTGCCGGCCTGCTAATATTAATCCGCTGAGCCAGGCACCCTCAACACTTCCAGCCATCCCTGCACCAGCTGGCCCCGCTCACCTGCACGTTGCGCTCGAATTTGAGGAAGGAGAGCAGGGAGATGGTCTGCAGCGTCTTGCCTAGCCCCATCTCATCTGCGGCGGATAGGCACAGCAGCAGATTGGTGCTAAAGGCAATCCGAACAGAGAGACAATCGTGCACCCAACTGCTGATCCAGATGCCCGGCGACTCTGCTAAAAACAGCAGCCCATCCAGCTCCGGCGCCACAGAACAATGCGCTGAAGGCACGGAACTGTTTGGATTCTTGGCGCACCTGCAAGGATGGCGTTCATGCCGGCGTCCCACATCTGCACCAGCCAGCGCAGCCCCTCCAGCTGGTACTCGCGCAGCGTGGCCGCCAGGCAGGCTGCGGATGCAGGGAGGAGGGAACAGGCTAATTTGTCCCAGCAAGGATGAAGGCGGGAAGTGGCAAGGGGCAGCCACCCGTCAGGAGTTTGCAAGTCTGGGGTTGGTACTCGCTCAAACACACAGACCAGGAAAATTTGATCAGGCTACTGCACAGATACCGTGCCATGCGCCCTTGCAACGCTGCCCACCTGGCTGCACCTCCACAGGGGCTGGCATTGGCGGCAGGCCCGCCGCCCGCGCCTCAGCCGCATTGGTGCGGATGGCGGCTGCCACATCAGCGCTGATGAAGGGCCGCAGCACCTGCGACAGGCCAACGACGCGTGACATGACAGGAAATGGTGGGCATTGCGACAGCGGAGTCATCCACACGTGCCATGGCAGTGCAAACACCGCGGCCAAGCACAGCCTCCTCCAAACCAGCCAAGCCAGCCGCACCTGCAGGTGGCGATCCAGAAAGTCAAATCGCTGCCCTGCCATTGCCTTGCCATCCGCCTTGACAGCGGCATTGTGGGCAAGCACCTCTGCCCGCCCCGCCTTGGTGGGCGAGGCTGGGCCGGCTTCCTCCCCATCGCTCTGCTGCCCGCCAGCTGGCAACGCAGTGCCCGCCTCCGACTTGCGCTTCTTGGCAGGGTGCTGCACCGCCACCCAGGTGGCCGAGGGGCCCGTGGTGGCGGCGCCGCCCTTGCCAGACTTGCGCCCTGCAGAGCAGGTGGATGGGGGCAGCTCGCTGTTGGTGAGGGCAGCCGGCAGGCTGTAACTAACAGCGGGCTGAGCATTCACGCAGCACCAAGTCCAGCATGGGTTCTGCTGCCCTCACGCGTGCATCGCGCTACCCAGGTGCAGCCCCGCTCGCTGCTAACGCATCGCCCCACAATGCAACCCGGAGACTCACGGCTCAGCTCCTGATCAAACACGGAGCGCTCGCCGCCCTCCAGGTCATACCTGGGATTGGCAAATTGAGCAGAGAGAGGATGCGTGAGAACAGGGGCTGCAGCATGTGGCTCGTAAATGGGCATTGTGTGCTTTTCGTTGCTCAACAGGCATCCCTCGCACGGCTTGGGACAGCTAGCATCAGCTCAGGCAGCAACCGACACCTGCCCTCGTGCCCCCTCACATGTTCATCTTCAGCACCGGCTTGCCGTCCACCTGCGACATGGTGTGCAAGCCAAGCAACATGTCAGCATGTGGGTATGGTGCCAGTGCACACACATGCGAGGCTGCCTTCACAAATGGTGGAGCCTTCTGGCCCATGGCACCCACACGAGCAATGCACCAACAACCATGGCAGCACCCACCCACCATGACGATGCGGTTCTCGCGCTCACGAGCGCTGCGCCGCACAAGCACGGTCGTGCTCTCGTCGTTCTCATCGTTGCTGGTCGCCCGCTGCGCCTGCTGCTGCTGTTTCTTGGCAGGCTGTTGCATTTGCTGTGCCTGCTGCTGCTGCTGAACCTGCTGCTGCTTGGGTTTCTGCTGCGCCGCCGCCGCGGGCTTGCGCAACAGGCCCTTGGGCAGGCTGGGCGGCAGCGGGCGAGCGTGCCAGCGCCCGGCCACCCAGATGCGGCCTGGGCGCAGGCAGCTGGGGTCCTCTACCCACTCCTGCTCGTGGCTGCCCACAAAAAAGACGTTCACTCCACAGGCGGCATGCCGGTCGGTCACCACACCGTGCCACCTGCACGTGGGCAAAGGGCAGCAGCGGGTCAGCAGGCATGCAACCTTCTGAAGGGTGGGGCGTAAGAGAGGAGGGAGGCATACACCCGGCTGCTGCTGGTCAAATACAATCAAGAAGCGGCTGAGCTAGCAACAGCATGAGGCAGCGGCAAGCACCCACCAGACCGAGTCCACTCGCACGTCCACGGCATCGCCCAGCTGCAAGGAAGCCGGGTGGCATAAGGTGCCATGCAGCGTTACCCTGTGTCACACGCCGGGCATCCCGGGAACAACAGCCACCCTTCTGGGGCACAACAGCCACCCTCTGTGCACCCAAAGCCAGCACCCACTTGGTACTCTGCGACCGACGGCGGCACTGCAGGCGCGGGCTGCGTGGGCCGCACGCGCAGGGAGCGTGCCGGGTGGTGCTCAATCTCTGCCTTGCCATCTGGGCGAATGAAGTCTGAAGGATGGGGGGAGGGAGGGAGGAGGGCATAACCAAATGTGGGTGCTCGCAGGGCCACAGCCAGCTGGTTGCAGGCGGGTGCAGGCGCAGTTCGCCCACGCGGCATGCACATTGCTATGCTCTGTCGCCAGGCTCTCAAGGTACAGCCTGAAAGTTACAGCTGCAGCCAGATCAACCTGCCTGGGAAGGAGATTTCCAGCACGTCGCTGACGGCAACGCGTGCCGACGGCCGCAGCACCCGCTCCACCCGGCCGCGGAACCAGGCCGCCGCAAAGCCATCCTCCGGGCTGCCCGCCACCTCGCAGGTGTCGCCTACGCTGAAGCGCATGGCGCCGTACACGGCGGCCAGGCTGCAGCAAGGGGGCAGAGCAGGTGCATTGGAAAACGGGTGCAGAACTATGGCGGCAAGCGGCGGCGGCTGCGGCGGCGGCAAGGTGCGACGGCTGGCCGCCCTCGGCTGGATGCAACAGCAACGGCTTGTTCCCGCGAGGCGAAATGCAGCGACAATGAGGCGCGCTGCGCGAGCAAGGCAACGCCGCCCGGCGACCGCACGCAGCCCCGAGCTCTGCAGCTACTGACATTCGGATCCGGCTCTGCAGACCGCCGACGTCGATCACAAACGAACGGCGGCCACTGGGCATGGCTGCCATTTTGAGCCGCTCAGCGCACACGCAGCGCCCCCGCCGTCGACGGCAGGCACCCGCGAGGGCCGCTTGCTGTCCACAGCAAGTCCCCAGCCTGCGGTGCACAGTGCAACATCAAATGTCCAGCACGTTGAGCATTAAGATCTGTGAGCCAGAGAGCCGTGTGCTCAGCATGTGCCCTTTGACGGCGGGCGGGGTGCCCATGGCGCCAAGCGGCAGCGCAGAGCGCCCATTCGACCTACTTTTCTGTAGACAGACTGTGTCCTGCAGCCGCACACACTTACGTTGTCACCCTTGAGAAACGACTAGCCAGCAGCCAACAATCAGACTGCACTCACCACGAGATCTGGACGGCGCCCTGCCCGCACGGGGCGCCGGCGGCAGCGGGCGCTGGACAGCCTCAGGTGCCATGTTTGGAAACACGACTCGGAATCGGCAGGCTTCACTGGCTGCTTGGAACCATTTTCCGTTGTTTTAGGCAGGGGAAATGACGGGAGTCACAGACACAGCCCTTGGAGGGCCGCGCATGAGCAGGCGGCGCCAGCGGCAGCGCGGCAGCACGGCGGGGGCCTTTGGCGGCCTGGTGGCGCCCCTGCGGCGCGCAATCTGACTCAATTCTACATCGATATATACGGCCGAAGCTTTATCAGCGCCGCGGGACGCTCCAGGGGCAGCATCGCGCTCGAGCACACAAAGGGGAAGGACGGCGTCGGCGGCGGGGGAGGCCCCGGCCCCAAGCAGCATGTTAGACAGCGCGCGTAGCAGCCCGGCGTCTGCGAACACGCTGCGGCGGGCCAAGAGCGACGCGGCGGATGCGGGCGCCGGCCTGCGCTTGCAGAGCGTCCGCACGCTGGCTCTAGCCTTCCTGTGCGGCGCGCTGTACGCCGTGGGAATGATGGCGCTGTCGGGAGGCGGACTGGCGTCCTGGCGGGAAGGKGCGCCGCCGCYGCCGCCGCCTGCCGATGCTCYCCCTCGAAAACGGGTGCCGTGCGGGCGCGCCAGCTGCTCACCCTGCTCAGATCTGCTGCATATGTGGCAGTTCAAAGCTTGCCTGCAGTAGTGCCCTTTGTTGGGGCTGTTGTAGGGGAATGTTCACACCCCTGCCAGCCAGCAGCTGGCGCTGCTGTTGCCGCGTGTGTGTTGACTTGCTGTTCAGGACCCCTCCCTGCAGGCCTGCGAGGCACCCCGCCCTTCAACCGACGCGGCCTTATGCTCAGCGAGCGCGAGGCAGCCCTGCGCCTCCAGCAGCAGCAGCAGCAGCAGCAGCAGGGCGGCAGCGCCGGCGCGGTGCCGCCCCTCGGCCTGGTTAGCAATGCCACGCACCTGCGGCTGCCCTGGGAGCCGCTGCTCACTCGCGATGAGCTGCTGCGCGGCATGGCATTCTATGGCACGGGCCGCCGCCTGCAGCGCATGGCCCGCAAGCTGCTGGACGGGCAGCCGGTCAAGATAGCCACCCTGGGAGGCAGCATCACAAAAGGCTCGGGGGCCAGCGGGCCAGAGGCATCGTACCCTGCCCGGTTCTTCGAGGCGCTCAATGCCTCCTTCCCGCACAGGTGTGGCAGGTGGCTGGCTGCTAGACAGCTTGGCGCAGTCAGTGTGCTGCCATGTATGCTGCAGCAAGGCTGCTTGGGCATGGCCCAGTATGCTGGTGCAGCTGCATGATTCCGCTTGCATGCACGCTGCCGTTGCCCACTGTTCGTGCGTCGAAACCCTCCTGCTCTGCAGGGACCATGTGTTCCTGAACAAGGGAGTGGGAGCGACCAGCAGCGGCATCTTTGCAGCCTGCATCAAGCAGATGGTGCCGGCGGTGAGCCAGCTGGCGGGCAAGCGATGGATGGCTGGGGGAGCGCATGTTGCCGCCGGGCGGCAGGGGACAGCACATTGTGAAATGTCAGATTGCAGGCAGGATGCGCTGACCGCTGCCTGGCGACTCATCACTCTTTCTAAAGTGCTTTCCTGTGCAGGACGTGGACTTTGTGGTGCTCGAGTTCACGCTGAACGAGCACCCCGACGAGCCGTTCACCGACCCGCAGCGCCAGGGCTACGAGCAGCTGGTCCGCAAGCTGCTGCAGCTGCCCGGCAGGTGGGCAGACTGTCTGCTTGTCTGGGATGTTTTGTGACAGGCTGCAGCAGGGCGGCTGGAGAATGCACAAGGATGCGGTGCCATCCATGTTCATACCTGCAGAAGTTGAGTGTGTGCACTTTGTGACCTGGGCTGCTGCCTACCAAGTGCGGCACCTTTCTTGACTCATTCCATGCACTCTTCACCTTCCATGCTGTAGCCCCGCGGTGGCGCAGCTGCACTCGTACGCCTGGTGGCGAGCGGAGGGCGATGGCGTGGACGAGGGCCTGTTTTATGCCCCCACCGCCGAGTCGCAGCTCACCACACTCTCGCAGGTGCGTGCCTGTGCTGCCCAGCGCTGCGCCATTGTTGGGGCTTGGCGTTGAGGCATGGCTGCCTTGTGGCAGCTCAGGCAGCCGCCCAGCGCAGAAGGATGCCGGGGTGCGGTGCTGGCTGCTCGCCCTGCTCGTGCGCTCGCATTGCCGAACCTGGCGCGTGCGAGACTGCGCAGCTCTTCTTAGCACCCTGCCCTGCTGCCCCAGCCCGTGTTGCAGTACTACGATGTGCCCTCCCTGTCTGTGCGCTCGGCCGTTTACCCGCTCATGCGCGCGGGGGTGCCCGGCTTCCGCCCCGACAAAATCTGGCTGCTGGGCGGCAAGGGCAACAAGCTGAGCGCGAGCGGGGAGCCCATCCCCAGGGCTGCGCCAGAGGAGCGGCCGCTGTTCTTCTATGCAGACCGGTGAGCTGGCAGTTATGCTAAGGGTGCAGGTGTGATTAGGGAGCGCGGGTGCTGCATGAATGTTGGGAGCACAGGCGGTTGTGGTGGTGCGGCAGGTGGCACCACCGAATTACGTGCGTGTGCCCTGCCTGCTGAGTCTGCTTGCCGCCACACGCTTTTCCTCACCCTTATCGCGCCCCTGCTCACCCCCTGTGCAGCACGCATCCCAACGACCTTGGGCACCGTGCGGTTGCGGAGCTGCTAGTGGCATCTGTGGCCCGAGCTGTGGAAGAGGTGCAGGGCGGCGGCAGCCTGCTGGCCGCCTGGCAGCCGGGCCGGCAGGAGCCGCTGCTGCAGGGCATGCCGCCACCCATGGTGCCCGGCAATGCGGATGCACCAACCACGCTCTGTGCCATCCAGGTGTGGCCAGTCTGAGTTGGCCAGCAGACTGCGAGAAATAGCTGTGTTGGTTGCAGTGGGAAGGAGGCTGGGCGGGGCTGCTGCATCTGCAGCAGGGCGCCTGGCTCGCCTGTTCTTTCTGGTTGCCTGCCAATGTGGGGAGCACTGCAGCAGGACTTCAAGGCCGAGGTGGTGGAGGCCAGCACCTTTGTGTGTGTGCTCTGCAAACGCCCGTGCTCACCCGTTTCATCCATCTGCGCGCGCCCATCCCCTTTGTATCTTCACAGGAAGACTTCAAGGCTGTCGTTGTGGAGGCCAGCGGCTTTGTGTACGCCCCAGAGCGGCCCAAAGAGGACACGTTTGTGGGCCAAAAGTGGGGGTGGACCGCCAAGAAAGCAGGTGCGTGCAGTGCAGCAGTTGGTTGGCGCAAGCAGATGCCTCCTATGCAGGCCCAGGAGTGCCGCACTGCCCTGCGTTTGTTGGGCGGGCATGCCATGCCTGCTGCGCCGCGCTGCAGGCCAGTGCACCAAAGCGTCCGAGCCATCTGCCTGCTTCCTGCCACTGCCCCCCTTTGATTGGTTGAGCTGCTGCTCTCCAGCCATGCCGCCATGCCATTCAGCCGACCGCCCACCCCAACCTCACCTGCAGGCTCCACTGCCGAGCTGCTGTTTGACAGCCGCGCCGACGCCTCGAGCAGCGATGCCTCCCCTGACGACAAGGCCCGCGCCACTGTGTACCTGTCGCACCTCAAGGGCTACAAGCGCATGGGCACAGCTTGGGTGGAGTGCGTGGAGGGCTGCGAGTGCGAGCGATCGGTGCTGGACGGCACCTGGGCGCAGCAGGCCACGCTCATGCAGATCCACTCCTTCAAGGTGGGCGGGCGCTGCTGGTTGTTGCGGGAGGAGGCATGCAGTGCAGGCAGCCCCGAAGCAGTTGCGAGTTGAGCGGATGCGTTCGTGGGGAGGCATGCAGTGCGAAGGCAGACCTGAGCATGTGTACGCCAGCGGGATGCGCATTGTGTGGGGCAGCAGCTGCAGCAGCGGCACGCACTCCACCATGTGTTTGCATGCATCCGCGCAGCATCATGCACCTGTCCTTGTCTTCACATATGCCATGCCATGCATGCTGCCCCGCCCACCATCTCTGAGCCCGCTGCACCTGCGCGCCACACCCCTGCCCTGCCACATGCACGCGCCGCGCTTGCCAAGCTGCAGCAACAGCTGCTGCGGAGCCCTTGCTTTCGCTGCATCACTTTGCCTGCTGCACCACTGTGCCGCTGCCTGCTGCTCTGCCTCATCGCTGTCACTATGCCGCTGCAAGTTGCACTTCTGCTGCCACAATTTCTGCATAACACTGTGCACCACAACCCAACCGTGCTTGCACCATCTGCACTGCCCTGCCGTGCACCACCCGGCGCCAGCCCTGCCGACCGCTAACCCAGCGTTCCTGCTGCTGCCTGCTGTGACTGCTCGTCTGTTCTGCAGGTCACGCAGCATGCCCGGTGCAGAGTGCGGGTGACGGTGCGCAAGGAGCCTGGAGAGGTGCCGCAGCAAGGCCACAAGGTGGGATGGAGTGACAGGGCAGGGTTAAATGTGATGTGCTGCACAGGCAGAGCACGCAGTGCAAGGGTGCGGCAGTAGGAGGGCTGCTCACCCAACGTGAACTGCGAGCAAGCGTGCCCTCAAGCCGCTGCTTCCATGCCTTAAACCGCCGTGCCCCTGACCCTCGCTGCATCTTGTAGGTCACCCTGATGGCCCTCATGGTGTCGCACTACCCGCTGCGCATGGACCAGAACATGCGGCAGGCCACAGAGGTGGCACGTCAGGTGGTCAATGCCTAGTGGTTGGCAGCTGGCGCCAGACCCTGTCCGAGTGTGGCGGCGCAATCGGATGCTCGCAGCGCTGGCCCCGTGGTCGGCGGCAGCGCCTCGCTTTGTGAGACCAGATAGTAGACAGTAGGACCATTCATCGCATGCCCATTGCATCGCTGTTCTGCACCTCTGCAGCTCTCTCTCTCCTGCTTTCCTTTCTCAAGCTTGTACCTCCGGCTGCTGCTGGCTTGACGCTTTCTACGTGCACCACCAGTGCTGCCCCAGCTGTGGGGCGGGCTGCAAGCGAGGATGGCGGGACGCTCTCCCCGCCCTCTCCCTTGCACCCCACCTCGGCTCTTGCACCTGTGCGTACAGCTGTTGTTGCCCTCCTGACCTGACTCACCCCCTCAATACTTGTCCCCTCCTGATTTGTCGTTTGATGCGCTTTGGTGCCCTCGCACGTTTACAAGGGCGGGAGGCCGCATTGGCGCCCGCCTTACTTCTTCAGCTGTGCAGCATGTAATACACACAAATTGCAGGGTGGGTGATGCACACAGGGTGTGGTAGAATTGGCTGCACTGCGCGGGTTTTGGAGCGGTCGCACCGCGATGATGTCATGGGTGGCGGTGGCCAATGCAGGGGCGGCCGCATACAGCAGCCACTCTGATCGCTGCAATACTTTCTCCTCGATCGATCAGGCACCGAAAACCCCACGATGACGGGCAGCGCAGTCAACAGGCAGGTGCTGCTGGAGGAACACGGCTCCCCCAGCAAGGTGCTGCGGGTTGTNGAGGCGCCNTCGTCCCATTCCGGGCCAGGTGAGATCACGCGCCGTCGTCGCCGCTGCCGCTGCTGCCGCCGCTGCCGCCGCCGCCGCCGCCTGCAGCAGTCGCTCACCTTGTTCACCTCGTGGCGCCGGGCCGCGGTGTTAAGCTTGAGCACATGCTGCCTGGCGTTGTCCGTGGGTGCTGCAGGGCCAGGTGCTGGTGCGCATGACGCTGCGACCCATCAACCCAGCTGACCACTTCTCCATCCTGGTGAGCGGGGGTTGACGTCATGGGTTTGGCTGGCTTGCCGTGGCTGGCGTGCAGCTGCAGGGCGGCCAGAAAGCCACCATTTCCAGCATGCGGCAGGCCGCATGTCGGCATCATGAACTAGACGGCATGTCGCAGCACCTTTCACGGCGCTTCCCGCATCATGTGCCGCCGCTCGTGTGCCTGTTCCCTCGTCACAGGGCGTGTACCCCGGCTTCAAGCCCAAGCAATACCCAGCTGTGCCGGGCCTGGAGGGTGCGCCGCACGACCTTCATTGCTTGCTGCATGCCATGCCTCGCCATGCTCATGCCATGCTGTGTCATGCCGTTCCAGGCTGCTTTCATGCCATGCCATGCCTGCCATGCCATGCCATGCTGGCTGCAACTACCCGCATGGCATGCCATGCCATGACCATGCCACGCCATGCCATGCCAAGGCGTGCCATGTCATGCCGGCTGCCCGCATGGCACGCCATGCCACGCGCTCTGGCCAAGCATGCTGATCTGCCATGTCACCCTTCCGCTATACCGCAGGTGTGGGCGTAGTGGAGGTGAACGGCCCCGGCGCCTCCAAGTTTGCGGTGGGGCAGCGCGTGGTGGGCACGCCCTTTGACAGCATCCATGGTGAGTCGCCTGCATGGTGTTGCAACCACTAGCCAGGCCGTGCTTGAGCTGTGGGGCAGTGGATGGTGGGCATGCCTTTGTTGCGGCTTCCATGGTGAGGCAATGTCGCGCTGTTGTACAGCGCTGGCCATGCACTGGTCAGGGTGTGCCACATGGGCATGAGCTGTGGGGCAGCGCATGGTCAGTACATAGTTTGACATGGTGCGGCAATGGCATGCTGTAGCAGCCTCTTGGCCAGCACGTCTCTTGGCCAGCTGACATCATGGGCCACTACCCATGCCAAAATTCACCCATTGCACCCATTGAGCCACTGCCGTCTCACTGGTGCAGGCGGCTCGGGCACGTGGCAGCAGTACCTCGTGGTCAGCGAGGGATGCCTGGCTGCTGTGCCTGAGAGCGTCAGCGACGACGCGGCCGCGCAGGTGGGTGGTTGCTAGAACATGGTTCTGGGCACTGTCTGGCTTGTCGCAGCCCAACCTGGACATCTTGCTCCTGCCGTGCACAGCTAACTGTAGTTCATGCCGGCATGACCTGAAAGCCGCTGCCGTTTGCCGCGGTTACCTTGCCTGCAGGCCTGGATCAACCCCGTCACCACTGTGAGTAAGCGGACCATCAGCTGCGGCTATTCGTTCATGAGTTCACTGGCAATACGTCTCTGGCTGCGCCACACGGGGCCAAGTGGCCGCCCGCCTGCCCTGCAAGAGTTCATGTGCTTGCACGTGTGCTGCCTTGCAAGCCTGTGAGCCTCATCATGTACCCTGGCACCCGGCCGGCACCCGGCCGGCACCCTGCATTTGCACCAGCATAGCACCAGCTCGTCCTTTCCGATCTGTTTTGCAGGTGGGCATGGTGGATGAGGTGCTCAAGGTGCCAGCCGGAGAGTGGCTGCTGCAGACCGCCGCCGCCTCNGTGCTNGGNCGCCAGGTCATCCANGTAGGCTGCTGTTTAATTNCATGTTTTCACTTGCTTACATTTCCACGTTTCATACCTTCAGCAACAGAGTTGGTGAGGTTTGCAGTAGCGTGCATGGCTGTTGTCCTGGGTAGCAGCAAATGGCTCAGCAGCTGGAGTGCTCGAGCAGCAGCAGCCCCCCGACCCGCTCACCATCCGACTTTCTGCCACTGATGTCCATCATTGCCACCCCCCTGCAGCTGGCCAAGCACCGCGGCATCAAGACTATTAACGTGGTGCGGCGCCAGGAGGCGGCTGACGAGCTGAAGGCGCTGGGGTGAGGGGCTGGGCGTATCAAGGCGGGCAGTTTTCAAGATGGCATGCACTCATGCTGCAACTGCCTAGTCCAGCCCAGCATCAGCAACCATTGCCGCCAGTGAGCGCCCTGCCCCGTCCTCTGCACGCCCCGTCCTCTGCACGCTGCCCCGCTCAGCCACACCCCTCCACGCCTCCTCTGCTTTCAGGGCGGACGAGACGATTGTGAGCGCGGATGGCGAGGGCCTGGTAGAGCGCGTGCAGGCAAGTTGGATGGCCATTTGACTAGTTGCTGTTTGCCCCCATGCTTGGACCTGCTTTGTGCTGGGCAGCAGGATGAGGGGCGGACGGCCCAAGGCTGCTGTGCCCAGCGAGCGGCCAGCCGGCGATTCTGTGCGGAATGGGCATGCCGGGCGGCTGTGGCATGGCCACGCGGGGGGTGCTATGTTGTCTACTGTCGCTTCTAGCCGCTGACCAGGCGCGGCTCCTTCCTTCTGTGCCGTGCAGGAGATTACCGGGGGGCGCGGCGCGTTCGCTGCCATCGAGTGCGTGGGCGGAGAGCTGTTTGCCAAGGTGCGGTTGGGAGGGGCCCTGCCGACTATTTCTTTGCGTGTGCATGCCCGTGCTGCTAGGCATGGGAGGCAGCAGGCGGGCAGCGCGACACAATGCTTGCAAGTGACCTGTTTGTGGAGTCGATGCAGACCGAGGTGTTGCATCCAACTGCGCCTCCAAGCATGCCCCTCGCTGCGTGCAGGTGGCAGCCGCTGTGCGCTCCGGCGGCACCTGCATCATTTATGGTGAGCGTGGGTTTGGTGCTCTGTTGCGGCTGATTGTGCAAAAATCCGTGTGTGGCCGCTCAATCATCGGTGTGGTTGCGTTTCTGACTTGCTGCCTTGAACGCTTCCAAATTGCAGGTGCCATGAGTGGACTGACCGCCACTTACAAGTAGGTTACGGGCCTGGCTGTTTCCAGGGCGCCGTGTGGGGCATGCTGTGCAGGCTGCAGTCGTCCCATCGTGACAGCAGCGCACCTGGCACCTCCCAGCCGTCTCGTATACGTACCAGCGCAACCCTGGGTCCAACCAGCTGCTGCTCACCTCACTGCCCCCTCTGTGCTGCAGCATCCCGGACGTGCTGTTCCGCGACGTCGTGGTCAGGGGCTTCTGGGTGCGCTGCTGCTGCTGCTGCTGCTGCTGGACTGTGCTCTAGAGCAGATCTGCGGTGCTCGTAAGCTTGGGCGTCACCTAGTGTCTGCTACCTGCAGGCCTCCCATTAGCTGCCTGTCATCGTCCACGCACTGCACCGCTTTCCATACATATGATGCGGCCTGTGACCGTGCTTAGATTGCCGCAACTGGCCCGCCAACCTACCCTGCCCCGCAGCTCATTCCCTACATGGCCGGCCTGCCCGCTGCCGAGCGGGAGCGGGTGATGGGCACCGTGCTGCAGCTGCTGGCTGACGGCGTAATTACGCCCTACTCGGGTGAGCGAACAACCGATTCAGTTGCTGCCAAGTGCCGCTTGCGCTCACGTCTATCCGACGCCAGTTGGTGCTGTGTGCGCAGGCTGCTGCTGCTGGCTTGCACTGAGAGCGCTAGCGACCCTTCTGGGCCCTCCGCCTGTGCCTGCCTGCCCGCAGGCGAGCGCTTCTCGCTTGAGGACGTGGTGGCGGCTGCCAAGGCCTCCAAGGCCGATGCGCGCGGCGGCAAGGTGCTGCTGGAGGGCTGAACACCCTCTAAAATAGCACGGTGCGGCATGCTGGGAGAGGCGGCGCAGCTCGGCACAGCAGCAGCATGGCAGCGACAGCTGCAAGCCCCTCGCCTCCCCTGCGAGCAGCAGCCCGGAGCACAGCGTGAGCTGGGAATAACAGCGCTTTGAAATTCACCGTTGCCGAAATGAAATCATGATGGCTGCCCACTTCATTGCAATCACACATTCCTTCTGTCATTCCATTGCCTGCATGCAATTTTAACAAACATGCCCTCCCTCCGCAGTCGTGTTGCACTGTCGCCTTCGGCCGGCCCTGCCTGGGGACAGTGTTTCCATACAGCCTGTCTCCCAGAAACGCATCTGTGACGAACACGGCCATACAGTTATCCTGATGTTGCGGGGCTATCACAGTGAGCGCCATCAAGCATAATGCAGCTTGCTGTTGCCGCGGCCGGCTCCCGCCGCCGCCAGTTCCCTTGCGCCGCCAGTTCCAGCTGCTGCAGCCGCGAACANGGNCCGCCTTTCCAGCTGCGCGGCTCTCAGCTGCGCCCNTGCTCTCGCATCCAGTCCGCTGCGACCATCTGCTCAGCCAGCGAGCTACGAAACGAGAACCCCAGCATGTGGCACCCCGCGGGCCGTCTTCTGGCCGGCCTGCTGCTGCTCAGCACACTTGCACGCAGCCATGCGTGGGACTTTATGCCTTTCAGGTGAGCCGGTGAGCCAAAGGCGCACTTGCGGGTGCTCGGCTTTCAAGCAGGTGGGCAGCGGCTCAAGAGCCGCTGCCCACCTGAGCTTGGTAACATCAAACTGAAGACCAGTAGCCTCACTGAATCGGAAGCCGCCGCCACTGCCGCCGCCGCTGCCGCCGCCTCTGCTGCCGCCGTGCGAACCTCGCTCTCGTTTTGAAGATGCTGCTGCTGCCATTTCCCGCCCCCCGTTCCGTGCCCAGGCCCACCGATGGCAACTGCCACGTGCTGCAAATCATTTTCTGGCATGGATCGGACCCCTACAAGGAGTCGGCGGCCAGTCAAGAGGGCTATTACGGGTGCCGGCTGTTGGGCCCCACTGTCGAGGACTGGCAGTACGTTCGCAGCGAGGTGAACAGAGACAAAAGATACTGGACCCACTACTGCCGCCGCTGCGGCCTGCAAAACTACGTTCTGTCTTGGTGAGCGCTGGGGTACTTGTGCATGGCATAGTGGCCAAGAGAGCGTGGGTGGCGGCTGGTGTTGCTCAGCTGACGCGCACCAGCCTCTGCAATGGTGTCATTGATATGCCCTGGGGTGCTGCATGCAAAGGACCGCGTGTGTGCTCATTGGCTGCACGCCAGCTGTAATCAAAGCAGGCAGCTGTTTCGTTGTTCTGCTTGGAGGAGTGAGGAAACTGCGCAGGCTGGCTGGCTTGATGCGCTGGACTTGCGTCCCCATGCATGGCCTGACCTTGCAGCCAGCGCGAGGCGCGGCTGTGCAGCAGTGGCCGCCGTCTTTGCTGACACAGATATTGATGGTGGCACGCTGCCGCGCCAACTGCCTGCAGGTTCGGCCAACCGGACAGCGGGTGCATCTCCAAGTAAGGCGTCGAGGCAGCTGCTGACAGCTGTAGCACACGCCCATACAGCGGCACACAATACACTGCACACAGGTGCCCTGACACAGCCCGCAACACACAGCGATCAGCCTGCCTTATCATCGAGCCACCTTGTCTTGCATGCAGGTGCCAGCAAGGCTGGGCGACATTGACTGTTCCAGTCCTGCCCCAGTCGTACGGCCCGCCGGTGGAGGCGGGAGAGGGGGGCACACCCGCTGGCCTCCCACGCTCCCAGTTCTTCAAGATGAACTCGGGAAACGATTGCTCCGGAGATAAACAGGTGCGGCAGGCGTTGGTGCTGCACGGATTTCGATGCGCGTGTCTGCAAGCACATTGAGACCGAAAACCGAAAAATGACAGCGTGCATGGGTTAATCTATATGTGTATTGTTCCCCTGCGGTCGAAGCAAGATGCCAACAAGCACGCCCGTTTCCCCGCCCCTGCACAGGTGTTGTGCGGCCTGCGCGAACGCCCCCCGAGTGCCGGCTGCAAGTACACTTGGAGGGGCAGAGCACCCAGTGAGCCTCACAGCTGTTTGTTGGTGCTACGGCAGCAGGCTGGGCATGCCGCTTATGCATGCAGGCCTGTGCATTGTAAGCCGCTGCTGTGCGCTGAGAAGTTCACAGTATCCGCAGGGCAGAGATGTAGGGGCATTGCGCCTTCAGAGCTGGCCGGCTTGACACCCTTCCATGCCGGGCCTCCTCCCCCCTTGTGCCAGCCTGCTTGGATGCCTGCGAGCCCGGCGAGACACTGGTTGCCAAGGACACGTAAGTTTGCAGGGCAACTATGGCGCAGCCTTGCCTTGAGCCTGCCGCACGCTCACCAGGCAGGGGGCCCGCCGTGCATGGCCGGCATCTCTCCGCCCTATGCAAGCCGCCATCGCTGCAGGCTCCCTTGTGGGGGGGCCTCCGCTGCATACCGCTGCCCAGCTTGCAATTTTCCGCCCTAGTGCAGTAACGGAGATGGCACTGTGTGCACTGGGGGCACGCGACACAAGATGGTGCGGCGAGGGAGCGCCCCAGTGTGGGAGGCGGCGGTGGGCCACACATTGTGACGTGCGTGCACCGGCGTTGCACTGCCCTGACGGCCGCCTGTTGTGCTTCCCTCTTCCCGTGCAGCTGTGCGAGCGCTGCCAGACCGAGATTTACAACCTGGACGACTGCACATGGCCGACCTGGGTGAGAGCTGCCAACTCAGCTGCTGGCTGCTGTGCATTCGCTTCGGCTCTTTGTCCGGCAGATGGAGAGGCAGTTGCCACTCTCGCTTGTGCGCCTATGGCCTGCGGGTTTTCGCCTGCCTCTCCCCCGCAGTTTGGCACGGCTCCTGCTTGCCAGGGCGAGTGCAACACGGGCGACAGGGTGCTGTGGCGTGCAACCAAGCCGGGAGACGTGCCCGCTGATCAAGGTGGGCTGGCACCACGGGTGCGCCAAGCGGCAGCACAGCAGCGGCTGTTTCAAGTGCACTTGGCTTGAGCCAGCGTGCATGCTCCACAGCCGGGCACCAAATCCCATCCCTGCCGCAGATCCAGGCGGCTTTGGCAAGAAGTGCACCAATGCCGGCTGGAAAGTCCGGTGAGCAGCCTGCTGGCGCTGAGCGGTTGCCATGGGCAGCAGCCAGCGCCTGCCCGCCCAACAACCCCGCTAAAATTCATCTGTTGCAGGTGTCACCAATGCAAGCTGCGCATCCTAGACTCTGTGCCTGGTGGCCACAATGGTGAGGCAGTTTGTGGTAGGCCATCAATTGTTGTTCGTTCGGGCGTTGCCGCTCAGCCTGTGGTGGCTGCAAGTTCTTGTGAGCTGCTGCCTTCAAGCTGAGGCTCACCGCGCAGCTGCCATGGCGCTTGCACCGCCACCAACCCTGCAGGCACGGCATGTTCGGCGCCCAAGGCCGGCCACGTGTGGGCCGGCACACCGGCTATGGTTTTCAAGGGCGTCAGGACGTACGCCCGCTGCTGTCAGGGTGAGCAGAGATTTGATCGCCGGGTTGCACCCTCAGCTGCCATTGGTTGGCCCCGCAGCTTGGCAGCTGCATGCTAAGGCCCACTCGCCTACAACAGTGTCGCCTCACCTCCACCATTCACTCCGCATTGCCTGTCTGCAGAGTGCCACAACATGCCCGCGTGCCGCCGCTTCCACGTCGGCCCCACCGGCTGCGCCCTGTTTGGCTCCAACCACAAGGGGGCACTGAAGGCGGTGCCYGCGCTCTCCGGCCGCGGCCGCGCTGGCGGCAGCACCTGGCAGGCCGGGTCCAAGCAGCCGTGACGGGCGGTGCATGTTCTGCAAACGTTTGATTCTTGCTTCTTGTAATAGCTAGATGCAGAAACCCGTGACAGTGCTGGGGGCGAACCTATCACCTTGCTGCTGAATTGCACACGTTGAAGGGCCGAATGCTGCCGCCAGTTCCCGCCGCGCCGCCGCCGGTTCCTAGCGCCGCCAGTTCCTGCTGCATACAGACCCGATCAGGCCCTCTGAAGCAACTGTTCTCCCCTCTGCAGCTGCAACCTGCTCTCCCATCCTGCCCTGCAGCAGCAAATTCAGAGTGCACGTGCAGCCCACATGGGGCACCCCGTGGGCCGTCTTCTGGCCGGCCTGCTACTGATCGGCACACTTGCACACTGCCAGGCGTGGAGCTACGTGCCTTTCAGGTGGGCCGGGCCGCAAGGGGGAGCAGCGCTGGTGTGAGCCCATCCGCGGCCCGCTCGCTCGAGGGGTGGTAAGGCCAGGCCGCCTTCCATCGGCAGCTTGGATATCCGGGGAGTCGCTCCAGGAAGTCAGCGCGAGCTTGCCTGCACTGGAGGCGGCTCCCGCCACCCGGTCGCCGCCGCCGCCGCCCTCCGCCGCTGCTCTGCCAGTCCGAGCCGCATCTCTTCTTCACTCATGTCATGCTCGTCACTGACCCTCCACCCCGTGACCAGGCCTACCGATGGGAGCTGCCATGTGCTGTCGTTCACTGTCTATCACGGTGACGAAGCTTACCAGGAGGAAGCGGCCAAGACGGAGGGCATGTATGCGTGCCAGCTGGCCAGCCGGACCA
This sequence comes from Chlorella ohadii, assembly GCA_025026875.1. NCBI lineage: Eukaryota > Viridiplantae > Chlorophyta > Trebouxiophyceae > Chlorellales > Chlorellaceae > Chlorella > Chlorella ohadii. The sequence goes on along the minus strand of JADXDR010000041.1, from coordinate 401,310 downwards.
CGGGTGACTGGCAGTACGTTCGCAGCGAAGTGTTCAGCGTCAAAAAGTACTGGATCCACTACTGCCGCCGCTGCGGGCTGCAAAACTCTGTGCTCATGTGGTGCGTGCATGAGGTGCCAGATGGCGCCTGCCGCCCTGGGTGCCTGTTTGCGCGTGCTGGACATGCGTGGTAACTAGATCTGCAGCACATCCGTTGATTTGACCAGGCTGCAAGGAGCGCTTCTGTCTCCCAACTTGAGGTGCCCTCTGCGCCGACCTCCCACTGCAGGTTTGGGACCGCGCCATACTGTGACGGAAGGTACGTTTTTGCTCCACCCGCTTGCTGCCCTTGTTATAACAGAGGCAGCAACTATAGTGTCGTGCATTGAAGCACGCCCAAGTGGCTGACAGCTGCATGAGTGATGCACGGCCACCGCCCAATCCTCACACCCGTCCTCTGTGCTCGCCTCCCTCTGCTTCCATGGCAGCTGCCCAACTCGCTGGCAGCAGCTCACTTCGCAAATCGGACCCCCCTCTGAATTGAATGGAAAGGATGTGGTCGACGTCAACGTGGATGCGCGAATCATAGGGGGGTCAGCAGTGACCAGCTCGAGCGATTTCGGAAACAGCTGCGCCTACGGCGGAAAGGTGAGGCACGCACGCCTTGCTGTCTTCAGCCATGGGCCCATGGCCAGGATGGAATGAGCGTTGCAGGCAGCCTGTGCCATGCGGGGTGGGCTGCCAGCCGTTGATCGGGGCAAGCTGGGCAGCCAGGCAGCGCTACACCGGGTGGGATGGAGGAATTCCGCTTTCTCTGGCCTGCTTGTCACACAACCAGCGATTGGATCTCAGCCTCACAGTGACACTCAGCATCAGCCCAGGGCCCAACAGCACGAAAACCTTGATGAACCCAACCCACATACCTCCGCCGTTTGAGCACAGCCTTCCCACCCTCTGTTCTGCTTGTGCAGGTCCTGTGTGCGCTGGCTGGCCGCCCTGAGAGCGCTGGCTGCACGTACACCTGGAGGGGCACAGCACCCGGTGAGGCGCTTCGCTGCTAGAATAGGCACGCGTAAGGGTGCCTCGGGGCTGGGTGGCGCAATGCGTAATTGCACGTGTTCCCCCAAGCAACCCTGACTCCAGTGCGTGGAGGCATGTGCTCCCGGGCCGTGTGCTGCTGCGCTCACAGCGCTGCCTCCCTGCTGTCTCCCCTTTGTGACAGTCTGCCTTGAAATGTGCCGGCGGGGCGAGACACTGGTTGCAAAGGACCAGTTGAGTCGGGCATCCGGCTGCTCCGCCTGCTCATGTTGTGTGTGCGATGCGCTAAACGACACAGCATACCACGTAACTGGCCAGTGCTATATTGCATGCACCCATCTGCGTTCGTCCAGCGCCAGGGTATCGTGCCACTGCCAGCAACCAGTGTTGCATGGCCGCTCCCCGCAGTTTTGGAGGCGGCAAGCTTTGCTCAAGTGGCTTCGGAAACAAAATGGTGCGGCCACCGCTACTCTAGATGCTTGCACCCGCAAGCTTGCCTGTGCTCGGTGGTCACGCTATGCGATGCAGCACGTGCACCCCCGTTGCCAGGCATGCCATGCACCCACCCCTGCCATGACCACCGCCTTGCCCACGTGCAGTTGTGCGAGAGCTGCCAGACCGAGATCCACAACCTGAACGACTGCACAGCGCCCACCTGGGTGAGCGAGCCTGTGATGACTTGGACATGCAGCTGCTGGCTGCTGCCCCGCTGTCAGCCTGCACTGAGTTTGCTGCCGTCCTGGGAACACAGTTGTTGCTGCGGCAAGGCTGCTGAGCACGTGCGTGGCTGCGCCTTGCAGACTGCACTGTTTTGAGACGTCCACCTGCCAGGCCTGCCCCTCCCTGCGCAGTTTGGCACGGCCCCTGCCTGTGAGGGTGAATGCAACACGGGCGACAGAGTCATGTTCAACGCATGGGACAAGAGCGCGGTGCCTGCCGACCAAGGTGAGTCGGTGGCAGCCATGAGCCCCTTGAGGTGGGAGCAGCCGTTTGGTGGCAGCAGCCCCTGGACTCTCTGGAGGTTTGTTTTGGGCACAAACCGTTGTAGTACTTGGCACAGCTGCTGACCTCCAACCACCNTGCCGCCCTCCAATACAGACCCCAATGGGTTTGGCAAGAATTGCTGGTCCGGCGAGAAGGTCTGGTAAGTGCCGTCTCTGCAGCGCTCTAGTAGGATGGGTGCTGGCTGCGGCTGTACGCGCTACACGCGGTTGACTCTCAGCAACACATCAGCATGATCTCTACCCGCATCCCGCCTCATTTTGCGCAGCTGTCAGCAGTGCAGCTTGCGCTTCACGCTGGGTTCGTCTTCTGGCGGGCGACAGAACGGTGAGCATAATGTGACAACCCGCTGCACAGCTGGGTTGTGCGCTGCTAAATGTGCAACATGGCTTGCCCAGCACTGCTTCCGGACTGGTTCCTCAGCTGCTTTAGCAGCGCGCCGGGCACTGCTGTTCAATGGCAGCCTCTGCTGCTCCACCAGCAACTAGATTAGATGCCAATATGCCATGCCGTGCAGCCACCACCTGCTCCGCGCCCAAACCCGCCCACATCTGGACCGGCACTCCATCCGTTGTGTTGACGGGCAAGAGCTTCAAGACGTACGCCCGCTGCTGCCAGGGTGAGCAGGGAAACGGTACGGGCGAGGCCTTGGGCAGCGAAGTGGAATGAAAATGCGGCAGCAGTGGCCACCCGCCATGGAGGGTCACTCGCAGTCGTCCCGTCCCCTTCGGCCTGGCAAACGTCTGAGAAAATGCATGATCCCATGCCCGCCTCCGCTTGCAGAGTGCTACGACATGCCGGCCTGCCGCCGCTTCCATGTCGGCCCCACCGGCTGCGCCCTGTTTGGCTCCAACCACAATGGCGCACTGAAGGCGGTGCCTGCGTTCTCCGGCCGCGGCCGCGCTGGCGGCAGCACCTGGCAGGCCGGGTCCAAGCAGCCGTGACACGCCGTGCATGTTTGCACATGTCCCAGTCTTGCCTTCTGTAATAGCTATGTACCGTGATAGTGCTGGAGGCGAACCCATCACCCCGCAGCTGATCTACGCATCTTGAGCGCCCGCTGCCGCCGCCAGTTCCCGCCGCCGCCGCCAGCTCCTTCCGGCCGCCAGTTCCTGCATACAGACCCGATCAGGCCCCGCTTCTGCCACTGTTCGACCATCTGCAGCTGCAACCTGCCCTCCCATCCTGCCCTGCACCAGCAATTTCACGTGCACCCAGGGCAGTGCACGTGCAGCCCACATGGGGCACCCCGTGGGCCGTCTTCTGGCCGGCCTGCTGCTGATGTGCACACTTGCACACTGCCAGGCGTGGAGCTACGTGCCTTTCAGGTGGGCTGGGCCGCAGGGGTGGGCAGGGCTGGTGTGAGCCAAGCCGCGGCCCGCTCGCTCGAAGGCTGGCAAGGCCAGGCCGCCTTCCATCGGCAGCTTGGATATCCGGGGAGCCGCTGCATGAAGGCAGCGAGATCTTGCCTGCAGTGGGAGCCGCCCCCGGCCCGCCGCCGCCACCGCCCCCCGCGGCCGCTGTGCCAATCCAAGCCCCATCCGCTCTTCTTACTTGAGTTTTGCTCGTCACCCCATCCACTCCGTGCCCAGGCCCACCGAAGGAAGCTGCCATGTGGTATCGCTCACCCTGTTGCACGGCGAAAACACTTTCAATGAGGCGGCGGCCAAGACGGAGGGCGCCTACGGGTGCCAGCTGTTGGGCCCAGGCCCCAGCGATTGGCAGTACGTTCGAAGCGAGGTCTTCCAGAAGAACAGCAAGTATTGGACCCACTACTGCCGTCGCTGCGGGCTGCAGAACACCGTGCTCCTGTGGTGCGTAGGGGGGACACGGGCGGNTGGGGGCGGATGCTGTACAGCATGTTTCAGGGTGCTCGTGCACCAGTTGGTGTGCCCACAGTGCATGCGTGCATGGCTGCTAAGCTAGGCGGCGGCAGCAAGCGGTTGCAATGGTACGTGCGGGGCTAGGCCACTCAGATGGAAGCAGCTGTGGCTGCGCAGCTCGGCAGCTGCTTCCAACCACGCCCAGTTTGAACCTGGCTGCCGACCCGTGCCATGCTCCGCAGGTTCGGCACCTCACCGTTGTGTGACGGAAGGTAAGTCTGCAGCGCTGAGGCTGTGCAGGCGGTATGAGCTGCACATCTGGCTGCAGCGCATCTAGCAGGCTGTGATGTGTCCAAAGCTGTTGCTTGCCCGCCGCGTAAGCCCAACCCTGCCCACCCGTTCCCTGCGCCGCCCTGCCATCCTGCACAGCTGCCCAACGCGCTGGCAGCAGCTCACCCAACAGATCCAGCCGTTCAGGCTGAACGACAGCAACGAAGTGAGGATCGATGTGAGGGAAGTGGAGTTCCAAACGATGGAAGGATTCATCATCAAAGACTACACCAACTCCGAAGACTTTGGGTCCTCGTGCGGCTCTGGCGGCAAGGTGAGCACCGAACAACTCCGACACTGGTTGACTCTCTGTCTGCCCCCCACAGAGGCAGTGCCATCGCACGCAGCCTCTGCAGTGGGCAGCCTCGCTGTGGGCGAGTGCCTGGACAGGCCGCCCTCAGACGGCTGCCTCCATGTGTCACGGCGCGCTGTGCTGCCAGGGAGCTGCCTCTCTCAACCCGAAAGGCAGACTGGATGCCAGCCTGNCCGGCCGCCTCGAATTGTGTGCAGGTCCTGTGCGCCCTGCCCGGCCGCCCCGAGAGCGCCGGCTGCAGCTACACCTGGAGGGGCACGGCACCCAGTGAGCCTCCCAGCCGCTCGCTGGCAGCACGCATCTGCCGGCGGGCCGCCTGCCTGCACGCTCAACTGCTGCGCTCAGACCGTTCCGTGATGCATTAATATTTAGGACGGTGCTCTGCGGGCGCAAGGCTCGGCGCTGCCCTCACCCGCCTGTCCCTCCTGCCGCCTCTCCTCTTGGCAGTCTGCCTGGACGCGTGCGAGATTGGCGAGACACTGGTTGCAAAGGACCAGTGAGTCGGGCGTTCGGCCAGCTGCACCACCCGCCACTACAGACCGCCGCGTTGTGCAAGGGCTCGGCACCAAGGCTGCCATCCAGCAGTGCCCCCGGCCTTGCTTGTCCATGCATGGTCACTACTCGTCCCCGCCGGACGTCGTGCCCCTACTGGTAGCTGCCAACCACTGCCAACCGCCCACACAACCTGCCCTGCCTGCGCAGTTATGGAGGAGGCAAGCTCTGCTCAAGTGGCTACGGCAACAAAATGGTGCGGTTTGAGCAGAGCTGCACATTCGGTTTCAGCAGGTGCTGCCTTTGGTTGCGATTGGCAGCGCTGTACCATACATGCGTGGCACCCCTGCCAACCCTGCCGCCGATTGCCCCATCCTGTGCAGCTGTGCGAGCGCTGCCAGACCGAGATTCACAACCTGAACGACTGCACAGCGCCCACCTGGGTAGGCTGCTGTGTTGCGGCCAGCAGATCTCCACCGCTGTCTGGGTTGCAATCGGTGCTCCGGTGCTGCAGGGATGCAATGCACTTATGGACAACTCGGTAGCTCGAACAGTTGTCCAACATGCGTCTGCCCACACACCTCTGTGCTTCCTGGGCCTGCCCGCCGCTGTGCAGTTTGGCACGGCCCCTGTCTGCCAGGGCGAGTGCAACACAGGCGACCGAATCATGTACCGTGCAGTGGCTACTCTGAATGTGCCAGTTGATCAAGGTAATCGCATGCCTGAAGCTCAGGAGGCCCGCAAACGTGCGTGCCGCTATGCACGCGGTGACAGCGGCTGTGAAAATAGTTTCTGAGCTTCACAATTGACTGCCTCCGATCACTTGCCCGGCCCTGCCCCAATCCATTCTTCAGACCCTGCTGGATTTGGCAAGCTTTGCTTCTCAGGCTACAAGTACCGGTGAGTGCTAGTGACGGTCCCATGTAACGTGCCGACAGTAGCATGCCGGCTGCCGGTGGTTCAGCACGCGCAGGCGCCTCTCCGCGCTGCCACACCGCAGCCCATCGCCCCGCCCCGCCCCATGTTGCGCAGGTGCCAGCTGTGCAGCCTGCGCAATGTATTGGGATCGGGCGGCGGCCGCCCCCAGAATGGTGAGGGTGACAGGCAATGTTGCACAGCTGCTTCACACACCACTGGCGACGCAGTATGGCACCGGTTGACGACTTGCACAGCTGGCTGGCTGACTCCTCAGTGTATCGTCTGCAGGGGAGGGGGCTGCTGTGAGCGGCACCTGCTGATGTGACCGCAATGCTGGTGACACATCAGCCCAGCGCGCCCAAACTGAGTGCTCCAGGCATGACCACTGAGCACATGCTGCTGCTGCCCTGCTGCCACGATGCAGGCACCACCTGCTCCGCGCCCAAACCCGCCCACATTTGGACCGGCACTCCCTCTGTTGTCTTCACGGGTCAGACCTTCAGGACGTACGCCCGCTGCTGCCAGGGTGAGGGGGAACATAGCGGAGTGGCATGTTGCCAGGGTGGACGGCACAGGCTGCCGCGGTTCAGAGGGCGCATTGTGCACGTGCATGGCAGTTTGGCCTGGTTGCTCGCCATTGGAGCTGCATGCAGCTACTCAAGCAGCAACATCCACCTTGTTGCCTGCAGAGTGCTACGACATGCCCGCCTGCCGCCGGTTCCATGTTGGCCCCACGGGCTGCGCCCTGTTTGGCTCCAACCACAAGGGGGCACTGAAGGCGGTGCCCGCGCTCTCCGGCCGCGGCCGCGCTGGCGGCAGCACCTGGCAGGCCGGGTCCAAGCAGCCGTGACATGTCCCATGTGGTGCATGCCAGCATGGCAGCGCAGGCTAGCCATCAGCTGTGCTGAGCCACCTTGTCTGCAGGACAGACCTGGGCCAGGTGTCGGTGCAATCTTATGTGCTGCGACTGACGAAGCTGCAGCGCGCCGCTCTGACGGCTGGTGTCTGCAGTAGCGAGGCACACGTTTGCGTGGGCATTCAAAGCAGGGCACCAGTTGTCCTGGACAGTGCCGCTGGCTTCCGCGAATCCTCATCCTGTCCTTTTCTCCCCCACTCTGCTCGTTTGTCGAACCATTGCCCACCCCTTGCAAACATGGCTGGGTTGTCATTTTGGGAAGGGGTAAGCCGTCAGGGGCTGCGCTTGGTGTCCTTCATTCCTGCATAGCACACGCCCGTCTCCTTCCATGCGGCATCCACTCTGCCCGGCTCGTTGAAGCACCCCGCCCTCTGTAATATGTGCGGGCAATAGTGCGCCCCCTGTCCCTCGCATCAGCAGTGTGGCAACAGCAGATTACAGTCAGTGCAGGGGCAGATGCAGAAGATGAAAGGTGTAAAATCAGACTCAAGGCTGGAAACGGGCCGCTTGCAGGGCGTTTGGCATTCGTTTGACACAGTGCTGGCTTCGTCTCTCACTGCCGGCCGCGGCCGAAGAGCACCTCATCAGTGATCTGGCCCTTGCGCTGGTACTGCGGACAGGTCAGGTGGGGAGGAACAAGAGCAAAAGCGAGGGGTCGGCAGCAGCAGCAGCAGCGCCGGCAGCAGACTGCCGTGCCAGGCTAAACGGCGGCGCTGTTGATTGCGAACGGCCCATGCCAGGAGCTGGCCGCACCTGCACGCCCGCCTGCGAGGCCTTGGGGCAGGGGCGGTCTGCAGAGGGCAGGAGTGGGAGGAGTGGGCGGCGTTCAGCAGCAAGCCGGGGCGCTGCACTGGGCGGCAGCACGCACAACAACGCTGCACCTTGCTGCAGCTGGCGGGTGCGCAGGCGCATCGCTCACAGGCCTTGATGGGCCACCAGCCAAAGCCGGGCACAGCGCCGATGCCGCCAGCGATGCGGCCGGTGCCATCGCAGCCAAACGCGCGGTCGGCGGCGCCGCAGGTGGGGCAGCCGCCGGTGGCAGCAGTTGCCTGCGGCTGCTGCTGCTCAGGTGCCGCCGCAGGCTGCAGGTGGGGAGGGTTTGGCATTGGTTGCAGACGTGAGGGCCGGGGGTGCCGCAAGAGGCAGCAGACAGCAGCAGACGGCACTGGCGGCAGCAGCGGCGGCGGAGAGCCTCGCACCTCATCCGCGGCCTGGACGCGCACCGACGCCCTCGTGCGCCGCTGCTGCAGCCGTGGTGCGGCCACAAAGGGCGCGGGGGCGCGCTGAGCGGACAGGGCCGGGGCGAGCATCGCGGATGGGGGATGGGGGCGGCTGGGGGGATTGTTTGTAAAACGGACGACCAAATTGCAGTGCAATGCGCCAAGATCGCGTCCCCAAGCGGCCCTCATGCGACGCCTGCATGGAGGGCCTCATTATTTGGCAGCCCAGGCGCCTTCTGCCCGCTTTACCGCACGCGATCCCCCTGCTCTTGTCGCCTGGCACCCGCAGCAGCACGCAGCAATGACCGTGTCGCAGAACGTGGAGACCGTGGCGGCGGAGCCGGTGCGCGCACGCTGGGGTGCTGCTCGCCCCTGATTGCGCGCCTGGGTGCCTTGCCCGCTCCAAAGCGCGCATCAGCGCCCTGCGGGNACGCTCCCGCTTGACTTGAACATTTCAATGGCCTTGGAGGGGGCGCCCTAGGGCCCAGCCCTGCGCTGGCGACATGCACAAGCCGATCCCCGGCTCGGCAGCGCCGCGAGCAGGGCCCCACCCCCACCAGCNGCGCCTGCGGCGGCCCCACCCGATTTNGAACCGCCGCCGCCCGCYCCCCCCGCCACCCGCCGGCATGCTGCCCCATCCCCTGCCCCATCCCCTGCCCTGCAGATCTTCCTGATCTACGGCCGCAGCGGCTGGATCGGTGAGCGCATTGCGGCTGCTGCCTATGCTGCAGAGATCCGTATGCAGATGCACACCTGCTTGCTTGCTTGGTCCGCAACCGCTGCTGCCGCCACCCTCCTGCCAGGCCATAGCACCCACGCCCACAAACCCTCTTCTTCCCGCAGGCGGCCTGGTGGGCGAGCTGCTGAAGAAGCAGGGCGCCAAGTTTGAGTACGGCACCGCCCGCCTGGAGGACCGGGCCGCCATCCTGGCCGACTTTGAGCGGGTGGGTGCTGTGCGGTCCCTGGGCAATTGCAAAGGGTGCTTCTGCTTCACCACACGGGGGCTTGCACCAGCTGCCGCTGTGTGCTGCTGCTTCATCGCCTGCCCCCGCAAGAGCTGGCCATCTCCTGGTGATTCATGCACCTCAATCCCTAACCCTGCCCCGCAGGTGAAGCCCACCCATGTGCTCAACGCGGCGGGCGTGACCGGCCGCCCCAACGTGGACTGGTGCGCTGGGGTGGGGCAAGGGGCGGTGTGTGCAGGCGCACATGTCTGCACCTGGGCCTTTCGATGTTCAGCAAGGCGAAGGCCAAGCGTTGCAAATTACACCAGATATGGCGCCTTAACATCCTGTCAGCACCCTCACGGCCTTGCTCCCTTCATTGCCCTGCAGGTGCGAGACCCACAAGGTGGAGACCATCCGCGCCAACGTGATTGGCTGCCTCAACCTGGCCGACGTGTGCCTGCAGAACGGCATCCACATGACCTACTACGGCACCGGTGCGGCGCGTGTGGGCCGCAACTGTAGGGCAACCGGGCTGCCGGGCTGAGCCTTGCCTTGAGCTCAGTCAGCAGCATATCCCCACCTGCTCCGCCCACTGCCAACTCCCTCCACCCGCTCTGCCCTCCCTCGCAGGCTGCATCTTCCACTACGACGACGGCAAGTTCAAGCAGGGCAACGGCGTGGGCTTCCAGGTGCGGGGCAGCGGGGTAGCAAGCGGCTGCTGAGGATGCATCATGCGGCAGCAGCAGCAGCGGGACAGCAAGCGGTGCAGAAAAGGCGGGATGTGGTGCAGCGGCAGCCTCAGCTCAGCTTCAACTGCTGTCTTGGCGGACAATGACCAGGCGCTAACAGCTTGGCCCACCCCCACTGACTTGCGCAGGAGAGCGACACCCCCAACTTCACCGGCTCCTACTACTCCCACTGCAAGGCCATGGTGGAGAACCTGCTCAAGGTGCGGAGCACTGCTGCCTGCTGTCGCTGTTTTGCGGCGCTGCGGTTGACTGGCCGTCTCTGCTGTGCCGCTCGGTGCCAGCTGTGCTGTGAAAATGCGGCTGCTGCCGATGCCCAATGGGCATGCTGGACTTCCAGGCAGTGGTTGATCCGTCTGTCCACCCGTGCTGACCCAACACCACCTGCCTGGCCGTTGCTGATGTCCTCACTGGTGCATCCCCGCCTGCGCCCCTGCCCGGCCCGCAGGAGTTCCCCAACGTGCTGACGCTGCGCGTGCGCATGCCCATCGTGGCCGACCTGGTGTACCCCCGCAACTTCATCACCAAGATCATCAAGTGAGGGGGGGCATGCTGAATTGGAAGCTGTGCGTTGTAGGACAAGCGAGTTGCTGCTGCGGGGGCTGGCCGGCAAAGCGCGGGGCGGGGCTGTTCAGCGCCTGCTGCTTGGGGCAGCAGGGCCCGAGCCACACCTCTGCTGTTCTTGCTGAACACCTTGCCTGTTCTTATGCGCTCCCCAGGTACGACAAGGTGGTGGACATCCCCAACTCCATGACCGTGCTGCCCGAGCTGCTGCCCATGAGCATTGAGATGGCCAAGGTGCGGAGACACATCAGATGTGCATGGATCTGTGCACCTAGCACAGCGGCAGCAGTGCAGCTGGGTCAAATGAGCAGGGCTGAGCGCAGGGGCGCAATTTACGTGCCTGAACCCAAGTGAGCAGTGGCCTGCGCTGCTGTGCGGCGCCTGCTGCCACCAGCCATGTGCCTTGGGCATGCACCCGCTCCAACGCTTGCTTGCCCACCTGCCCGCCCTCCGCCGCTGCCGCAGCGCAAGCTGACCGGCATCATGAACTTCACCAACCCCGGCGCCATCTCGCACAATGAGATCCTGGAGGTGCGGGGGAGTACGGGGCAGGGACCAGGCAGATGCAGAGAGCGGGGCTCGGGGCAAGGGACCGCCGCAGGGGCAGCCAGTATGCAAAGAAGCCGGCATGACCGGACGTCAACCATCTCCTCTCCCCATTCCCATCCCCCTTCCTGCAGCTGTACAAGCAGTACGTGGACCCCGAGTTCACCTGGTCCAACTTCACGCTGGAGGAGCAGGCCAAGGTGAGCGTGCTAGGAGCATGTTGTTTGGTTGCTTGTGATGCTGTTGAAGCATCAGTTGAGGCAGCCCAGTAGCATAAGGCAAACGGTCTGGTACACCCACAAATGCGAGCTGGGCTTGGAGTGCAGGATGCATACCAGCTGGACCCCGCTGCTGTGTTGCACGCGTGCACAGGTGCTGACAAGCATCCAGCCGCCTTGCACCCCAGCGCCCTGCTTTGAAATGCTTCTACCTCTGCAGGTGATTGTGGCGCCCCGCTCCAACAACCTCATGGCATCGTGAGTCGTGGTTTGGGAGGGCAGTTGGAGGACAGCTGCTGCAGCTTTGCCAAGCTTGCAGGCTCAAGCAGTGCTTCTTTGGCCAACAACTGTGGCTTGCTGACCCCTGCCAGCCATGCTGCTCTTCCCTTGCTGCAGCGACCGCATCAAGTCCGAGTTCCCCGAGATCCTGTCCATCAAGGAGTCGCTCATCAAGTGAGCGGTTGTGTTTGGGTGGGGTTGCCAGGCAGGGCGGTGCTTCAGCGGCTGTGTGACGCAGCATGGCCGAACATTGTTCTGCAGCACCTGCTCTGCATAGCCTGCTGCCCACAAGCTGACGCCCCGCTGCTCTCCCGCAATTGCGCAGGTACGTGTTTGAGCCCGCGGCAGCCARCAGGGAGGAGACGCTCAAGGCGGTGAAGGAGATGCGCGGCCGCTGAACGCAGCACCTTCCCTAGCAGCAGCAGCAGCAGCAGCAGCAGCAGCCAGCCAGATGCCAGCTAGCAGTGGTTGAAAAGCAACCAGCTTTGATAGGCAGGCGCGCCGGCGGCCCCCACCGCCACTTGAGAGCTAGCTTTTTTGACCGCTCGCGCCTCTTATGCTTCCTCCCCCGCTATTTAAGGGGCCGCCGGCGGTGTGTTCTCTTCTGTTCCCAGTCCATTTCTGTAATGTATCGAGCCGCAAGCACGCAGCAGGCGCGGCAGCGCTGGCGGCGGGCGGCTGTATGCATGCATGAGCCATCCGGCCGGCCGAACACATCACCGCATTCCCCACTTCCCGTAGCGCACATCGAGCCCATCCTGCAGCCATGAAGCGAGCGCGGCGCGAGGAGGAGGCGGCAGTGTGGCTGCCCCGCGACCGGGCGCCCATAAACTACGTGCCGAAGCACAAGAAGCGGGACACGGGGCTGGAAGTGGTGTTCGACCCCNAAGGCTCACAANGTGCGCGGGGAGGGCGGCNAGCCTGGGCCGCTTGACGCGCCTGGCGTTGTTTCGGGGAGCTCGCAATGTGATGCTGAAGATGTAGAACATGCATGAGCGCCGCCAGGCTGCCTGGCGGCACTGCTGCCGCCGCTGCTGCCGCTGCAGCCGCCGCTGCTGCCGCCGCCAACCCTGGCCGCATGCCTCCCGTCCGCCTGCAGGGAGTACCTGACCGGCTTCCACAAGCGCAAGGTGCAGCGGCGCAAGGAGGCGCTGAAGAAGCTGGAGAAGCGGCAGCGCGAGCAGCGGCTGGAGGAGCGGGCAGAGGTGGGCGGCAGAACCAGGGTGGCCGTCTTTAGCTGTATCCGGTGCCTCCGTCTCTGCCGCCGCTTTGCAGCAGCTGTTGTACTGCGCCAAGCCTCGCTGATGGCACACACTCCTGGCCACTCAATGCTGCCCCACTGCACATTGGCTCGCTCACACTCCCTACCCCTGCACCCGCATTCCCATGTGCGCAGCGGCGGCAGGCGATGAAGGAGGAGCTCAAACGGCTGGGTGCAGACCTGTCTGCCTCGGATTCTGAGAAAGACCAGGAAGGGGACGAGGAAGCAGCCGCGCCGGCGCAGCAGCGGGTGTATAAGAGCAGCGAGCTGGTCTCCACAGTCACGGTCATGCCGATCAAGACGGGCAGCAGCAGCGATGAAGAGGAGGAGGAAGAGGAGGAGGAGGATGACGCAGCGGAGGGCGGCAGCGGCAGCGATGGGGAGGNCGGGCAGCGGCAGCAGCACGCAGCGCAGGGGCGGCAGGCCTGGGGGCAGCAGCGCCAGGGAGAGCAGCAGGAGGGCGAGCAGCAGCAGCAGCACGGGCGCAAGCTCAGCAAGACGGCGCTGCGCATCATGTGAGGCTGGGGGGTGGGCCTGAGGTGAAGGCAGCGGCACAAATGGCTGGCGTCAGTGTTGCAGACTGCCCTGCTGCCTACACTACTGCTGCTGCTTTCCTGCCGCTGCGTATGAGGGYYTTTTTACTTGTTTGGCTGTGCGCTTACCGGCCCCGTCTCCCCCTCCCCACAATTTGCATCAGGACCAAGACCAAGCTGAAAGTGGAGGGCAAGCGGGCAGGTGGCGGCGGCGGCGGCAAAAAGGGCGGCAGCGGAGGGGGCGGCAAGAAGGGAGGCGGCGGCGGCAAGGGCGGGCGGGGCGGCAAGCGCGGCGGCAAAGGCGGCGGCAGGGGCGGGCGGSGRWAGGCTGGCGGGTGTGAGCTCGTGACTTTTGACCCTCTTGACCTGCTGTTGCGAAAACAGTCTGCCATCCATGATTTACATCTGTGGCATTCTTCGCCTGTGCACAATGAAGCAAGCTATGCACACACAAGCGGCTATGAGCAGTGTGCAGGCAGCTGCCGTCAGCTTGCTGCCCAGTTGGGGCAGCCATGGCATACCACCCAGCACCAACTGCATGCCCTGCAGCACCTGCGCGAAGTCCATCCTGGCACTGCTGATGCTGACCCGCTGCAGCTGAATGTCGGCCGTGCTGCTGCGGTCGAGATGGGGACGCCGCGACCAGTCTGGCCGCCACGGTCGGTGGTGGCGTATCTGCAGGCGGCAAGGTTGCAGGCTGAGGTATGAGCAGTGCAGATGCGGCGCAGGATGGTGCAGGCAGTTACCGCAGCAAGCAAAGCGCTAGGAGATGAGCAGTTTACAGCAAACTCCAGGACAATCCCCATCTGGCCAGCAGCAGTTCCACACCTGAACATCCGACAGCAGCACATGCTCCGCGCCTGCCACCCAGAGAGGCGCTGTTGAGTGGCTTGAGCAGTCCAGCCCTGCCGGCCACCAGGCCCTCCCCTGACTGACGCTGCTGCCGCCCTCAATAATGCTTAGGCTATGGCCACCAGGGCTGTGGCCAGCTGTCCTTTGTGTGCCGTTGCTGCTGGGGCGGTAGTCCTGGCAGCCGCCCGGCCAATGGCTGCGCCCTACCAGCTGCAGCTGCACACGTTCGATGGTGATGCCGCTGATGCTGAACTGCTGCTTGTTACCCTGCTGCTGCTGCTGCTGTGTCTGCTGCTGGGATGCAAGCGCACCTGCTGCATCTGTGCTGCCGCCGCCCCCAAAGCTGNCTGCCCCGCCGCAGCGGCCCGCCGGCCACAAAAATGCCGTTCTCAGCAATCGCTTTGATATCTGAGAAAGTGACGTTGTGCACGGAGCCGACCTGCACGTGGCAACCACAGAATGACTAGTAAGCTTTGACACATCCACACAGGAGGCTGCTCTTTGCGGCAGCCAGGCAGGTGGCAAGCCTGGAGCATCGTGCCCTTGACAAAAGAACTCATTCACAGCCGCCCTGAATTCCCCACTTCACCTGTGTGCTGCGGTTGCGGGGCACCGCCGTGACGTAAATGGGCTCAGCGGCGCCCCACCAGGAGGGGTGGTACAGCCGGGTGCTGGCCGACACGTTTTGGAAGCGCACATCAGAGATGCTGCCGCTGTCCCTGCGGCGGCAGGTGGTGGAGGCAGCAGCAGAGCGTGGTTTGGATGCGTCAGCTGCATCAGTGAACGTGTGCCAAACACAGCCGCTGTACAGCAAAGCGTCCCCTGCCTGCCTACAGCAGTCGTGCAGCAGCACAGGTGCCTGCCCCTCCCTACCTGAGCTGTATGGCCAGTGCTCGGTGGGAGTCTGCGATGGACAGCCGCGCAAAGCTGATGTGGCGCATGTCTGCCACGCTCTCGCTGCCCAGCTTGACGGCCGATGAGCGGGAGCGCAGTCTGTGGTGGGTCACATGTGCCGTGGTTGCAGTCAGATCAGGAGAGCGGGGGCACCTTACCCTCGGTGCAGCGCACGTGTGGCGCTCAGCTGCCAGCAAGCGGCGGGCACGTGGCCACACCATCACGTGAACGTCTCTCCCAACCTGCCAGGTGATGGCCCCTAAAGGAGAGCCGCCACCCACTGTGCGACCCACCTGCAGTCGCTGACGGTCACATGCTCCAGCGGCCAGCCTGGTGTGGTGGTCTTGAGGCAAATGGCATCATCAGCGGTGTCCACTTCCACATCCCGCAAGCCCACATGCCGGCTGCCATCAATGTCGATGCCTGCACCAGCAGGGCATAGCATGCTTGAGCAACAGTGCATCGGCATCAGGCGCCGCCATCACCAAGGCAGCAAGCAAGCACGCACAGCAAGCAGACATATGTGCACACAAGCCGCTATGCAAGTGCAGGCATGCCGTGCCAGCAGTGCTGCGCTACCCGCAGGGCTGCGATGCTGGAGGTGGCACCATCCCAGAAACCACTACACTTCACTGCCACAAAGACAAACACTTGCCATCGTTGTTGGGTATGTCCCAGTCGCCGCGAATGCTCAGCTGCGAAACATGCACCTGCTGGCTGCGCAGCACGTGCAGGCACCAATACACCGGATCTGCATGCATGGCATCAAGGCAGATACTGAGTCATTTGCGGTGTCCAGCAGTGGGCGGGTAGCAGCGGCAGCGGCAGTGGCAGCAGCAGCAGCAGCAGCAGAGCTGCGCCAGCGTCGCAGGTGCCACATGCTGTGCAGCGCCTTGCTATCGCCAAGCGCGCTGTGCCGCCTCGCCACCTGGCACACGCGGCGCTGCACCGCTGCTGGTGCTGCCCACCTCGCAGCCGCACTCCGCTGATGGTCACATTCGTCGAGTCAACCACGCCCACCAGCCGCGGCCTGCACCGACAAGGTGAGAAGAGACACACTCCTGCTGGCGCTGCTCCAGCTGCAGAGCTTTGTGGGATGCGGCTAGCATGCACATGCAAAGCCTGCAGGCTGCTTGCCGCGGCGCATTCGAAACCATCGGCAGCACCTCACCTGCACTCCTCTGGCTTGGCACAGGACGGATCGTCCCAGTTGCGAACCGCCTTGCGTCCGCTGCCTGCCCAGCCTGCCGCCTGCTGTGCATCCTGCGCCCGCTGCGCCTGCGGCAGCACCCAGCGCTGCGCACGGCCATCCACCCTGCCGCCGCCGCTCAGGCTGCAGTTGGTGCAGTTGTGGAACCGCAGCAGGTACCAGTCTGGCTGGGTGGCACCATAGTCCTCTCGCTGCATAGCGGTCATTGGGGCAGGAGCAGCGGAACCATGCAGGTGACAAATGCAGTGCGGTAAGCAGCAAAGTGTTGGGTGCACCGCTGTGCGAGGCTCGGCGCAGCAAGCATTCCATTTATGAGTGCTTTGGCATGCAAAGCCAGGAGGGCGGAAGGCATGATCTGCCGGCAGGCTAGTCATTGCACCGCCAGGCCCGGCCGGCGCACCCTGTCACCCGCCAACAGGGTCACGTTTTCAGGCAGCCGCAGGTGCACGCAGCCCGTCAGGAGCAGGGAGGCAGTGAGGTATGCGCCAGGGACGTCCATGACCACGGTGCCGCAGCTGCAGGGGAATGAGCGGCGGCGGCGGCGGCGGTCGGCGGTCGGCACTCAGGACCGCAGCAGCGGATCGGCCGCACCTGGCGCTGCAGGCATCGATAGCTGCTTGCAACTCTGCCGTCTGGTAGTGCGTCCGAGAGGGCTGGGCGCCGTGAGCAGAGGTGCGGCAATCAGGGGGCCTCGCAGCGGCCGCCCATGCAGCCAGAAGTGCAATCTTTTTGAAGAGCACCATCGAGTGAACGAGCGAAGGGACGCAGCTGGTGTGATGCATGGGCCGGCCCCCGCCTCGCCTGCTGATGGTGGTGCGGGGCAATGCATGTGCGCCTTCTCGGCTCAGCTGAGTTAACCTCCCAGTGTGGCCTTACAGGAGAGACCCACTTCCCATGAATATTAATGCAGGCTGGACTAAGGTTGTCACGTGCATGCTGATAAAATGAAATGCAGAGGGGGGAGTGCAGCGGGTTGCACGACCGGCTGGCCGGCCGGCTGTGCAACTCAGAGCGGCAGCGCTGCCGCTCAGGCTGAATGCAGAATCAGGATCAGGGGAGGGTGGACAGGGGGAAGGTCGGGCGACGAGGCCGGTCGTGTGAATTTGCTATGGATTTGAGTGTGCAGCGCCAAGACAAAGGCAATGAATGGGGGAAACTGGAGCAAGCAAGCTGAGTGTGTGCACGCTTGGGGGACGCAGGAAGTGCTGCGCTGAAATTTGAACAGTTGCTGAAAGCGCCATGCGTGCATGCCGTGTGGATGTTGCAGGCTGGCCGCCAACACCCGCACCGCCGCTACAGCGGGGTGCTCAGAGACAGGCCGGACATGTAACCCTCGCGTGCCTCAGCGGTCCAGCCGCTGCTGTCTTTCAGGCTGCAGATGCCAATGCTGTACGTCCTGCGGTAGCAACCATAAAGCACAGGAACTTTGTAAGGAACAGTAAATGGATGCGCCCGTTGCTGGGTGGCAGGCAGGCCGGCGAGTGCGGCGCTGCCTGCATGCAAGAAAGACAGAAAGAACGTGATACGCCCTTGGGCGTTGGTTGAAGACGCCGAGAGCTGAGCGCTCTCAACGCCTATAACGCGGCGCTGCCCGCATGCACACTTGATGTTCCCTCCCCCTCTGCGCACCAGGCACGGCAGTCGGGGTCGCTGGAGCACACGTCGCAACATTCGGCCCAATCGTTCACAGAGACGTCTTGGAGAGTGCCGCCGTTCAGGTCGGTTTCGTACATCAGGCTGGCGCGGCACTGGTCTCCCACGGGCGCGTCAGGACAGTCTTCTGGGCGCCCACAGTTGGTAGAAGTTTCGTAAAATGTAGCGTATAAATGCACATAATACGCATCTTTCGTATAGTCGGAGCAGGTTTTGTCGAAGAGGTTGCAGCCGCAGCGCTCTGCCGCACTGCCCTCCTTCCAAATCTGTGACAGTGGGGAGCAATGTGTTCACGTTTAGGGTGTCCACCTTGCATGATAGGCACGAGCAGAGAATGAACAAGCACACCGAAAAAGTTGCCTCGCACCTTGTTGGCCACGGCATCGAGCTGTGCGTTGCAGTGGCAGCCGGCGCAGGTTCCCCGATTTTCTTTCGTAAGGCATTTGTCGTGGAAGAAGCAAGCGCGGTCCAGCTCATCCATTGGGGGGGCCTTGGGCTTGTCCGGCTGGCCGTCCACCACTCCGCTACATTCTCGGCCACAGAAGCGCCCGTGCATGCACATATTTTCGGTTATCGCCTGCAGCACAGCACCAATTGGGTCATAGTAGTGGCGCAGTCATTCAGCATGTGGGACTGTCGCTGCCCCGTGGAGTGGAGCCTGCTGGTGCCCTTAACTGCTAGCCGGTGCGCTTAATAACCAGTCAGCTTCCGACCCACCCCCTTGGGGGTAGTCTTTGTGCCAGCAAAGTTAACACACGGGGTATTAGGATCTGAGCGGCAGCCAGCATTCTGAATAAAAAGTACCACAGTGGCGCCCACCTCTTTGGCATTCTGAGCAGCCCCATCCAAGCAATCTCTGAAGCCTCTGGTGGCCACTTTGTGGGCAGGCACCTGGGTGGCAGCAGACGTCTCGAGCTCCAACACATGACGCCGCCTGCTGGTATGGGGCAGATTGATTGGCCTCGGCATAGTGGAGCAGTTTCGGATGAGGCAGCTGCCGGATCATGCAGGTAGCTGCCGCATCGAATGATAGTGAAAGGATAGCACAGGCGCTGGCGATGCACGGCAGGTCGGCGGCGCCTCACTTGGCGGCGCCTTGGCCAGACGGGCGGGCGGCGTCAAGCCCCGTGGCTGCCAAGATGACCTGCACACCGATTTGTAATTGAACGCGAATGGGCGCTGCGCACCGTTGCTGCGCATTCCGCGCAAGGCAAAGCAATGCCCATTGCACACAGTCCAGCCGGCAAGCAGGCGCTCCGCCGCGTGCACCGGGCCTCACCAGCGCAATGATGCCGATTGCACGCATGGCGGCGGCGATAATTGCCGCGGATCGGAGAACCTCGGGCGGGACTTGGCCGCCGCGTTTGCGAATTGGGGCCAGCGAGGCTACCTTGGCGCCCCAGTGATGCGCGATGAAGCTTTATCTTGGCTGCAACTCGCTGGAGCCCCAGAGTGTTGGCTTTCAGCTTCACCGTACCGCACGGGAGGCTGGCCGCACGCAGCGCGCAATTCACCGGCATTCACATGCAATCCAAATGCAGCTGGATCTATGCTTCCCAATGCTGGTTGGAAACTGTCTGTACAGCCAGTAGCAGGCTGCTCAGCTAATAGCTGCCTCTTGCTCCTCCTCGCTCTTTGCGTGGCTGGCTGCATAGATGGCATGCTGCGCAGCCCCCGGGCTGCCCTTGCGGAATGGGGCACATGCGATGGTTTGTCGTGGGGCATCAGACATGGTGCTTGGCTACCCCACCCGATGAGGCAGAACAGTGCAGGGAAGGCTGCGCCGGAACAACAAGGCCAGATATGACTGCCTCCATGCAGCCGACAAGGGGTCGAGGGGCTACTATCCGCCTTGCGCCCGCCGCCTGCCCAGCCTGCCGCCGGCGGTGAGTGCTACGCCCGCTGCGCCTGCGGCAGCATGCAGCGCTGCGCAGCGCTGCGCACGGCCATCCATCCTGCTGCCGTCGCTCAGTGTGCAGCGTCTGCAGTTTTGGGAGCACAGCAGGTGCCAGTCTGGCTGGGCTGCACCGCCGCCGGCATGCAGGGCGGGCGGGAGAAGCGGAAACATGACGGGTGTTTGGTCGGTGCAGAAGCTAGTCAACGGCGGCTGCACTGCTGCATGAGGCTCAGTGCAGACAGCTGTGCCACGCTGAGCGAGTCTCACCGTTAAACTCTAGCCGGGCGGAAGGCATTAGCGATGCGAATAAGCCGCCGGCAGGCGGGCCGCCTCGTCAGCAGGCTCGGCCGGCGGCGCCCTGTCGCCGGCCAGCAGACTCACGCCTTCAGGCAGCCGCGGGTGCACACAACCGGTCAGAAGCAGCGATGCAGTGAGGAAAGCTCCACAACCACGGTGTCGCAGCTGCAAACAGGTGGCACGGCAAGGGTGAGCGGCGGCGGCGGCAAGTGGCAGTGGCGGCAGCGGCGGCGGCGGCAGGCGGTGGGCGCCCAGGGCTGCAGCACCGGGTCGGCCGCACCTGGAGCTGCAGGCATCGATCGATGCTTGCAATGCGGACGTCTGGTAGCGCGTCCGAGAGGGCTGGGCGCCGCGAGCAGAGGTGCTGCACTCAGGAGGGCGCGCAGCGGCCGCCCATGCAGCCAGAAGTGCAATTGAGACAGTCCTCAAGACGTTCATCGGGTCTGCACTGGCACAGCGCGCCCCGGCAGAGAGTGGTCGCCCGTGCTGGGTGCTGCGCTCTTGCACCCGCATGGCCAAATTTGGGCAGCCCCCCTGCACCGGCACCAAATGCAGGTGGTGATCGCGACGTCCTGGCTCCCGGCCCGCATCCCCAGCTGCTCGGTTCGGCCCCAGGCGTCCCCGCTCCGTTTGGTCAAGACCTGCCGGCGCCCAGCGCCCGACAGGCCTCTCCCTACTCGTCCCACCGCCGTCAGCAGCCTCCCACCCGTCGTCACCATGGGCGGTGCTTCCTCGAGCGAGGTGGGCACAGGCGGTGCACTGCCGGGGCGGCGCGATGACTACAGCTGTGTTGGACGGTCCTCGCCCCGGCAGTTTCGGCAGTCTCCTGGGCCCCTGGCTTAGGGTTGCAGCGCGCCGGCACCAGCGGGTGCCTTCCCGGCGCCTGCCCGCCGCTGGGCCGGCGCCGCCAGCCGCCGCCAAGGCCGCCGCCCTCCCGGGCTGACAAACCTGCACTGCACGGCTGTTGCTGCCGCAGGGTGCTATCCCCAAGGGCATGGAGATCCTGGCGGAGATCAAGCCCGGCTATGAGGAGATCCTGTCCAAGTGAGGCCTGGCTCGCTGCTGCTGCTGGGGCGGCTGGGTGCCTCGTGGGGCTGCCGATGGCGGTCGGCAGGTGCCCAATGCAGGCGCAGTGTGCACATGCTGGCCATGCGTTGGCCCCCATTTCACGCATTCATCCCATTCATCCTTCTTCCAATTTCTATTGCACCAGGGATGCCCTCGACTTCCTGGCCAAGCTGTCCCGCAAGTACAGCGGGCGCGTGACGCAGCTGCTGGAGCGGCGGCGCGAGCAGCAGGCGCGGTTTGACGCCGGCGAGAAGCCTGTGTTCCTGCCGGAGACCAAGAAGGTGCGAATGCTTTTAGTTTAGTGTGGCAGGGTGGTTGTTGCATGAGTAGCAGGCGCACCTTGACGCCGGAGATCGCAGTCCTGCTGGAGACCCAAGCCGGTTTCGCAGTTTTGCCATGCTGCTGAACGATGTGGTACGCTTCAACTTGTAAGGGAGTGCCTTGCTTACCAGCGGCTGTTGCTGACTTGCCTGTCTGCAGGTCCGCGAGGGCGACTGGAAGGTGGCACCTCTGCCCGCCGACTTCCAGGTGGGTGCCAGCAGGATGGGCAAGCGGACAAGGAGGACATATTTCGTGCGCTTGGATTGCAGGGGCAGCTGCCCATCAAGCCAGGCGGCAGCCACGTGTGCCCGCCGCCTGCTGTGTGAAGGCCGTCACCAGCTCTGAGCTGCCCGCCCTGCCTCCGCAGGACCGGCGCGTGGAGATCACTGGTCCCACTGACCGCAAGATGGTGATCAATGCGCTCAACAGGTGGGGCGAGCGGCTGTTTTGTCTCGCCTAGGAGACTCGATTGAGGTTTCAGCGGGCGTTAATGGCTCCGGAAGCATCGCCTTGCTTTGGCCATGCCACGTCCAGTCACGGGCGAGCTCTGTCGACCGGCCAGGTGCAAGTGCTGCAAAGCGTCTGCCTCTCTGGTCTTCTCTGCCCCGCAGCGGCGCCAACGTGTACATGCCCGACTTTGAGGACTCCAACTGCCCCACCTGGGACAATATGGTGCAGGGCCAGGTGCGGGCGGGGTTGTGTGTGGCGGCTGCAGGCAGGGCGGAGGTTGCAGGACGTGCTAATGCCTGGCCAGTTTGGCCGTCCATTTCCTGTGCGCAGCCGAGGCGCTGCTCCTGCTGCTGACTAAGTTGCCTCTATCCTCCGCCTGTACTCTGCAGATCAACTTGCGTGACGCTGTGCGCGGCACCGTGAGCTACGAGGACCCCAACACCGGCAAGAAGTATGCGCTCAAGGAGGTGAGCTCTCCCACAATGCCGCCGCCCCGATGCCGGGCTGAACACGGCTTGCAAGCTGCTCCCGCTTGCCCCGCCAATGCCGTCGTTTGCAAGGCAGTGTCCGCGTGGCTATTGTGGCCCGCAAATCAAAACCGAGTCGCCCCATCCAAACTGCCTCCCCCCTCCCCTGCCTGTGGCAGGGCAAGCGCGCCATCATGGTGTGCCGCCCCCGCGGCTGGCACCTGTGGGAGCACCACGTGCTGGTTGATGGCCAGGCCGTGCCCGGTAAGCGGCGCATTTCTATGAATTCGGGATCGTTGCGTCGTTGTAGTCCTGCTATTTTGTGCCGGCGGATCTGCTTGACCGTGGCGCTCCACTGTGCCCCCTGCCGTGTGCTTCCCTTCTCACCTGCTTTCACTTCCATCCCCGTGCAGGCGCCATCTTTGACTTTGCGCTCTACTTCTTCCACAACGCCAAGCAGCTGCTGGCCAACGGCAATGGCCCCTACTTCTACCTGGTGAGCTGGGTGCCGGCACTTCACCTTCACTAGCAGAAACAAGTGGAGCATGCAGCGGCTGTCGCTCACCGTCCCTGCCGCTACCTGCTGGCGCTTGCCTGCTCACCAGCCCTCCCAGCCTGCTCTCCTCCCCTGCCGCAGCCCAAGATGCAGAGTCACCTGGAGTGCCGGCCGTCCACACAATGGTGGCATGTTCCGCCACATTTGCCGGCCACGCTGATCACGACCCCTCTTGTTCTCTCCCCTCTTCTGCAGCCCAAGATGCAGAGCCACCTGGAGTGCCGGCTGTGGAACGAAATCTTTGTGGACGCGCAGAAGGCGCTGGGCATCCCCAACGGTGAGCTGCTTTGGTTGAGCATGTGAATGATCAGTGCATGCATGGCAACTGGCTGGATGGCCGCTGGAGGCGCTGCTGCTGCTGCAGGTTGCTGGCATTTATGCACCGTCATTCCTCTTCCTTACCCACAGGCACGATCAAGGCCACCTGCCTGATCGAGACGCTGCCCGCCGCCTTTGAGATGGACGAGTTCATCTACGAGCTGCGCGACCACATGGCCGGTGAGTTGTGTACATCTTCATTCCAATTAGACACTTGGTGGATGTTTACGAAGGGCTTATGAGGTGCACTGGTCGTGCGCCAGCCCACCACCACCCTGCCTGTTTTTACCGCACACATACTGCAGGCCTGAACTGCGGGCGCTGGGACTACATGTTCTCCTTCATCAAGACCATGCGCAACGACCCCAAGTGAGCTTGGCACAAGGGTGCACAGCAGGCATTGCTGGCAGAGTGGCTGCCCAGGTGGCCGGCTCGTATTGGCTACACTGCCCAGGTGGCATGTGCTAGCACCACGTGCGGCGGCTCTGACTGCCAAAGATGATAGATTTCTAACTGAGAAACTCCGCATTCTTGTGCAGCCGCGTGATGCCGGACCGCAGCTTCCTCACCATGGAGATGCCCTTCATGCGCGCCTACACGCAGGTGGGGAGGGGGTTGCTTGGTTATTGCTGCTGCTGCTATTGCGTTCAATGCGCCTTTGTCATGGAGATGCCTTTCATGCGCGCCTACACGCAGGTGGGCAGGCATGCAGCTGCTGTTGCAGTGAATGATTGTGCGCCATGGATACGCTGTTGTGCGCCTGCATGCAGGTGGCGGGAGGATTGTGTGGTTGGGGGGAAGTTGCATGTTGGAATGGCGGCCCACCATGGCAGCGCGCCTTCCCCTTGCTGCTGCTTCCGCATCTGGCTGCCATGCCTGCGCTGACCAACCAACCGCACGCACCTGCTGCTGCCCATGATTTGCTGCAGCTGGTGGTGAAGACGTGCCACAAGCGCGGCTGCTTCGCCATGGGCGGCATGAGCGCGGTCATCCCCATCAAGGGCGACGAGGCCGCCAACAACGTGAGTGCAGGGTGGTTTGCTCGTGCAGTTTGCATGTCGCCGAATGTGAGGGTCATGTATGCGCTGCCGAGCGACTAAGCCGCTGTTTAATGCAGCTGTTGCCGTCACGTGTTGCGGACTTGCTTACCTTCCCACTTAATCCTCAGCTGCTGCAGGCGGTGATGGAGAACCTTCCTGCCGCATCAACCATGCTTATCTTGCGTCTGTTTGCCCTACTTACTTTGACTGCTGCAGGCGGTGATGGAGAAGGTGCGGGCGGACAAGCTACTAAGCTTTACTCACCTCTTGCATGCTGTGCTTTCCTTTCCACTCACCGTGTTTGCACTGATTATTTGATTGCAGGCTGTGATGGAGAAGGTGCGGGCGGACAAGCTGCGGGAGGTCAAGGATGGCCATGACGGCACCTGGGTGGCGCACCCCGCCCTCATCCCCATTGCCAAGGAGGTGAGGCGACAGATGAACTTGGCTAAAATCTGGGCTGTGCCATGTTGCCATGGCACAGCCCGTTTCCCCGCACCATGTCAAAATGTCCTCTCCTGCAATTTCACGCCTCCAGGTGTTTGACGAGCACATAATGACGAGTACATGAAGACGCCCAACCAGGCTGATCACTGCAGACAAATTTCAACTTACCTTTGCCCCAATTACTAATCTGCAGGTGTTTGACGAGCACATGAAGACGCCCAACCAGATTGACCGCCAGCGCGACGACGTGCAGCCCGACGCCGAGGCGCTGCTGCTGGTGAGTGCGCTCTTCAGTGTCATTGCTTCCAGTTGGGCTTGCATTTGCTAGCCCGAACGGCGCTGCTGCTGGTGAGTGCAAATGGCAGTGCTGCCCTGGCTGTCGGGCTAGCTGGCCTGCTGGTAGCTGGCCGGCTGTTGCATCCGTCTTCTGCGCAAGGCAACGACTGCAGGACCCATGCGCATGTGTTGATTTGTTGTTGTGCGTACTGACAAGTTGGCGCTTTTCACTATCTGCAGGTGCCTGAGGGCCCCAAGACGGAGGCCACGCTGCGCAACAACATCAACGTGTGCATCCTGTACATGGTGAGTGGACAACGATTGGCCTGGTTGCTTTGCGCTGGGAACAGCAGTATCTGTGTGCAGCCTGTACATCGTGAGGGTCGCATGGAATGGGCTGGCCGGTAGCAACAGACGGGGCCATGCGTGGGTATGCGGGCTGCTGCAGCTGCGCAGCTGCTCATGTGAGCGTGCACATGGCGGTGGCTTGGCTACGCAGTGCAGCGCTGCTAACCGCCCACCTCGCCTTCTTCACTTCGCCAATTGCCAGGCGGCTTGGATCGGCGGCACCGGCTGCGTGCCGCTCCACAACCTCATGGAGGACGCGGCCACCGCTGAGATCTCTCGCGCGCAGGTNGCGTGCCGTGCTGCGCTGTATTGTATTGAGCAGCGGNCGGGTCCGTTGCATGGGCAGTGCTGCTGATATGCTGTGCTGCACTGCTGCCCTTCGCTGGCGTCCTTCCTTCTCATTATCAACTGTGCTGACTTGCTGCGCCGGGCTGCCTCCCTGCCTCTTCTAACTGCAGGTGTGGCAGTGGGTGCGGTACGGTGCCAAGCTGGACTGCGGCAAGACGGTCACGGCGGGTGCGCTGCGCTGTGCCTGCTGCGATGTGCTGCGTTGGGCTGCATCACGCTGTGCCTGCTGTGCCTGCTGTGAAGGTGCTGGGCTGCAGCGGAGGCCGGATTTTAGAATGCAAAGGCCCAGGCCCGGCACTCTTGTCTTGCTGCACTCGCCGCTGTCACCACTGGTCAATCATCACACAATGCACCCAAACTCTGTCTCATCATCATCCATCCATCTCATCATGCAGAGATGGTGCGGCAGGTGATTGAGGAAGAGGTGGAGGCGCTGCAGAAGCAGCTGGGCACCGAGAAGTGAGTCGACACTGCTTGTGCTAAGGCTGTTTGGGGACCTCTCATCGTGCACTGCTTGCAGCTGCTTTCACCTTGGAATGAATGTTGGCAGGATCGAGATGTCTATTGCTTCCAGCATCAAGGCTGCCATACTGCACCACACTCCGTTCATTACACCTGCGGCACACCTACCTGCTCACTGCACTCACTGCTGGTTCTTTGTTTCCCTTTACCCTCCAGGTTTGCTGCGGGCGAGTACCTGGACGCCGCCTTCCTCACCAAGCTCATGTGCTGCGGCCGCGAGCTGCACGACTTCCTCACCCTGCCTGCCCAGGTGGGCAGGTTTTGGCTGGGTTTGTGGCTTGTGGCCTAGGCAACGTGCTCCAAGTGGGGCATGCAGCGAGTGCTGGGAAGCGTCGGCAGCAACATAGCCAACGCTCCGATCACCTGCATGCTTGCCTTTCTCTCACGATCTCCTGCCCTGTGTGTTGCCACCACCCGCAGGACATCATCATTGCCATGGGCAAGTGATGGCCTTTGGTCAGTTGAGGACCCCACTGCTGGAATCACCACCGCTGGCCTGGCGGCAGACAGGCGCTGCGCGCCAACCGATGCGGCGACGGCGCTGCTGCCGCGCTGCGGGAGGGCGGCGCTGCCCCCAGCCAACCTTGATGACAAGAGACTCTGTTGCTGCGGCCGCCGCACACTCTGCTGCCCTACTGCCCTGTGGCTGCAGCGCGTGCGACAGTCGAAATCTGATGCCTGTGCTGCTTGCTCCTGCTCGCTGATTGTGGGGCTGCCGCTGAGCAGGCGGCCCTGCAGCAAGTTTTCTGCTGCCTGAGCGCCCCTGCTCATGCGCCTGCCCCCATGCTGCAACGTTGATCCCCCCCAAGAGTGATGCCATGCATGCTCGCAAAACTGAACCCGCACACATGTCGATGCCCGATGGATACACACATACACACATACCACCCTGCCGCATCCCGCTGCCTTCTGTGCATGGCGCATGCAGACGCACTGCCCCCATCCTGTAACCTCAGTTTTGGGCAGCCAGTGGTGTTGTGGCACAGGTATCACAGAGGGGCCTGCGCTGACTTAAGTGACCGGACACGGGCAAGCACGGGTGTGGTTTGGATGCTATGCAAAATGCAGGGGGCATGAAAAGCAGGGAAGCAGGCGCGTTGAGTTTCGCTCGGGGTTGTGTTGGGGGCAGGCAGGCAGGGGGCTAGTGACTGGAGGGGGGAGCGAGGGGCAAATAGTAGTGAAAAAGTGAAGAATTTGGGCCGTACACAATTGCGTGCCAGCGCGTGTTTACGATCTCCAGCAGGCCTGCCCGTGCCGGGTGCCAAACTGTTGAGCTGCAGCGCTGGCGATCTGGGGGCCGCACTGCTGGGCCCTCACTTCTCGGTGAGCTCGCGATAGCCCGCCCAGTCGGCGGGTGCCTGGTAGTTGTGCTCAGCCATCACCCTGCAATGGCAATGGGAAGGTGGGTGAGTGTCAGTCAACTGTTAATTGTTCCTGTGGATTCACTGATGGAGCCAATGGGCCGCCTGGTAGCCGTGCTCAGCCATCACGCTGCCGGCGGGAGAATGAGCAGGTGGCAGGGAATCAGTGGCAGGATCAGGGCAACGGCCGGAGACGACCACAGCAGGCCAAAGCAGGCACCTGTGCCACCCAGCCAGCCAGCGCGCGCTGTACCACAGCCACCTCACCGCAGCAGGGTGGGCGAGGGGCCATCTGACACCCCAACCGCCCGCAATGCAGCCATCCCTCAGGCAGGCA
The DNA here is from genome assembly GCA_025026875.1 of Chlorella ohadii. Classification (NCBI taxonomy): domain Eukaryota; kingdom Viridiplantae; phylum Chlorophyta; class Trebouxiophyceae; order Chlorellales; family Chlorellaceae; genus Chlorella; species Chlorella ohadii. The sequence continues at coordinate 373,523 of JADXDR010000041.1, read as the reverse complement.
GGCAGGCAGGCAGGCAGCCCCGGTTCCAGCCCACGGCTGGAACACGCTGCCCAGTCACACCTGCCCACCGGCCCAAGCTCACCGCAGCAGGGTGGCCGAGGGACCGTCTGATACCGGGTCGCCGCAGCGGTTGCGCCGCATGGCCACCGTCTTCTCAAACACAGCGCGTGCGGCGGGCCAGTCGCCGGTGCGGTACGCCTCGTAGCCTGCAGGGTGGGTGAGAGGCAGGCGCTCTTAGTCACCATTCGTTTGAGCAAGGCAGTGCGGCAGGGCTTCCGCCAGCAAGGAAAGCACATTGACGACATGCAGAACCCAGCAGCATTTGGAACTCCGTTCCTCACCTTGCGCGAACTTGTCCAGAAAGCCGGCATCCACAGCACGAGTCATCACAATGTCCGGGTGCTCTGAAGATCGGGGGTTGTGGGCAAGCACCACGGGTGAGCAGCTGCATCTACAAAACTGTGGCACGCCCAGCAGCTGTTCAGCCCAAAAGCAGACCGAGCGGGCACCGTCACCCCCCTCCCCACCATGCAAACTTGCAAGCAAGTGACGCGTGTTGCTCACCTGCATACTCGTCTGCGTATTCCCGGGAAGAGAACGTCTCGTGCCCGTCATCTTCCGCCGCCTTCTCCTCCTTGCCTTCACCCGCCTTGCCATTGCCGCCGCCGCCGATGGTCACTGCCACGCTGCCGTCGGCAACCTCTGTGTCTGGCGTAGCAGTGTGGCTGTTGGACACACGCACCTGCAGAGTGGCAGGGCAGTTGTGCACTCCCGTGAGTGTGGTTCGAACGGTGGCAGCAAATGCACTGTTGTGGCGGGCACTGGCACGTAGTGGTGTGTGCCGTCAGCACATGATTATCAGCAGGACCATACCTGAGCTCATGTGCAGAAGCTCGGGACCCCTAGCCAGCAGAAGAATTCAACCGACAAGATTGCTGCTTGAACAACCACCCACCGGCTGCATGGACAGGCGCAGGTTGGCCAGGCCCTCCACGTCCACGTCGTAGGTGAACAGGCCTGCAGTGGATTGCAGCAAACGAGTTGATACCTTGACAATGATGCCGTGATATCGGCGCCAACAGGCAGCGGTTGGCCGCCGCATGCGGGGTACGGGAGGCACGGCGCGGCTCGCCGCCATGGCAGGCACAGGCGGCAGACACGCCGCGGCCGCTCCAGGCAAGGAAAGCCAAGCGGGAACATAAACGCCGCTCACCGACTGGCTTCTTGGAGCCCTTGACCGTGACGCAGTCCACCTGGCGCACCATGGCCCTGCGGGGAAGAGAAAGGAGAGGGGGTGAGGCACAGGCGGCATCGTGCTGAAACCAGGTGGCAGCAGCGGCGGCAGGCTTGAGGCGGCTGCAGCGACGGCAGGATACAGGCGGCAGTAGCAGCAGCGGCAGGAGGTGGCAGCAGCGGCAGCAAGCGCAAAAGCCAGCAGCAGCAGCAGGCGCACCTGACCCCAGGGCTGAGCATGCGCACAAAGTCCTCGCTCAGCAGGATGGTGGAGCCAAACTGCTTGGTGGCGGCCTGCGCACAACAGTGGAATAAATACGACGGACTCTTCAGATGATCGGCATAAGGTGCAGCGGCCCGATGTGCAAGGAGCCTTGATGCAGTGACGAGGGAGGCTCCCGGTGCATGTGGGACCATCAACCCACCTCCAGGCGCGAGGCCATGTTGACATGGGGAGACAGGTAGGAGGCATCGATCTTGTACTCGCTGCCGATGGCGCCCTCGATGGCCCAGCCTGTGGATGCGCAGCGGGGGGAGTTTACAGGCGGGTGGCGGGTGTGCAGTCAAGGTAAGCTGAGCCTGATGGCGCCTGCCTGCTGGCATGGCCGCAGGCGAACGGCGGCCGCAGGAGGCGAGCTAGCACTGCCCCACGGGAGCAGCAGCAAGCAAGATGCACACTGGGAGTCCAGGGCGTCAATCAATCTGCCCCGACAACCTTGCATGTGTCCCTTCTCACTCACCAACGTGCAGGCCGAAGCCCATGTTCACTTGATAGCCGGGCATGCGCGCATTCAGGTCGGGCCTGCGTGGCAGAATGAACCACAGTGTGAGGGCATGTGTGAGGCGACGGCCAGCAGCAGCAGCAGTGGCAGCGGTCGGTAGCAGGTTTGCCATGAGCTCAGTCCCGCATATGCAGCAATGCACGCGTTCAGGTCGGGCCTGTACAGGCATGAAGTGCATATATTGGCATGCATGAGGCGCATGCCAGCAGGCACTACGGCGGCGGCAGCAGCAGCAGCGGGTGGCAGCAGTGGCGCCGGCGACATTACACCAGCAGCAGCGCCAGCAGCAGCAATGTTTCCCGAATCAGCAATATATATTTCCCTCCCGCATCAACATTTTCTCCAGCATCACTGTCTGCTCACCGCGCCGAGACCTTCTCCAGCTTGTGGCTGCCAAGCAGCAGCGGCAGCCACAACAGCCTTGCAGCATTAGCAGCAGCCACAGCAGCAGCAGAATGGCATCAGCAGCTCACCGCGCCGAGAACTTCTTCAACTTTTGGCTGCGCTTGAGGGCGGACTGGATGATGATGAAGCTGGCCAGGGCCTGCGCAGGGCAGACAAAGAGGATTTTACTGGTAAGCAGGGGATCAATTGGACATGCGTTCTGGATGATGATGAAGCTGGCCAGGGCATGTGGAGAGCAGATATAAAGAAGCGGAGATTGATGAAGGTTGTAACAAATACGATCGAAGGCAACCCAACACGAAGGGCTGGCTGCACAAGCTGTCGATGCTGCACAGCAAGCGCCCAGCCACACACCTGGTCAGCCACGTTGGCCACCTCCTGCCCACTGCCCATCCCAAGCCAGTCGCTCAATGCCCACGAAGCCAGCGGAATGAAGGATCAAGAAATTTCAGCCGCCCACCTGGTCAGCCACGTTGGCCACCTCCTGCCGCTTGCCGTCCTCCAGGATCAGCGCACTCATGCGCTCTGCAGGGTAGGGTGCGGGGGAGAGGTTAAGCGCAATGCTGGTGGTTGCCGACTTGGACGCAACTTGGAGTGTACGGTTTATTCGGTAGCAGAAACGGCACGCACGCACCCGACTCGCCCCGCCCCGAGCGGCTCGACACCGACAGGCCCGCGCTGCTGCGCGCCCCGCTGCTGCTCATGCCGCTGCCTTGGGAGCGCGTGCGGGCCAGCACCGAGGAGGTGCGGGAGTTGGCCACTGAGGCGCGGCGCAGGCTGTCCTGGCGGCGGCCAGACAGCTTCCACACCTTGGAGGAGAGGTAACGAGTTAAGAGGGTTACCGGGTGGATGGTGAGGCCTCAAAGCTGAGCCAGCGCTGCGTGGGGCCCACCTGTGGCAAGCATGCCAGGTGTACCTGTGCATCCCGCTAGAATCAACAGGGCCGCATAGTCAGACACACGGCGTGCAGCAGCTCACCAGCAGGAAAGCGTCGCCGATGTTCTTGTTGGCGGCGCCTCCGTGCAGCGCGACCTGCGCAGGTGGCAGCCAGCACGGCAGTGTGGGCCAGCGCTCAGATTTGGCATGCAGGCCAGCGGCAGCGGCACAGCGCAGGGCAGCCATAGACCACCGTCAGCAGCGCAGTTGCCCGTCCTGTACACACCTCGGAGTGCACGATCTGGGCGATGCTGTTCACAAACTCCATCACATCCTCCTGCAGCACCTCAGTGGCGTCTGCACAGAGGGCGCGGGCGTGCACAGCAGCATGACAACCAGCCACCTGGGAAACAGTGGCAGCTCAAGTGGACCCCACGCAACCCAGCATCGCAGCAGGTCGCATGGTCTCGTACAACAATGCACCAGGTCACACCGCAGCCCAGCTGTGAACAATCGGCGGGCAGCCTGCATGGATCGCGTGCCCCAGCACAACAGGTCAAAGTGCCCATGCCCCAACACAGCAGCTCAAAAGTGCCGGCTGATGCACGCACCCGTGAAGGAGCGGATGTCGCAGAAGCCAAAGATGGCGGCCACCTTGCGGCCGGGGACCATGGGATTCAGGTCGCCTGCAGGTGCGTGTGTGCAAAAACAAGGTGGATGAGTCAACAGCTGGGCACGAAGCAGCGGCCGCACAAGCATGCGTGACACCGAAAGCCTGCTCAGACGCNGGACCCCAACGCTAGAGGGCAGCCCAGGCGCCTATAGGAAATGTGCCCACCTCCCGACTTGATGTTGTCGGCGATGACCTCGGCGCCTGCCTCGCCAAAGCCCACCTGCAGGGCAAGACGCACAAATAGACAGCAAGCAAGTGTGAGGAAACACAACAAGGCTGTCGGTTGGTGATATCTAGAGGTGAGCGCCCGCCTCGCCAAAGCCCACCTGCGGCAGTGCACAGGAGGCAGATAGTCACCTGATAGATGGGGCTCCGAGCGGGCGGCAGACGTCTCAGCCCCAGCGCTGGCGGCACGCTGCCGCGGTGCGCAGCAGCTTGCAAGCAGCGGCAGCGGCATCTGCGGCGCGCCAGGCCCAGCCACACTGGCATGCTTGCCACGACACGCGCACTGGCATGCTTGCCACGCCACGCCGCCACTCAAAAACTTGCCCAAAGCGCCCTGTTCACTCACCGACAGCAGTGAGCAGATCTTGTGGATGGACTGCTCCAGCACCTGGGTCTCCATGGCCTTGGGCGCCTTCTTGCCGTCCTTAGATTCCACCGCCACCGAGGCGGTTTTGGCCACCTTGGCGAGCGGGTTCTCGCTCACCTCCCGGACCTGCGCAATGGAGCAACAGAAGGCAACACGAAGCAGAGTGTGAGGAAGGGAAGCAAGCTGCTGGTCTTAGCCACCTTGGTGAGAGGGTTCTCGTGACGCCCAGTGCGCCACGTATTCAAGCTCTATGCAGGTCCATCATCAGTCAACGGGCCCTGCCTGTGGCCCTGCCAGTGCACCACACACGATCATTCAACCAGCTGTCCTAGCCAAACCTCACCAGCTGCACCATGCGCTCAAGCGGGCGCAGCACCAGGCGTTCAGTATCCCGGATGAAAATGACCGCGCCCAGCAGCAGGATGACGATGATGAAGGTGGTGCGCCCGATGCCCAGCCAGCCCTGCACAGTACGTACGGCACAGATCAATGGTGCATGGTTAAACGAAGGAAGGGGACAGCATGAAAGTGGTGCACCCAATGCCCAGCCAGCCCTGCACGGGTTGAAATGATTTGGACAACAGGGGAAAAAGTCGAGTGAAGATGGCCGCTCCAGCGGCAGGTTCAAGGCGGTGCGCCCAGTGCCCAGCCAGCTCCATCGCGTCGACCAGTTTCGCCGTGCCTCCCGTTACTCAATGCAGCCCTGCCCTTGCCTGGATCTGCGACTCCCACTTGATGTCAAACGTGGCGTAGCTGACGCGGCAGTCCTCGCCCGCTGCGTTGCAGGACTGCACAGGGACAGGCAGCACGGCAGCCATGCCATGGTCACGTGTAACACAAGTTGCAGGCAAGCAAAAATGCGGCAGCTGCAGGCAGGCGGCGGATGGAGCAGCGGTGGCGGCAGCAGCAGCAAAGGCAGCAGCCGGGGCGGTGGCGGCAGCAGGCAGCGTATGCAGCGCTGATGTGGCAGGGCGCAGCAGCAACACAAACATCGTGGAGGCGAGCATATTGGCACCTCCACCCAGCTTGGCGGTGTAGTCGACAAACTGAGCGCAAAGGGCGATGACCGTAGCTGCACCCGCTTCCCCTTTTGCAATGATCAAGAACCCAGGCCCACCTTGGCGGTGTAGTTGGCATACTCGCTGTCGCGCAGGCCATCGGTGTCGCCTGCAGCAGAAAACAGTGATGGACAAGAGCATATGTGAACCAAACGCATATGTGAACCAAACGCATATGTGACCAGTAGGGAGTCATCTTCAGCAGCTGAAGGGGACTGCAATGGAACTTGTTGCAGTAGATTATATGCCAACTGCAAGCCAGCCGCGCCCCAGCCGGATCCCAACGCCCCCCAACAAGCACAGCGCACCCGGCAAGGGCACAAAGTCGTTGAAGGACTGGCCGTAGATCCACAGCTGCAGGAGGTGGCCCGTCCAGGTGCGGCCCAGGCGGTAGGGCGTGTTCGCAACGTAGGTCTGGAGAAAAGGTAGGGGAGGCAGGACAGAGGATGTAGACACGTGTCACAATTCGAGCAGATCTCATGTGCAAGAGCGGTCCAGGCGGTAGGGCGTGTTGGCCACATAGGTCTGCAAAAGAAGGAGTGGTCACATACAAGGAAGGGAGGTAAGTGTCACAAGTCGGGCAAATTAATGCTCAAGCGCGGCCCAGCCGCAGGCCATGCTGGCCACATAGTCTGGAGAAAAGGTAGGGGCGGCATGGTGTATGGCGGGTGGGTGCAAGCCAAGTGGGCCGCTGGTCCCATCAGCGCCAAGCGGTACGGCATGCTCGCCGCATAAACCAGGCCAGCCAGCCGGGCAGAGCGGCATTGTTATACCAGACTCATTGGAAGCTACGCCCGGCGGCTGCACGCCAAGCGGTCGCACCTCGCCACCCTGCCATCAACCCACCTGCACCGAAGCGTTGAAGCCCAGCCCCGCGGTACCCGCCACGCTGCCCTGTGCTCCGTACGCATCGTGCAGCATCTGCAGGCCGCCCTCCTCCAGCATGGGGGCGCCACCGTAGTAGCCAACTGCATGCGTTGGTAGGGGCGTATGCGATCACTTCACGTCAGCAGCTGAGCAGCAACAAAGCAGAGGACAAAACATGATGGAGGCAGGAGAGCGCTGGCGCAGCACGCAAGGGCTCTCCGTGCAAACCTCCCGCCTTGCAAATCCAACTGCAAATGCCTGGCACTCACCGGACACGTCGAAGACGGGCATGGCAAACATGACGAGCAGAACCATGATGATGATCTGGCAGGCGGTTTGAAAGGGGCGCAAGGAGTCAAAGTGTCAGCGAGACTTGCGGGAGGTGAGGTGCTGCGGCTGGAGGTTGACACCCCACCTCGGGTGTGGAGGGGCCGGCAGGCAAACCCAGCCAACAACGTCTCCTCCCCTCTCCTCGGTCCCACCTTGCGGATGGTCAGCTCCGTCAGCTTCTTGCCCACCCGGCTCTGGCCCTCCGCCTCCAGCTCCACCTCCATGAAGGTGCGGCGGTCGATGATGTGGTCCCTGGAAATGGATAGGGGCGTTCAGCAAGGGAGAAGAATGCTCAGCAGGGTGCAAAGGTTTGACCTCAGATTGACTTTAATGAGGGTGCGGCGGTCGATGATCTGGTCCCTGCAGAGGTAAACGAATGTTCACAGCTGTCTGGAGGCTGCTAACCTCCCAAACAGCTCACGGCCAGCAGCAGCAGCAGCACCCCTCGAGCGCACCTGTGCTTCCAGTAGAAGCACCAGAGGCGGATGATGTTCCACAGCCGCATCCACTTGGTGACCTGCGTCACAGGGAAGGATGATTTCCGATTAAATTCTTGGCATGCAGCCACGGCACAGTCATGTGCAGCAGCAGCGACAGCAGCCGGGCAGTGCAGGACGGTGCAGGCAGCCACAGCCACCCGCACCACCAACGTGCGCTTCCCATCCACAAGGCCCAAGCGGGCACCATCCCCAATGCAAGCAGCAGGTTGAAAGCAAGAGGTGCAGCAAGACGGGCAGCGTAACAACCGCCAGCTTGTGCCCACCTGTGCCAGGCGGGCGGCGCGCGTGGAGGCGGCTGTGATCTGCGCCGCGTTCTCCATGCCCGTCCGCTGCTGCTGGTCGCCGTTGCCGTCGTTGGCCTGAGGACATGGTCAGGCGAAGCAATGGGCCGGTCACAACCTGGGGGCTGCATAGCAACCACTGCAAAAAAACTGCTGCTGCTGCTGCTGGCTTGCAATGCAGGGCTGGGTGGCAGGTGACACCGCAAGCGGTTGGCGGCTCAGCATGCACAGCGCGGCACGCTGCTGCAGTCAGCTGGGGTGCACTGATGCAGAGTCGAAAGCAGGGATAAAACTCAGTGCAAAACCCGATCCAAAACCTGCAAATAAACAATTTCAACGCACCCCGTTGATGATGGGGTCCATGATGGCGGGGATGTCGATCAGGATGGACAGCGTGGCAATCACGTCCACCCAGAAGTAGAAGCTGCGGATAGGTTTGGGTGGACACAGGTGCAGATTGATGAATGATAAGCTATGTACCAAATCAGGATAGGCGATCACGTCCACCCAGAAGTAGAAGCTGCGGACAAATTAGGTTCAGGGTGTGATAGCTCAGCAACAGCACATGGCATTCACATCCCCCCAGAAGTACACGCTGCTAATCAAACATTGGGTGAACAGTGGCACCCTCGCCGATCTAGACCGATCGCTGTGCGCAGGCTACGCAGCGATGCACATGCGCATGTTGAGAGTGGCAGCAGCAAGCGCATGCAAATGCATCAGACCCCATCTGCTGTGCACCCACGTTTTGGCGTAGCGCGGGTTGGCCAGGCAGGTGAGGCCGGCCTCCAGACTGAAGAAGACCTGCGGAAGAGGGGGGCCAGGAGAGTGGGATTAAAGGGCAGTCGCTGGGTGGCTGGCAGTGCAGGAGCAGGACGGAAGATGGCTCTGAGCGGCTTGCGGGCAGCAGCGACGCAGATGTGGCAGCTCCCACAGCTTGGCAGCTGCTGACATCCTGAGTGGGGGCACAGCCAGTGCAGGCTGCACCGCGCACACGCGGGCGGCAGAAGATAATGAGAGCGCAAAACAGCATGGTAAATGACGCACCATGACGAAGATGGAGAAGGCGAGGAACAGTGGGTCGGTGCTCTTGGGCGCGACCGCCAGGCGGAAGGAGCCGGCGTACAGGATCTGTGTTGGAGAGGGAGGAGAATGTTTGGTTGCAGGATTGGCAAATGGCTACCAGCTGCCTCCGCTAGCCAGGCGGAGGGAGCCGGCGCACAAGATCTGTGTTGGAGGGCATGCATATATACAGCCGCCATCAGAGTGCATCGCTCATCCTGGAAACAGGTGGCGCAGCAGCATCGCACGCAGCGGCAGCACCGTGGCGGCACATGGCGGCACTTGGGGGCAGCCCCAGCCCCAGCCGGTGCACAAGCGCAATGAAGATTCAACCGGCAGCAACCCACCAGGATGGTCAGCAGCAGCGAGGCGCCCAGCAGCGGGCCCGACTGCAGCATGCGGGTGAGGCGCTTGCGCCAGCGCGCCTGCGGCACCGCGTGCCTGCGCTCCAACAGGTCGAACACTGCGCACAAGGGACAGAAAAGGGAATAGTATAAGGTTGATACACGTTGAATGGGGTCAGCCCTCGCCGGCGCTCAGGTGCATGTGCCTACGGCAGCAAGCCGCGCAGGCCATCATGCGAGAGGTGCAGCGCAGGAGCGAGGCGAGGTGCCGACTGAACCGTACTTCAGTGTGCCGCCGGCTGCCGCGCCTGATCCTTGCGGTCGCTGTCCACAACCAAGCTGCAGTATAACACGACCCCAGCCGCCGCACCTGATCCCTTGCGGTCGCTGTCCAGAGGGCCATCGCCAAACTCATCATCTCCGTGGTCGGTTGGGCGGATGGCTTGGGCCGCTGCACGCAGGAGGGAGCGGCAGCATACACAAGGGTGAGCAGATGTGAGTGTGAGACAAGCACACGCGGCTGTGGGCTGGCAGGCAACACATCAATAGCGAAGTCGTTCCGCACACAGCTGCCGCGCAGTGAAATGTCTCTTGCAGACATGCTAGTGCACACAGCCTAACTGCCCGGGCCTGCACAAGTGCACCCACCCAGCATGCTGGTGCGGCCGGCCTTGCGGGGGGCGGGCGTGCCACTGCCCGACTGAGGGTTGGGGCTGCCGCCCGCGCTGGCATCTACCACCAGCGGCACCTTGGGCGGGCTGCTGGCGCCAGAGACAGTGGGGTCTGCGAAGGAAATGCGCAGCGTGCTCTTCTTGCGCTGCATCTGGGCGGTGATGGAGCCGCTGCTGACTTCAGGCGTGGCCGCCGCCGCCGCGGCATCGGCAGCAATGGACTGCAGGCCCTCGCCAGCAGGAGAGTACTGTTCCCGCAGCCCTGGGGGCGAGCCGCCCTGCTGCGCTGCCGCGCCGTCGGCTGCCGCCGAAAGAGCAGCATCAGGCACAGGCGCGTCCTGTGGCGCGGCGGCGGCGGCGCCGTCGGCAGGGTGCACCCGCGAGCCTGTGCCCGGCCTGCCCTCCTGGCCCAGCGCGTTGGACAACTTCCGCATCATACTGCTGCTTTCTGGGGCCGGACAGGGCCTGCAGGGGGAGGAGGGAGGGGGCTGCGGGTCAATAGTGGCCAGTGGGTGCCGCCCGGCGGCAGCGGGGCGGGCCAGGGTGCCTGGCGGCCTCGGGAGCCGCTCCGGCGCGTCGATTAGCAATCTAAGGGCATTTGGAGCGCGCCTGAGGCCCGGCAGCAGGATGGAGGGCGGCGACACGGCGGCGAGCGTTCGCCACCAGCTAAACGCCTTTGACTCGCGCCGCTGGAGCCACCCACGCGTTCCGGGTGACGTCGGGTTGCAGATACACACGCTTGCAAGGTCGCCGAGGCCTTGCAAGGCCCGCCTGGGAGGCCTTGGGGCCTTGTACTGCGGCGGCGTACTGCCGCGAGCCCCTTGCGCACTCCCCTGCTCTCCTTCCTTGCTCAAACGGAGCGTTTTCGTGCTGGTGAGCTTTAAACATAGGCAGGCAGCGTATCAGTAGGGCGCAAGCAGGCGGCCGCGGCGGGGAGCCGACTGGACGCTTGGTAGTGGGCTGCGCCGCCCCTTCCACCGCCCAGGCACCTCAAGGCCCGCACCTGGCAGCGAGGGGCTCAGGCAGGGGACGGACGGGCGCCCAGAGCCGCGTGGGCATCAGCCAGCGCATGCAGCGCTGCCGCGCACAGCCGCACCTCTTCAAGAAGCTGCGCCGCCCGCTCTGCCGCCGCCGCCGGCAAGGCCGCCGTAGCGGCCGACAGCCGTGCTGCAACGGCTGCGGCAGCAGCCTCGACTGTCGACCCGTGCTGCTGCAGGGGAGCCGGAGCCGTGCCCGTTGCAGAGGCGCCGCCATCTATCGCAGCAGCTGGCGCACGGGCAGCCGCAGCGCCGGCGGCAGCACCACTGGCAGCCGCTGCGGGCGGGGCGCTGGGCGGTGCCCCCGGCTGCTCGCCCTCACGCACCGCGTCCAGCCGGCACCCGGCACAGTAGATGCGCTGGCGGTCACGAGAGCGCAGCAGCGGGTTGAGGCACCTGCGGCGGCAGGGCAGGCGCGATGAGGGGAGGTTTGAAGCAGGCAGGTGCGCATAGAATCCTTTGGTGCTGAAGGAGCACGTGGCCGGAAATAAGCGTCGGCAAGGCGCCAAATGAGTGCCGCAAGGCACCTCAGTCTGCCCCCTGACATGAGAAAGCTGCCCAGCTAACTCTGCCGTCCTTCCTCACCGGGGGCAGTGCTCCTGCAGCATGGCCCAGCCCTCCAGCATCAGCTCAGCAATCGCCTTGCTGGCCTCCTGGCTGCCGC
>JADXDR010000041.1:348726-361923 GCA_025026875.1 Chlorella ohadii | reverse complement strand
CTGCATGGCCGCCTGTGCCGTTGGCCTGCTCCGGCTGTGGGGCAGATGTGGCTGCTTGAGCGGGGGCGCCTGCGTCGGCAGCTGCTGCGCCTGCGGTGGTGTCGCGCCCGCAGTTGGTGCACAGCAGCTGCGTGCCATCAGGCGAGCGCATGAGGGGCACCTGCATGCATGCCGGGAGGGGTGCAACGTCGGTGAATGGTGCCTGGCGGCATGGCAGCATGCAGGTGATCCGAATGCAAGGGGCAATGCACTTTTTGCATGTGCACCCATGCGCCATAATCCAGCCCTACTCACGCCGCACTCGGGGCAGCAGTCGGCTAGCATCGCCCAGCCCTGCGGTGGCGGCGGCCGAGGGGTGGCGGCAAGTGGGGCGGCCGTGCAGGCCTGCGAGCTGCGGACATGCAATCCATGTCGCTGGCATTCACAGGGCAGAGCTTCGGTGTCCTGAGCGAGAGAGCGCAGAGCGGCAGAGCGCCAGAGGCTGCCAACTGCAGCTGCTCGCACCTGAAGCAACAGCTGCGACATGCTGGAGATGCTCGAAGAGCGCACGCGGCGCGGCGAGCCCTGCAGCTCCTCCATCGGCTCTCGGTGTTGCGTGTGGGAGGCCTTGGGCCTTGTTATAGTCCTCAAGCAGACGGTGATGCGCAGCGACACGATCGATGATGCGGACGAGTCGATGTGTGCTCAGAATCACCTGGTCCAGGCGGCGGGGCGGGCGACGCAGCAAGGCATGCCGCGGCAGGGCGCTCAGCCCACTGGCTCGCGCAGCTGATTGGTGACCAAACCGTTGACTGCCAGTGATGCCAAACAATGTCGACATTATGCATGCCCTTCAACATGAGTTCGCCAATGAATGCTAGCGGGGACGGCTCCCAGCTGCTGTTCCGCCGCCGACGTCGCCTTTCACGCAGTGGCTAAGTGCAGCATCACGGCGCTGCCACGCCATGGCAAACAGGCCAGCCATTGCAGTCCTGCATAAAAGACATTGCAGTGGGGCGATGCCCCAGCAGCATGCAACGCAAGCCTCGAGCCCGCTGCCGCCGGCGGCAGCGTGGCGGCGGCCGCTAAACACATCACATCATGCAACCTCTACACGGCGATCTCAATTCTCCGCTCGATGCTGAGTGCCCCGAGGCACAGCRCCCGCCCCGCCGCTCACCCAAGTAGCACAGCCCGGCGCACTATGCTCGACCAGGTCACCAGGGAGCGCGCCCTGCTGGTGGTGGGCGGCGCGGCGTTCGCCAGCCTGCTACCAGCCATCTGGCGGCGGCTGCAGCGGCGAGGGGCGGGGCCGGCGGGGGGCCCCCCCGCCGCCGCTGCCGCAGACCCGACTCGCTCGACCACCTCCTCAGCTGGCGGCGGCGTGAGCGCGTATGAGACGCGCAGGGCGGTGGACGAGTACCTGCAGTTCCACTACGGCAAGCCGGAGGAGATCCTGCCGTACGAGCTGGGGCCCAAGGTGGGTGCAGGGTTGTGGGTGCTGGCTTGGAGGTTGGCCGGGCGACACGTGCACGAGGGATGGAGCTTGCCTCCCCGTTGAATGGCACGTGCATTTTTGAGACCTGAGAAAGCAGCATGGAAGCTTGCCCTGCTGCTGGGAAACGGCTGCCATGCATTGCCGGGCTGCGCTGCAGGTTGCCGCCTGCCGATCGTCTCTTCTGCTCTCTTCTCCCCAGGATGCGCTGCGATTCACAGAGGAGATTGCGCAGCTGTGCGAGCGGCACTGCGGCGCGCTGCAAGACTTCACAGGTGGGCCGTGAGGCTCGGCAGCCGCTATGGTGCCGCCGATGCTACCGCTGCGCCTGCACAGCCGCCTGGTTGGTCGAGCGTGTGAGTGCAGGGTGTTGCCGACACGCAAGCTGGCTAACTCTCGAGCTGCCATCCCTATCATGACCCCACCCTCACACCCATCCTCCACTCCCAGGCGAGCGGGAGGAGGCAACGGCGGTGGACATTGGCTGCGCCGTGGGCGGCGCTTCATTTGAGCTGGCCCGCGCGTTCCCGCACGTGCTGGGCATCGACTTCTCGCAGCACTTTGTGAACGCGGCAAACGTGAGTGAGGGTGGTTGGGGCTTGGTAGCAGTGGGGCAGGGAGAGCAGTTGGCCTCATCAGGGCTGCCGCAGACCGTACGCCCTGGTGATGCCCACTGCTCACGCCCTTGCTGGCGTTGCTCACTCCCATTCCACCGCCGGCCTGTGCCTCCGCAGACGATGAAGGAGCAGGGCTGGATGCGGTATACAGCAGTTGAAGAAGGAGACAGACCCCTCTCCTTCTCTCCCTTTCTCACCCGTCTTTGCCATGCGTTATGCTCCTCCGCAGACCATGAAGGAGCGGGGCTNGGATGCGGTACACGGCGGTGGAGGAGGGAGACATAACCGTGGAGCGCTCGGCGGTGGTGCCTGAGGACATTGACCGCAGCCGCGTGCGCTTCCAGCAGGCAAGCTTGTGTGTGTTGTGCAGACCAGTGCGCGCATGGATGGAGAATGTCTTGTGAGCGGTGGTGCCATCTGAGAGGCTGCTGCAACTCTAGCAATGAAGCATGCCACCCAGCACTTTCCTGATCCACGCTCGTTACCCGTGCCTGCCTGCAGGGCGATGCATGCAACCTGCCATCAGAGCTGGGACCGGTGGATGCAGGTGGGCGGCCAGCATGGCGATGGCTTGCAATAGTGCACATGCAGCTGTAGAGTGGCCGTGTTGCTGAGCATGCCCCCCCGCCCTGAACCCATGCTGGGCGCACGTTGCAGCCGACTCACCCCACCCAACTCACCTTGTACCACCCCCTCTCGGCTCCTGCTTCCTCCAGTGCTAGCGGCCAACCTGCTGTGCCGGCTACCCGAGCCCCGCCAATTCCTGGGCCGCCTGCCCTCCCTCATAAAGCCGGGCGGGGTGAGCCGAGGGGTGCAAGGCGGGCGGTGATTTGTGAGACGCTGTGCCTGAGGAGCGACCTTGGGCATCGTTCTACAACACTGGCAGCTCATGCAAGTTGAAATCGTTTGGTCTTCCTGCGCTGTTTCTCTCCAGGTGCTGGTGCTGGTCAGCCCCTACAGCTGGTTGCCCGCGTGGACGCCCAAGGAGCTCTGGCTGGGAGGGTTCACTGGCAAGGTGGGCAGGGCCTGTGTCTGTGGGTGCACATCATGCCTCTGCAGAGTGGACATCAGTAGAGGCAGCCGGCACGCAGTGGTGAAGGCAGCATGAGTGACAGACATGCTGGCAGCAGGTGCTTGGGATGTGACCGCATGCCAGACAGCCCTGCGCCAGACAGTCATCTGCCAGACAGCGTGCGCCAGACAGCACGCAAGACGGCCATGCGCCAGGGCACACAGTGCGCGCCTTAGTGATTCCACCCGCAGGACGGCAAGCCGGTGTGGTCACACGAGACGCTGCGGACGATCTTGGGAGGTGCGCAGCACAGCACAGCGCAGCACAGCGCAGCACAGCGCAACACACGCATGCCATGCAGCCCCTGCCTGGCACTGCTTGGTGACCGCCCCCGGCAGCTGCGTTCTTTGCACTCTGCCACGTTCTTCTAGCTGCGCTGCGCTGCTGCTGTCGCCAGATTGCCGTTGCACCCGGCTAGTGCACACGAATTAACTTCTTGCCAACCCCTGCCCTGCGCAGACGACTTCACGCTGGTTGAGGAGAAGGATGTTCCATTTGTGATCCGGGAGCACCGCCGCAAGTTCCAGTGGGGCTGCAGCCACGCCATGGTGTGGCGGCGCAACGCCGCCTAGGCGGCAGCGGCGGCTGGAGCTGGCGGCAGCTGGCGGCAGCCATGATGGGCGCAGGCGCACTCGTGCTCCGGTGGGCTAGTTGCATGCCGCCTGGGCTTTGTCACTTGCACGCAGCTGCTGTTTCCACATGTGCTGCCGCTTGGATTGCTTGTGGCCTCCCGCGGCATTCTGCACACCGCGCCTGTAAGTGCTGCCGCATCGTAGTGGGCGCTGTTGTGCGAAAGGCGGCAGCCGCGCCCCCTGTGGTCCACGCGTGGCAGGGACCATATGCCTCCTCGCCCTCTGTGGCTTGTACGCAGCTGAAAAATGGCAGCAGGCCAACCTGTTTTATTTGGGTAGCTGGTGTTTGCCACACAGGCTGCATGCTGTGCTGCACGCCTGCAGCTCTGGTGGCGCTTGTTCGCTCTTGTTCGGCGGGCCGGGCCCGGGGGCGGCGGGCTTGCGCCCCCTCGCCGCGCGCCGTCTGTATCCCTTGGGTATCGCCAAGTGGCTGCTCCTGGCCTGGCAGCAGGGCGGGCAAGCATGAGCATCAGCAGTTCCAAAGCCCTCCTGAGCACACAACAACTGCTTGGCAGGCTGGGCAGGCCCTCCTGTGGCCGTTTGGCAGGGCGGGATGTGCAGCGACCGGGGGACCAGCTTCCGGGGCATCTAGGGTTTGCGCACGCCGTGCGCCGCCAGCGGTCACTTGGACACGTCTACCCCACCGCTTTGGTGATTTCAGCGCATACCCACCTGCTCAATTTCACTCCAAGCCTCCAGCATGCGTGTGGGGCTGCTTTCACGGGGCCCAGCTGCCACTCTGTTGGCCCTGCTTGCCTGCGCCGGCCTGGCTGCCGCCGCGCGGCGCCTGGAGCAGTCCGATGGCACAGACGGCGATATTACAGGTGAGTCACCTGTGCGGCAGGGCGCAGACCGTGCGCGGGCCGCTTTGCTCGCGCTGGGCCCGGCACAACCCCGCTCTGCCCGCTCAACCCGCGCAGGCACGGCCATCGTGGTCGCGGTGGACCTGCTGGACGGTGGGCACGCGAGGTGAGGCCAGCGGAGAGCTGAGCGGGGAGGGGGCGCACGCCGTGCCGCCTGCCGCCACCCCCGCCATCGCTCCCGCAAGCTGCCCGCAATGGGTCCCACCCCCCGCAGGTTCCTGACTGTCCAGCGCCCCAACGGCCGCCGCGTGGTTGTCGTCACCGACGAGCAGCAGCTGAAGCGCGTGCGCAGCGGGCAGAGGGTGCGCGTCGGCGGCCGCTGGCTCTCCCACCCGGGCCGCGGCCACACCCAGACCGACGACTTTGGGCCCGACGACCCAGTGGCTCTGGGCGGGGCGGGCTGCGGCCGCTCCAAGCGCTGCATCCGTGCGGCCAGCATCCTGCCAGACTATGACCAGCCGCAGTGGCAGCCCCCAGGCGACACCACCGCAGGTGAGCCCTCGCCGGGAATGCGCCAAGGTACCAGTATCACGTCGCAGCCCTAGCAGGCACAAGGGCCGCCGGCGCTGGCGCATGTGCTGCCCTGCGCTGCTGTTCAGCTGCGCTCCTCCTGCTTCTTGGCTATCCCTATAAGTCAATGTTTTGCCCTGGATACCTCACCGCAGCTCTGCCCGATGCCGCGCCTGCAGGTGGCTCAGATGCCCCGGAAGCTACCACGACCGACGGCGCTGCTGTCAACGGTGACGCAACACCTGACGCTAGCGCTGCCACTGCCGACGCGGCTGCTGCTGATGCGGCTGCTGCCACTGTCGACGACTCCTCTGCCGGTGCTGCACGCAAGCTGGCGCAGACCACGCCGCCCACCACTGGGAACCCACTGCTGCGCAGCACCCTCAAGACCCTCTTCATTCCTAGTGCGTGCCTTGCACACAGGCTGTCGCTGGCACACAGCCTGCATGCATGCCACTGGCTGCCGCCGGCAACTGCCTGTTGTTGCTGGCGCATGCATGTGCGGAACGATGCTTGCAGCCGGAGGGCAAGGTGCAGCTGCTGCTGATGCATGCAACACACCGCTGGATGCTGATGCGTGCACCAACCAGCGTCCTGCCTCCCCTCTCCCGACCCCACTGCCACCTGCAGTCGCGGCTGTCCTGAACCCCAATGTCGCCACCAGCTCCAAGTGCGCTGCCGTCCAGGCGCCGCTGCTGACACGTGCACAGATCCAAGTGAAGGTAAGGCAGAGGCGGGCAGCAAGGCTGCTCCGACTTATCCGCACCTGCAGCAGTGTGTGGGAAGCGGAGGGCACAGCAGCGCACCTGCTGGCACTCAGCAAAGGAGAAGTGATATTGAGCGAGAGCGCCGCGGCCGGTGCAACAAGCACGGCGTCCTCCCCGCTGCCACTAACGACTGGTGTTTATTCGATCCAAACTGCTGCAGGTGCACCCCGAGCTTGCCGGCACCGCGGTCAGCGTGGGCGGCACCTTCGCCCGCTGCTCCTACCAGAAGACGAAAATGACCATGACTACCAGCAATGTGACGGAGATTGTGCGGCTGCCGTGCGCCAGCAGGTGCGGCTCACTGCTTCAAGGCTGCCACAGTGTGCATTCGTCACAGCAGCTGCGCAGCGTGGGCGTTCGTCTGATCTGTTGCTCCCGCCACCTGCAGCGACAACGACTGGTCTCTTGCCACCTGCGGGATGTGACTTGTCTCTGTCATCCTGCTAGGCTGATCACAGCTTGCATGTTGTGTGCATCGCAGCGACAACTCCTGGTCGTTCACTTCCTGCGACTTTGACGACTTCAACGGGTGGGCGGACGCCGCCAACGCGCGCCTGCGGGCCCAGGGCGTGCCTGTGGACACCTACCCCTACAAGTGAGGCTGCTGCAGCCCGATTTTGAAACTTGTGCATGCGGCTGCTGCTTCTGCAAGTCTTGTCAATGGCCCAACAGCACCAGGCACTGTGCGCCCAGCTGTTGCATCCTGCCGCTGAACATGCTGCCTGCTCATGCCTAGCGTTCCGCTGCCCAGCAGCCGTGAAGTTGGGCCCTCAGGGGCTGGCGCTAAGTTAGACTAGACCAGACCAGCAGCCGCTGTTGCTCACACATCACGCTTCACTTGCCACTGCCCAACCTCCAGGGTGTATCTGATTCCGGCCGGACTGTGCGGCTGGGCGGGGCTGGCCTACACCGGCTGCGACGGCAGCTTTGAGTGCCGTACCTGGATCGAGGGCGGCTCCTGGGTGAGGCACACTGCTGCGGCGGCGGCGGCGGCTTCTGTTGCTTGCTGCCGCTGCTGCTGCTCGGGCTGGCCAACATGTGATGGCGTCGCTGGCCTGGCTGCTGCTTCATCTTGGATCGCAACGTGCCTCCTGTGCCCTCTCCCTCGGCAGGGCACCCCCATGGTGATGGTGCACGAGATCGGGCACAACCTGTTCCAGGACCACTCTGGCTATGGTACCGACGAGTACGGCGACACCACCTGCGCCATGGGCAGCTGCTGCCACGACCGCTGCTACAACACGCCCCGCGCCTGGCACCTGGGGTGGACCACGGTGAGCGTGGCCGGATGAGAGGGGTCTGCTGATGATGACGATGACGATGCTGCCGCCGCTGCTGATGATGATGACGATGTCGCCGCTGTTGCTTCGATATGGAGGGTGCTGGCTGCAAGCTGGTGGCGCATCGCTCACACGCGCTGCGTGGCTGCCGCCGCCGCCCCAGCTGCTGCCGCTGCCGCCGCCGCCCTTCTCAAGCATGGCCTCTGCCTCCCTGCTTCTCTTTTGCTTCCTGCAGCTGCGCCAAGTGAACAGCGCGCACCTGCCCGCCCTCAACTCCGCCCTCACCCTCAGCATGAACTCCCAGTCCATCGTGAGCGGTCAGGGGACCAGCAGAGCTTGGGCTGGGTGAACCGGGGCTATCATAGGCTAATTACAGTATGGGGCACGCGCTTTCGAGCCGAAAAGTCAGCCGCACGGCGCGGCGCGCCAGACTGCTGCCGCCGCGTCCGCGCCAATGGCCAACTTCCTCTGTTCCTGCACTGTGCACCTTGCAGATGAGCAGCACCGTGGGCATCCGCATCGACCCCGCTGGCTGGGCGCCCGCCGCCCCCGCTGTCTTTGTGGGCTTCCGCACCGCCAATGGCATGGACGGCTCCCTGGCCTCGCTGGGCCTGAACAACAAGGTGAGCTGGATTGATCAGTGCTTTCCACACTGTGCCGCGATGGTTTGGCGCAGGCGCGCGTCGAACGGCCTGCCATCCCACGTGTGCAGCCCACAAGCTGTGGCTTCACCTGTCAATCTTGCAACCCGTGTGCCGCAGGTGCACATCTACCAGTCAACCATCAGCGCCAGCAGCGGCCCCGTGAGCAGCACCCTGCTGGCCAGCCTGGCAGGTGCGCCAGGGCATGCTGCGGCAGGCACAGCATTTGAGGCTTTTCCTCATCGGTGTCATTGCCATCACCTACTGATCTGCCGCTTGCTTTCTGCTGCCCTGCCCCCTACAGTCGGCCAGACCTACAACGTGCCAGGCGCGTATGTGCGGATCGTGCGGGCCGCCAACAGCGTCAACAGCGCAGGCTACCCGGTTGCCATTGTGACCGTCACCCGCACCAAGTGATGGGCGCTGCTGCGCACGCTGTGCGCGCTGCGCCATGCTGCCCAAGCTGGCAGCGCTATCTGTGTGTCCGCTCCATCACAGCAACTGTACTAAGCAGCAGCAACTAAGCAGCAGCCGATGCTGTCTGCCTGCCGCCAGGCACCTACCACATGCCTCTTCATCCACGCTCGATTGCCGCCCATGCAGCCCCACTGCAGCGTTGCTGCTGCACTGGCGCTGTTTGTCGCCACCACGGTGATACTAGTCACTACACAGCAAACCTCTCGGCTGTTCAGCCCGCCCTCTCTCCCAGTGTTTCATTTTCATTGCCCTTCACCGCCTGCCTCGGCCCTTGCTTTATTAGTGGCCGGGGCCGGCCGACCCCACCTGCAGTTCTTTCCTCTGGCATCTTTTGATTTGGCCTGCCCAGCGCGTTGCTGCGCCGCGGCCAATGCACTCGCAATGCCGTTGAAATCACTGCATGGCTGCCGCCGTTGCCGCCTCAACGAACGCACACCATGCCCCAGTCTTTGTTTATTTTTCTCGGCACGACTCAACCCACATCCAAGCCTCCAGCGCCGTGCGCGCTGCGCCCTCTAATCCCCCCCAGTGGCATTCGCCCCTGCGGTTCCGGCCCTTTGATCGAGCATAGCACCACAAGAACTTGCTTCGGGGATGCTTTCATGTCACCGCTGCCTCACCCTTCACAACGCATAAAGTACCTCCCTTCCTGCGGGCGCACCTTTGCCCCGCCCTGCGAGCCGCCGCCTTTTGCGCGCCGCCTTCCGGCCAGCGGCCGCCGCACCAGGCGGGGCCTTCCCGCACCAGTACCACACTTGAGCTTTGAGACTTTTAGAACTGCGACCCTTTGCCAGCCTGGCAAACTGTGGCACAGCTACCGTTCACTGAATCACGGCTGCCCGCTCCTCGCTACCACTGCTCACCCAACACTGTACCCTGCAACCCCGTCCCTGCCACCCCATGCTTTTGTGCCGCTGCTTTTTGCTACCGCCCTGCTCTACACCATGCGTCCTTGCGTCACGCAGTAAGACCCATCCCTGCTTGCGTACCCATCCACCGCTGCTTACGTCTCCATCCACTGCTTTCGTACCCATCCCATCCGCTCAAGGCTGGCCTGCGCAGGCGCTTGCACCACACTGCCCAGGGCTGCCTTGCTGCCTGCCATCCATCGTATGTGTTTTTCCATGCCCGCTGTAACAATTGACATTGCATAGTGCAAAACCGGTTGAGGTGATGTGTGGCGCAGATGATGTAGCTGGCCCAGATGTATCATGCCCAGATGGAAGGGAAGAGGATGAAGAGCTTGGAAAGTGTATCCCAAAACTGGTGACAACGGAATGGCGCTGGTGAGTCATGAGTCAGGTTTCTGGAGAGGGATTTGAAAGGTGGTGAACGCATCATACAGTGTGAGTACATGTGTGGGTGATGAGGTCTCCTGAGCAGCAGTGGTCATCAAAAGCTGCCAAACATGGTTCAAACCAACTTGTCTGCAGACGCTGAGGGCAAACCCACAGTGAGACCGGCGACAGTTGCTACACAGCGTTCCGCTGCCAGCAGCGGCAGGAGCAGCAGCAGCGCACCAGTCTGTACAACATGTGCTGCTACGCTGCCGGCGGCAGCAGCGCTCCAGGCGCATGCCGCGACGCTGTGCGTGCTGCACCCGCTTTGTCCTTGCCCACAGCGTTGGCCAGCATGCCCGCCGGGACCGCTGGGCCTGGCGGCACTGCAGCATCCCAGGCGCCGAATGCTGGGATGGGGTGCCACAGGCCAGCGTATGTTGCCAGAGCCCCGGTGCGGCTCAGGGGCTGGAAAGATGTCAAGTTGAGGTCAGGTCGGATCGTGTTGAAGGCGTTCTCGCGCAGCAGCTGCAGGTGGGAGGGTGGCGAGGGGAGGACCGGGTGGGTGGCAGTTCAAGGCCGGCAGCAGCGCCATGCACGTGGCGGAGTGAGGTGTGTGCGATGTAGCAGCCTGCCGCAGCCGCTGCAGCCACATCTCGCAACAGCCAGCAGCTTGCCGGTGCAGCGCTGCATACTCAGCGTACCTGTGCGGTGTTGCAGGTTGGGTTGCTGCTGCTGCATGCCTCGCCGCCTGTGCCGAGGTCCATGCTGGGCGGACCATTCCAAATCACGTTGCCCCTGCAGTTCCAGGAAAGCGCCGGGGCAGTCGGTGAAGCAAGCGCTGCCGGTGCACAACCACAGCCGGTAAGCAACTATTCGAATCACAGCCAGCTGTTGCGGGCGTGGGTGGGTGCACAGCAAGCGCATGCTGGAAATCCGAGCCTTTGCATTCCAATTCCACACTCACTTGAAGACCAGGTTTGTGTCGCTGTGCACCGTGGCCGGCAGGTGCGGCGCGTTGAGCGAAGGCAGCGGCGAGTCGACCGTCAAGTGCTGGGACTGCGCCGCAAAGCATGGCAACGGGCACCAGGGCAAGGTCAATGAAGCAGCACTAAACAAGAGCAATTCGCAGCCTGGCTTGGTGCGCCCCCAGCCACACAGAGAGAGAAGGCAGACGGCCACATCATCGGCAGCTGGCCAGCTATTGCCTCAAGCGCCCACCCACATCCGCCCGCACCGGGTACCCACCTGCGACTGCATGTTGTTGTTGTACACAATATTGTTGACGATGTAGACGTTTTTGTTCGGGATCTAAGGGCAGCAGGATGGGCNGAGCAGAACAATCGGGCAGAGGTTGGGCACCGCTGGGTGGTAGCATGCCACACACGCTGCGAGCCAAGGTTCATGCACTGATGCTGCTGATAACTGGCACCTGCTGTAGTATGTGCCAACTGTTGCAAGCAGGGCGTCACCACTCGTCTTGCGGCGTTACCTGACTCCAAGCGGCAGACCGAGAGGCATTATGCAGGTCCGCCAACCAGCAACCAAGAGGTTGAGAACCAGACAGCCACTCACTTTGACCGAATGCTCCTCATCGGTGACATGCGTTGTCGGACCCCAGCCACCCGCCCGGTACCGCGCCGCACAGATGGGCACATCCTCTGCAAAGGCAAGCAGAGCAAAGAGGGCGCATGTAACATACGTGAAATGAAGGGCTCTGCTTCGCACAATGCATGCTTGCGCCACCCACTGCAGGGCAACAGGCAGCTGCAGATGGCCAGCTGCGCCCCAGTCAACGCAGGGTGCCGCCAACCTGTACAGGCCAGCCTGCGTTCCAGCAAGGTGGTAGTGCATGCCAGCACCTGCAGGCCTCACCCGCATTGTCGCAGGACCGCTGCCCAAACTTTACTTCGATCACGTGGCTGCGCCGCCCCACGCGCACCAGCGTGTTGTAGGCTGCACAGAGTCGGCGCGGAGTCACAGAGCGTGCATTTGGCAAACGCTGCTTGCGGATGTGAGGAGCTAGCACAGCTGCATGCCAACAGCGCCAACATTCCCACGCTGGTTGTCGCAGCAGCATAACCCTCACCATACAGGCAGTCGTAGCATCCCCAGGCGCCGAAGCCGGCGCCATCAATGTCCCGCACGATGTTGTTCACAAACTGTGGCAGACGGACCAGAAAAGGTCAGCAGAGTGAGACCACAGACACTGATGTGTGGAGCAGGATCTGCATGCACTTGCTGCGTGCATGGTGGTTCAAAAAAGCAGCCGCCCAATTCAGCCCTTCAGGCACACCATCCCACCTTGACGGCGTATGCCTCGTATTGGATCCAGGGCGCCACTGTGTACTCAAAACCGGTTCCCTGCCCCGCCGCAAAGCCAGTGGAGCCGTGGTTGGCAATGGTGTTGCCGCTGACCAGGAAGTAGGCTGCAAGCAGAGAATGTGCAGTCAAAGTGATGACATGATCTGATCAGGCTGTGATGAGAGCTGGTGTTGCCGCTGACCAGGAAGTAGGCTGCGCAATATGGGGTAGGAGCAGGGCTGCTCAGGCTAAAAGCAAGGTGTGCATGCAGGCACTGCCCAACCAACAGCAGCAGCAGCAGCCACACTCCGACATGCAAGGCAGCGGCGGCAAGTGTAGCAGCAGCTGCAACAGCACGCAAGCGGCGCTCTAGCCATCAGTGGCAGCAGGCATCAATACCAGCAGCAACAGCGGCGCACCTGAGCCGCCCTTGAGATAGACTCCCCACTCCGAGTTGGTGAAGCGGCTGTTTAAGATGTGGCCGTACTGCAGGAGGGAGCAAGGCAGAGGGAGTGGTGGCTGCTAGTCAGAGCAGATGCACACCTAAGTTTGATTAGATTGCTCCATGCGACTGCATCAAGGGCACAGCCGCCGAACAGAAGATGCTAGATTTATCTTGCAACCGTACGAGACAATTCAGCCGCTGGCTGAGTCCGAGCTGCATGCACCAAAATGTAACTCACCTGGCACGCAACGCAGTCGAATGCATTGTCATCTGCGCCGCTGGCATCTGCAGATGCGAGAAGACAGCAGCAGAGCCTCTGTTGCACCAGTGCAGGCAGCCAGTTGGCAGCGGCTAAGGCCAGCTGCTTTGCTGGCAAGTGCCAAGCTGGCCCAACAAATGCAGCACCATGCAACACACAGCTGCACCTTCAGTGAGCAAATCATTCACTGCTCACCCACTCCCTCCAGCCACACGCCCTTGCACTGGTTGAACTTGATGGTTTCATGAGTGGAGCAGCTCTCGTTGTACCGAGGGCACGCCGTTGCTTGGGCTGCACGGAGCAAGTGGCAGCCATGTGGCAGACGGCAGTCGTCGAAAGGCAGCAGGGTGGTGGCCCGCAGCAGTCAGACCTGCGGAGGTGCGGCGACAGCACGTATGCAGCAGCACACCTGTGACGCCGCGCAGCAGCACATGGGTGCGGGAGCAGGCAAGGCAGCACACCAGTGACAACAAGTCAATCCGAGTACTGCACTGGTATACCTCAGCCATAAGGCAAAGGCAAAGTACCTGTGACGCCGCGCAGCAGCACGTGGGTGCAGGCCTCACAATGGAAGACGTC
>JADXDR010000041.1:323981-348667 GCA_025026875.1 Chlorella ohadii | reverse complement strand
CGCAGCGTGAGGTTGACCAGGTACAGGTAGCTGCAGGGGGGGTGGGGTGGGGGTGGGGGTGGGGGGGTAGAATAATCAGGTTTTCATCAGCTGCAGGTAGCTGCATGCACATGAAAGGAATGGGTTTGGATCAGGACGCAGAGAGATGAATCGAATTGTAGGAAGGACATTTTGACCAGGTACAGATAGCTGCAGGGGGGTTCATCAACTAGAAGGTGACTGAATTCCAGGAATGAGTAAGCTGCCAGCATCAGCGATGAGCGTGAGCGGGCAGTGAGAAAGTGAGGCTGCTGCTCGGCGGCCATCGAGACATGTCCTTGGGTCGACACCCTCCCGTACCGCTGCACAGCTGCAAGAAAACGGTCCTTCCCACGATTGCACACCAGACAGCACTGCCACTGCTCTCTCACCGCACATCCTTCAAGTTCATGTTCTCCATCGCCACAGTCCCCTTGCCGTCTGCTGCCTCGATGACAATGGGTGTGGCGCGCGTGCCCCGCAGATCCTCCCAGTAGTTGGGCACTGCGGCAGGAGGGGGAGCGGCCAAAATGCTGCTTGAGGAGCGGCAGAAGGGGGAGCAGCCACATCGCTGCTTGAGAATCATCGGAGCATGCGCTATGGCATCCGCTCGAGAGGGCGATGCAGCTCCCACACCGGGCCCCAAACCTGCACTGCTGTGACAGCACTGCCAACAAACACCCAGCCGGCTCACTGTCTTGCGAGGCCAGTGTGCCAGAAGTGATGTGGATGTGCACGCCCTGGGTCAGCGCCCGGCCCTGCAAGAGGCAGCACAGAGGCAGATGTGATGTGAACCCGCCCTATGAGGACTGCAGCCCATGAGTAGCAGGGCGTGCGCAGCATGTGGATTCGTCTGCATGGCAGCTCAGTAGAGCACAAGCCGTGGCACAGCAGCAGCAAACCTCACCGGTGGGATTGCCAGGTAGGCGGCCGCCAGCGTGCGCAGCGCCTGGCCCCGGGTTGCCCCGCTGTTGGCGTTGCTGCCGGCCCGTGGGTCCACCCAAATGTGGCGCATGGAGGCAGGGAGGTTCATGGCATAGGGCTGGCCATCTGGCAGCCAGAACTCGCCGGTGGGTTGCGGTGCAGGCGAGGGCGAGGGTGAGGGTTTGGGGGAAGGCGACGGCGAGGGTTTGGGGGAGGGAGAGGGGGACGGCTTGGGCGAGGGTTTGGGAGACGGCGAGGGTGAGGGTGAGGCCTTGGGTGTTGGTGCCGGTGAGCCGCCGGTACGCGCGGGCGCCACGTAGCAGCCGGGCGCATCCGTGGCGGCGACGCCACGTGCCACTCCTGCCCTGTCTCTGGGCACGGCATTGCTCAGCGTTCCGGCGGGAATGGTCCCAGAGCCGGTGCCAGGGGCCCATGCTGGGAAGGCCGGCAGGTTGCGCCACAGCCTGGCCAATCCGCCCAGGTACTTGCCGCTGCCGCTGGCGGCTGGCTTGTAGGTCGAAGCATTCAGCATGGGCACAAATGAGTTGAAGTAGTTCTCCCTCAGAATCTGGGTGAGATTGCAGGCCAGGTTGCCGCTGACGCAGCCGCCGCCGCTCAGCACGTCGCCGCTGCCGGCCCCCGCCTGCCACACCACGTTGCCGCTGCAAGACGGGAGGGTCAGGGGTTGGCGGGCACTAGGGTGGGATGTGGAGCCACGGCATTAGAGCCCCACAAGGCAGCGAGGTGTGCGGCAACCAAACACATGCACACACATGCATGCAGTGGCATTGCCGAAGACCAGCAGGCACCCACGGCTGGGTGATACACTCTCCCCAGTGCACGCCGCTCTGCTAGGCACGCACCGAATCCTGAGGTTGTCGTCAGTCCGGACGTACGTTGGCAGGTGGCTGTTGGGCGAATGTGACTGCGCCCGCCCCAGCACCTGGAACGCCCCCAGCTGCAGCGCATTGTAAAGGAGAGGCGCGCTTGGCTGACTGAGCGCAGCATGCTGTGCAGGCAGAGCAAGTATCGCAGAGGCAGGGCAGCAGGCTCCTCGCAGGTCCGCCCGCTTGCCGCTAGCTGCTGGTGCATCTGACAGCCTTAGTCCCCCTTGCCTCAACAGCAGCACGTGCTGTTGCGCGGCTCACCCGTGCATACCACGTCGGGTTATAGATCAGGTTGTTGGCGACGATGATGTTTCGGCAGGGGATGTTCACTACCTGGCACTCAGCACAGACTGGCCCCCAGGAGCCGCGGCTGCCCTGGGCCGCGCACAGCCGGGTGTCAGCCGGCTGGTCGCCTGCAGGTGTGCGGGGCGGAAGGTGTGGTGGTGTGATGGTGTGCAGCCTCGCCATTGATTGCTCACAAACAGCCGGCGGTGCACGTGCTGGCAAGAGACCGCATCGACGAGCAGTGCAGCGTCTGGCAAGCATTGCAGCAACTGCCTGTGTCTCGCTCACCTGCGCATCCGCGTTCGCAGTACAGCACGTCAATGGCGGCTCGGTACAGGTCCTGGGCGGGCGTGCCGCAGCCCACGCGCACCAGCGTGTTGTGGGCCATCAGAATGTCGTAGCCGCCCCATACCTGTGGAGGGGTGCGCAGGCGCAGGGGCATATCACAAGGCAGAGGCGGCAGCGCCACAGCTGCTGATGTCACGGCACCCGAAATCTGAGACAGCTGCTGCCGCCCGGAGCGCCTGCTGCTGCTGTTGAGATAACGAGCAGATTACCGCAGCAGCGGCGGTGGCGGCGGCAGCAGTGGCGGCAGCGGCAGCAGCGGCAGCTCACCCCCAGGCCCGCGCCCCACACATCATGGATGTAATTGTTATAAATCTGCAGGAGGGCACGGCAGCGGAGGCAACGCCAAAGGGTGAGGGGGTGGGGTTTGATGCCTGCCGAACCGAAGGCGAAATGTCATCCTCAAAGCCAGCTGCTGCACCTTGCAGCACTGCTGCAGCGCTTTTTAAACGCGAGAATATAGCACACCCACCTTGACGTCCAGCTGGTCCCAGGTGAGCCAGGGGCGGATCATGTAGTTGATGCCCGTGCCCTGCAGGCACAGCAGGCGCAGCAGGCGAGTTCAGCAGGCACAGCAGGCGAATTTAGCAGGCCGCATTCCAATGCATATCGTCAGGCAATGGTTGCAAGCAGGGCCTGCTCGCTGTGACAGATGGCCCAGCTGCGCAGCCTGCTGCTGCACGCATGCAACCGGCTGGGTGGCAGCACATCGTTCGCCTGTAGGTCTCCACTTCCCCAGCGCACCTGGCCCGAGCCGATGCCCTTCCTTGCACCCTCTAGCTGCCTTAAACAACGGCCCGCCGCCTTAAACAACAGCCCGCCGCGCGCAAACCATCGCTGACCAGAAGTTCAGACTTGCCCAGCGCACCTGCCCCGAGCTGATGCCCTGGTCGCCGCAGTGGTGCGCCTCGTTGCCCGCAATCACCCAGTAGGCTGCACATGGTTGGCATGCATGGTTGGTTGCATGCGGCGGGTTGATAAGGCGGCGCCTCCCCAGCGTGGAAGTGGTGCAGAATGGGTCAACTGCTTCATGCAACTATTGGACATATCACCGCCAGGTAGGTGGCCCCTCACCTGAGCCGCCCTTGACAAAGGCGCAGTAGCCGCCGTGGTGGAACCGGCTGTTCAGCAGGTGGCCGTACTGGCACACCACTGCGCAGGAGAGGGCGACAGGTGCAGGTTTTATGGGGCACAGTGCGCAGGGCAGGGTAGCGGTTGGAACTTCGTGCAGCATGGGCTTGACCGACCAATTCTAAGCAACTTTCCATAGGCAAAAAGTATCGGCTTGGCAACTCTGCTCCGCATCCACGCCACTCACTGCAGTCAAACGCGGCGTTCCAGCCGTAGCCAAAGTTGCAGTCTTCCACCCAGATGCCGGTGCCCTGGTTTATCTTGACAGCCTCCTGCGGCACAGGTGAGGGCAGTAATGAGCTCATGCATGGGTGCACCACCATCCTCTGGCAGCTTGCTCAGCATGCAGCACCCTCTGCCCCAGTGCACACCGTTTTGCAGACACAGAGAATAAGCATGCGGCACTAACCGCCCCTATTGGCAGCCCCACCTGCACGCTGCACACTGCGGGCATGGGCTGCCCGCCCGGCGATGGCTGCCAGGCGGCGATTTCAGGACAGATGCCTGACACAGTCACCCTGTGGTCAGGGAATGCTTGGTTGGGCGGATAAGCGGCGGAGCACGCACAGCAGCAGGGTGTGGTGAAGCAGCACTGGCTGCGAGCATGCAGAATGCCAGGCTGCCTAACCACA
Source organism: Chlorella ohadii (assembly GCA_025026875.1). NCBI lineage: Eukaryota > Viridiplantae > Chlorophyta > Trebouxiophyceae > Chlorellales > Chlorellaceae > Chlorella > Chlorella ohadii. The sequence continues at coordinate 344,445 of JADXDR010000041.1, read as the reverse complement.
CAGCGCAAGGCGTGCGTGCCATGCAGCNCGGGCTGACCATAACAACGTGCTCACTTCTTCAGCAGCAGGTTGGTGCACAGCTCGCAGTGGAACACATTGTCGGCGCCAGACTGGAATTTCACGCCGATGAAGTAAAGATTTCTACGAAGAGGTGGTGCAGAACGGGCGCTTCGCCCCCTTTCGCAGCGAAGGGAGGGGGCGGCGGCAGCATGCAGTGCAAGCTGTGAATCGCGAGCACATGGCTGGAACGCGAAAAGCACTCACGAGCAATTGAACACATTGGCGCCTTCAATGGTGACAGAGCCCACCGCGCCCGCAGTCTGCGGAGCAGCAGCGGCAGAAAAAGACGTGAGCAGCAGCAGCGGCAGCAGTAGGGCCGCATGGTGCAAACAGATACCCTGACGCACTTCTGTTGACAGGCGGCAGGCAACCCTGCCTGCAGCTGGAAGTGCTGCCGCGCCGCAAGCTGACCAACCTGAATGATGATGGGTGCGCGTGGCGTGCCCCATCTGTTTGACCACCAGTTGCCGCCCCAGGCCGCCCCGGGCACTGCAGGTGGGCGGCAGCCAGGGTATGGCGACTTGACAAGGTGCAACGGCATGCTGGATGGAAGGCGACAGGCAGCCAGCGGCAGCTACCCCTGCACAAATTCGGTGCGCCTCTGGCGCATGCAACCTGCATCTCATGCCACCCCCAGTGGCTGGCACAGTGCAGCGTACCCATGGCCTCCGTCACCCGCCCCGGAAGGATGCGAATGCGATACCCGCGGCTAGTGAGCACCTGCAGGCACGGGGCAGCGGTGCGAAGATCAGCGCATGTGCCTGTCATGAGGTAAGGGGCAGCCAGGGGTTGGCGTGCGCTCATCGGCGGTGATGACTTGCAGAGCACTGCTCAGTGGCACACATGCGGCGGCGACCGGGTGGGTGGCGCTGGCCCTTGGGCCTAGCTGGCCGCCTGCCTACCGTTGCTTCCGGGATCATGTTCCAAGCCGCCTCCAGAGTGCGCTTGGCTGCGCTCTCTGACAGCCCGCTGCGGGCATTATTGCCGTTCTTGGGGTCCACCCTGCAGGCGGGGCGGTGAGGACAGACGTGAGAGGGGGCCCATGGATGGGCAGAGGCGCAGCTGCAGCAGCGGAACAGGCTTCAGCGGCGGACAGGTGGCACGCACGAAAGCAGGCGCCCCCTGCAGCACGGCCGCATGGACGCACCAAATGTCCTGCACGTTGATGGTTCCCATGTTGAAGTATGCGCCCGTGGGCTTGGAGACTCCCGGGCCTGGCCCGGCGGGCTGGGCCAGCAGTGAGCGGCGGCGGAGCGGCGGTGGCCAGGGCGGGTCGCCGGGAGGGCGGGCGGCCTCAGCGGCCTGGAGGAACTGATCTGTTGAGCGGTCTAAAACCATTGCAAGCGCCGCTGCTAGCAGCAGGAGCCTGTGGGCGAGCATTGCGTCTCGGCGGGTGCGCCGCTTCAGCGGATTGCCGGCGTGGCTGCTTCAACTCGATCACAGAGAGCTGGCGGTGCGGAAATAGCGGCGAGAGTGCGGGCGGGCTTCATCAGGCGACCGGAGGCCGAAATGGAAGCTGCCGCAGGGGAGGACAGATAAGCAATTTGCGCTCGGATCGCTGCCAGAAGGCTATGGGATGCTAGTGGGCGTGTGCGGCGGCGAGGCAGGGGCGGGCCGAGGTGGGCGGGATCCCTGCAGCAGAACCCTCCTGAGCGGCGGCGGCGTTCGCTGTATGCATCCGTACCATTTCACACATAGACGTGCCCCTCATACTCACAATCCAGCAATTGTCATCTCGATTGAGTCAGCGCCTACTCTTGCATGCGCCACTGCTGCCGCCGTTGCGAGTGGCCACCGCCGCGACAGCACAAGCAGAGGGCGGCAGAGGGTCATGAGATGCCCATTTCCCATGCAACATGTGGCATAAACCTAAACCCTAAACCCTAAATGGCAAGCCAGCACACACTGAATGCGGCTGATTTGATGCCAGCGAACTAAAGTTGCACACAATCGAACTTTCAGGATCCTGAGCTGCATCTATGGGGCGGCAGCGCTGTTGGGAGCGCTGCGCTGTGCCGTGCCCGCCGACAGGGTTGCATGACCGCGTCCAGCATGGAATTGCTGCATTGACCATCGCAAACCGCACCTGGTTACTGTAGCATCAATGTCGCAGAGCCAGGCCAGCCTGTGGCGCTCTGCAGCCGCCGCCTGTGCACGGCTGGCGGCAGGGTTGGCGCCGGGCGGGCGTCCGTTTTATGATGCATCGGAACAGCTGAACGAGGCTCTCGATGCGCTCGCCGACGAGCCAGTCTGCGGGCCCACTGCGGACTTCCTGAGGCGAGTTTGCGCTGTGCATACCCGATGGCGACTCAGAGTGCATGGAAAGGTGTGCGTTATTGAGTTGAATCCGATTCGCTGCTCGCACCGATGCAGGAATGCTGCCGCGGCCGCCGCCGCCATCTCCGCGCTGGCCGCCGCCAGGCCGCCGGCAAGGATGCCCACTCACGTGGCAGAGCTTGAGATGTAAGCCGCATGGCAGTCCTGCATGTTGAAACCCTGGTGTGCGTTTCCACACAACCGACGTGCATTACGACATTTGCCTTGCTGCCCGTCTGTGCCTGCAGGGAGCTCACGCGGTGGGGCTCGGCTGGCTTTGCAACAGTGTCGCTCACGCGGGCCGTGTTCCACGGCTGCCTGCAAGGCCTGGAGGCCCGGCAGGCGTACAGCCTGGCCAGCGCCCTCCTGCTGTTCACAAACGGCCTGCCGCTGGCGCTGGTGTGCCTGTGGCATGCCGTGGAGCAGCTGGGCGTGCAGCTGTCGGAGCTGGCGCAGGAGGCCCTCGGCCTGATGGGCCGCACATGCACCGCCATTGCCCAGGCGCTGAGCGTCATTGGTGAGCAGCTGGACAGCTGTTCTGGCAGTGAGGGCTCGGCCGGCGGCGAGCGGCCAGCAGCCAGTGGCGGCTCCCAGCCGCTGACTGTGGCGCGGCTGCTGCGCACCACAGCGGCGCGCCCTGCGCTCATCATCGCTGCACTGCGGCGTGTCACAAGCCTGCTGACCTTGTGTGCTCCAAGCTGCAGCGGCAACCAGCGTGGCACTGAAGGTGCGCTGGGCAGTCGGTGTGGGGGTTGGCGCTCTCGGCTGCTCTCTGCCGCTGGTGCAAATTGGGCATGTGGTGTGCGATGGGTTGGGCAAGAGCGGTCGTGTAGGCATGACCTCAGTCATTTGCTGGTTCCACAACAGTAAACAACAGTGGGACAATCTAGATAAGCAATCGCCTATACGCACAAGTATAGTTAACTGTTGGCAGTGTGCCCGCCGCCCTGCTTCACCGCACGCTGTGCCGCTCGTGCTGCCTGCAGTGGTGGCGAACTGGCTGGGCCTGGCGGCATGTGTGGTCACAAGCGATGTCTGTGTGGAGGAGCGCCAGATGCTTGAGCAGGACCGAGACCTGCTGCTGCAAGTCTCTGCGCTGGCCGGCGGTGAGTTGGGAGACCTGTGTGCCAATGCACCCCTGCCGCCTTTGTGGGGTTGCAACAGGTGCCACGCTGCGCATGCATCTCGCGCTGCACCCGACGTTTGCTTCAACCCGCACTGCCCTGCTTGCGCCCACCCGTGCACTGCAGCTGCGGCCAGCGAGTGGCTGGCGCAGGCCGACCCTGGGAGCCTGCCTGTGTGGCAGTGGGTGGTCACGGATGCCAGCCTCGTCCTGTGCAGCAGCTGCCTCCTGTCGCGGTCCCTGGTGCTCCTAGCTGAGCTGGACTGCAGCTTGGTCGATCACTCCAGCGGCGAGCTCGGCGGGCTGGTGCTGACGGCGCTGCAGAGCTTGCAGGCGGCCATGGATGAGGCGACAGCTGGTGGGCCCTCGGCGCCTGCAGACGCGGTGCGTGCGCTGCAGCTGGCGGCGTTTGCAGCAGACGGGTTGGTGGCAGTTGGCACCGCGGCCGGCCTGGCGCCCGTCCCGCAAGACGGCGAGCCTGCCCATGCCCCGGTGCATGCTGCTCTGCAGCTCCTCACGGAGGCAGAACTGGCAGAGCTGCAGCTGTGCCTGCTGCTGCACACGCACTCGCTGGCGCCGGCGCTGCTGGCGGCAGTCGGGGCAGCGCTGCAGCACGGCGTGCTGAGCCCTACGGCCGGCAACGCTCACTGCCAGCGGCGGTTGAAGCTGGCCTTTCACCGGNCGGGGCTCTTCCTGCCGTGGCTGGGAGTGGCAGGCGTTCAGCTCCCCAAGCCCGTGCTGGCCCAGTGCTCAGAGGCAGTGTCCAGCACCGCCCTGGCTGCCTGGCTGCCAGCGGCCCTCCTCCATCTGCAGCTACATGCCGCCAGAGACACCACCTTCTTGCCTGGCGTCCATCTGGGCGCCTTCAGGCGCGGGCTGGCAGAGGCCTGCCGTGGCCTGGCGTCCAAGCATTGGGAGACGAGCGGCCTCAGCCAGCACCGCGCCCTGGCACAGCAGCGGGGGCAGCAGGCGGCGGGGGCAAGCAGCAGCACAGCGGGCACAGCAGGGGGCGCCACTGCAGCGCGGGATGCTGCGGAGGAGCTCCCCGCCTTGCACCAGCTGGCGACAGCCGTGTGCATCCTGTCTCGCCTGGCGGCTGCGGCGCAGCTGGAGCAGCCGCACCAGGATGCGGCCAGCGTGCGCCAGCTGTTCTGCTTGGGTCCGGGCGAGCCAATCGCGGCCGCAGCTGTGGATCAGCTCAACTCAGTTGTGCGAGGCTTCGAACGCGCGCTGGACTGTGGCAAGCGCCTGCCTGCAATCAGAAATGGCGGCGGCTCCGCAGCCAGCCCACCGCCAGTGGACGGGTGAGCTACGCCGAGCTGGGAAGCGCCCTTTTTGTGTGTGTTCGCAACGCAAGCCTGCCGCCACTGCATGCCGTGCATGCAGGTCTCTGCATGACGTGCATGCAACTCTTTCCCCCCTCAGCGGGCGCAGGCGCGCGGTTGCATGCTCACACCAGCGCTGCAACCCTCCCTGCTGCAGGCAGCTGGGAGCCAGTCTGTTAGAAGTGACAGCCGCCGGGTCGGTGCTCCTCAACGCACTGGCTGCCCTGCCAGCTGCAACAGCTGTCGACCCTGCTGGGGAGTCTGCAACCAGCAGCACGAAAGAGGCGGTCAAAACCATCGCAGTCGCGGCTCAGAACGTGGTCGTAATGGCACGGAGCTGCGGTGAGGCGGCAGCTGCTGTCGAGGCCGAGCGGCTCTCCGGCCGAGCACTCAAGCTGCTGGTGGTGAGGCAGGGGCTTTGCTTCCTGCATTAGGTGTGGGCGCATCCACGTGGTGCTTGCCGTATGATTTAGCTGCAGTGCCGGTGCATGGGCATTCTGGCCTGCGCTCTCGGGGCACGGCTGCTGTTATGCTGTTTCTGATGTCTGAGGAACGGAATGCTTACGGCCCACCAGCTTGGGTTTGCTTGGTGGCTGGCACTGCCATTTAGCAGCTGCCACCAGGCACATGCACCCGCAGGCACGCATGTCACCCTGTTTCTTTGCCTACCCTGTGGATGCAGGAAATGGGGCCGGACCCAGCGCTGGCGGTGGAGGGCTGGATCAGCCTGAGCTGCTTCCTGCGCCTGCCCGGGTGAGTGAGCGCAGCGCAGCAAAGTGTTGTTGTGGGAATGGTTCGTTCTGATCCTTCTGATGATCCAGCTCAGCCTGTACTGCACTCTGCCTGTGGCGTGTACTGTGCACTAGATGATGGGGCTAGCCATGCCCTCTGCCCATGAGTGATTCCCAGCTAGCGGCGTCCCCAGCAGGCATTCACTGGCGCCGTCGCTCTCAATGCGCCTCATGTGCCTCCCGCCCTCCCATCACCACACTGCACTGCAGGCCTGTAGGCGCTGAGCTTGTGGCCTCTGGGGCTGTGGATGCTGCACTGGAGTGGCTACAAGGTTGGGTCTGCTCCATGGCAGATGGGCGTTGCTCAGTCCCTGACGAGCAGCAATACGTGAGTGGCGCACATGCAAGTGCCAGCCGCTTGCCATGTGCCTGTTGCAGCACTGCCGCTGTCTAGCTTGACAGGAGCTGTGCAGGCAGCTTGCGGCACTGCATGTCCTGCCAGCCCAGCCAGCATCGGAAGCTGAGCAGCGTGTCACTTATCCCTGCCCTTCTGCACAGGGTGTGATGCTGGTGGTGCAGTCTGGCGTTGCCGCCAGCCTGCTGTGCGCAGCGCAGCTGCTGGTGCCGGCGCTGCCGCCAGCTCAGCCGGGCAGCCCGCCCCCCAGCGACGCTGAGCTGCTCGCTGCTGCTGAGCAGCAGGTGCAGCAACACCTGAGGCTCACCGGTGCACCGGCGCAGGCAGCAGCGGCCCTGCTGGCAGGCCACTCAGCGGCCGACCCAGGGCAGGCGGATCGGCTGCTCCGCCGGCTGGTCGACTTGGTCAGCGATCTTGCTGGTGATTGCCAGGAAGTGCAGGCACTGGTCGACTGCCTGCTGCCGCGGCTGCGGGAGATGGCAGCTGAGCGCAACAGGGCCAGCTCCGTAACTGCCAAGGAGCTTGCGCTGGCGCGCTGCGCCGCGCTGCGCCGCCGCAGGTGCTCCCACCTGGGGTGCACAAACGTGCCGCTGTTGGTGGGTGCTGGCCCTGGCGGCGGTGGCGCGCCAGTCAGGTCATACAAGTGCACCGGCTGCCGCGCAGTGCGCTTTTGCGGCGAGGCGTGCAGCCGTGCCGACTGGCGGGTGCACAGGCAGGCGTGCCGGCAGCTGGCGGCAGCGGCGGCAGCAGGCGGAGAGCAGCAGGCATGATTGCCAGGTTGTACACCAGGGCACGCACCTGTCGTATGTGTAACACAAACACTTGTACGTGTTGGGAGGGTGCAGACCAGGGCACGGCAGCAAATCGACCGCGCACTTTGACATGCGAAGGCCCAGCGCAGCGCCACCGGTGTGTCTTCTTCTCTTGCACGATCGCCGGGCCTCCGGGTCATCTCCGACGATCACCTGGCTCCAGGCAAGGCAGGCCGCAGGCTGCGGCACACTCGAAGCCGCCCTCTCCCAGCAGGGTCAGCGCCAGCGGCGGCATGCTGTTGTGCGGCAGCTGCAGGCAGGAGGGTGGGGCACAGAGTGGGGTAACGGTCAAGGAATGCTATGCCACGTATGCAAGCGATACTGCGGCACGCATGCAAGCGAGACCGTCAGGCTGTGCCACGTATGGCAGCATGCCTGCCCGGGCTGCATCAGCACTGAAAGGCGCTTCAGTTTGGCTGTGTGCGCATCAGCAACTCGGGTCAGACCAATTTATTCTCCACCCCACCATCCTATGTCAACACTAATCTCCTGCCGCACCTGCCCTTCAATGGTCGCCATTGCAAAGGTCAGCGTCTGGAGGTCGAGCAGCTGAGGCAGGCCGCCCGCTCCAGACACACCTGGCACCTCCTCCTGTGCTGGCGGCCCCCCCATCAGCAGCACGCCCTTCTGTGCCGCCACCCGGCAGGCCTTGCCGAATGGCGGCTGGCTGCCGGGCACAAACCTCTCGAGCGGCAGGGTGACGAGCATGGTTGGCGAGGCGGCGGTCTGACGGGGGCCGTGCCCGGCCTCCGCTGCTTCGCCGCGAGCCGCCAGTGTGGCCAGGTGCGTCTTAACCACCGCTCGTGTGGCGGGCTGCAGCACCGCCTGAACCTCTGGGCACAGCCGCGCAGCGGGCGCCMCCGCTGGGRTKTGCGGCAGCCAGAAGCGCAGCACAGCAGTGGTGGCTGGCACCAGCGGCTCAGGCACTGCTTCCATTGGCTGTGGGGCTGCGTCCAGTGCCTGCATGATGCTGCCTGCCAGCCGATCCGCGGTCTGGTTGGGCAGCGGCAGGCGGCCGRCGGGGGCGCCCMCCCGCCGTGCCGCCAGCGCTGCATCGACGACTGCCAGGKCTGAAACAAAMTCTGGCTGCTGGGCCAGCTGTGCAGGAGATGGAGGCTGCGGCGCCATTGCTTTGCTTAGGCAGGGCCTGCGAGGCAGGGTGTGGGAGTGGACTGAGGGGGAGCATGAGCAGGCACCCTGCCAGGAGGGGTGAGGCCAAGCAGTGTGGCGGCAGCGACGGCGGGCCGGGCAGCACTCTCGTTGCTCTCTGCTGCTTGCACAGCAAGACCCTGAGTGACAGGCTCGCCTGCTGTGTAGCGTGAGGGGCCGGCAGCRGCACTTTGGACAAGTGCAAGGGCTCTTTGGCACGTCTCTGCAGACCAAACCTGAGTGGAAGCGGTCTGCAAGGCTACCTGGATATGGAGCAAGAGGTCATATCTACGAGCAAAGGCAGAGCAAGCCTCAAAAGGACAGCAGCGGGCCGCCGTGCTGTGCCGCCGCTGCCGCTGCCTGCCGCCGCTCCCCCAGCCCCATCGCCTCCCCACGTCGCTGTGCTGCGTTTCAGGCGCTCAGTGAAACGACTCCAGCCCGCGATCGCACGTCTCGGCCGGCGCAAAAGCAGCAGCGCCGCTTCGGCAAGCGGATAGAGCGGAGCGGCAGGGCTGCTCCCCGCGATCATGGCGCAGCAAGTGCAGAGCACCYCCGTTACGGCGCGACGCGCTGCCTGCTYCAGCCTKGCAGCAGSGGCGCCCCGCCCACCCCGGCGCGTGGCGGCGGTCCGGTGCAGCAGCAGCAGCCAAGGTACGGTGCCGAGCCTCGCTGTGGATGCCCGGCATTCGGATGGCATTGCCCATGGGACCAGTTATGATCTGCTCGCTGCCTGTGCCCTGCAGGCGAGGCTGACGCAGGCACCCCGGCGCGGCGCCAGCTGCTGCTGGGTGCGGCGGTGCTGGCGGCGGGCGCGGCGGCAGGCGGCCGTCCGGCTTCGGCAATTGAGCTGGGCTTCAAAAAGGTGATGCGTTGAGCTTAATTGCGCACTGAACGGCGCTTATGTTTAGAGATTTCTGACCAGTTGCATTCTTTTTTAATCCCTCAGATTGAAACCCCTTCTGCCACTGCTACAAAGGACCTGACCAGCAAGCGGTGCTTATGTTCACACAATCCGACCAGAATTGGAGTCCTTGTGACTGAAACACCACATGCTGCCACCTTTCCGCAGGACCTGACCAACAAGCGGCGCTTTATGACTATCTGAAGCTTGCATTGTTTGAAACCATGCGGTTGTTTTGACAATTGAAATGTGTGTGTTTAATGGTGCCACGCAGGACCTGACCAACAAGCGGCGGCAGACCATCCCAGAGGACGCTTACACCGAGGGGCCCGAGGGCCTCAAGTGCGCTTGTTTTGCTCATTTGTTTTATTCCTTGTGTATTTTCGACTGCCGCAATGAGCGGCACCGACACGCCAGCTCGGATGGCAGCTCAGGGGGCATGGCTGCAGATCAAGCTGTCCGCTGAGAGTTGAGCGCGTTGCTGTGTGTTTGGGATCGCCAGTATCTTGCTGTGGTGTTTGGCGCGTGCCGGCTGGCTGGCTCATGTTAGCTCACAGCCAGCTTAGAAGCTGGTTGCGTCTCCAACGCCACCCGCTCTGTCTCACGGGATCTACGACGTGGTGGTGCCGCATGCTGGCTGGCTGGTTCCAAGCTAAGCCGGCTGTGTCTTCCACACGGGCCCCTCTGTCCCTCTGCCTCCCAGGATCTACGACGTGGTGGTGGGCAGCGGGTCGGTCTGCACTTTCTCCTCCAAGCTGGCTGCGTCTCCAATGCCACCCGCTCTGTTTCACAGGATCTACGACGTGGTGGTGGGCAGCGGGCCGGTGGCGGAGGAGGGCAAGCGCATCGTGGTGCACGTGAGGGGCCGCTGTTTCTCTCACTGGTTGGCAAGGTCGCTGCATGCGTGCGTTCGTGCTCAACAGTGGTTGTGTGGTCATGCTTGCTGGCGTTTTGCTCCTGCTGGGATATTGTTGCATGGCCGCCGCTGAACTATATTCCATACGTACTGCATGTCCTGCGCAGTTTGATGCCAAATGGAAGGGGGTCACGTTCATTACCACGCGGTAAGCCTTCGCAAGCTGCCATGCGGCGATTAAAAGGGTCGGCGCACTGCACTCACGCCATTGCCTATGCCTGCCCGGACTGAAGTGCTAGTACCTGCCACCACACCACTCCGGGAAGAAAGAGCTGCTCCCTTGCTACGTGTGTTCTCCCTTGCAGGCAGGGCATGGGTGTGACGGGCGGGCAGCCCTTTGGCTTCGACGTCGGCGCCAAGCCGGGGCGGGGTGGTGCCGGCATTCGCGGCCTTGACCTCGGAGTGCGGGGCATGCGGGTGGGCGGCCGCCGCAAGCTGCTGGTGCCGCCCAACCTGGCGTATGGCGACAAGGTGGGCTGGCGGGCTGAATCTCTTCTGCTTTGCATTTGCCGTTTGCTTTTCCAAGTGAATGTGCGGTGCAGTTGCTGCAGGCTGCTGGTGTTACGCTGGGGGTGCCGGGTTTTATTGGCAAACGCTTGGCCTTGCTGCTGCAGGGCCGCGGCGAGATCCCGCCGGGAGCCACGCTNTTCCTTGGACATTGAGCTGCTGTCGATCAAGCAGGACTCCAGGGGCTACCAAGTCAAGCTGGTGGAGGGCTGAGCATCAGTTTAGGTGGCCCAAGCAGCGCTCCAATTGGCTCCCAACTGCACCTGGCGCGACCACGTTGTCTTGCTTTCAAGCAGCCCTCGGTGCACCTGTCCTACTTTGAAGCCTGTGCCTGAGACTTCCTGACCGCGCCCTGCAATTTTCACTGTCAGTCCACATCTGATCTCTGTTCTGAGCTGCATTCCTTGACCATCTGAGCAGATTTCAGTGCCCCTGTGGCTTCCCTGCCTTTCAGTGCACTGCTGTTTCTTTCTCTGCGCATTGCCATGCCGCTCCGCTGCATGCCTGTTCGTGTGTTGCAGTTTTCAGAACCGCCTGTTTCATGTCAATTTTTTTCTGCGGCATTCCCAGCCGCCTGGGTGGTAAATTTTGGTCCGTCAGGTGCAAGTCAGAAAGCAAAGGCGATGGAGAAAGATGGTACAAGGCAGGGGGCCTTTGCAGCCAGTGGCAGCAGGTGTCCCAGGGCAGTACAGCAGGGCACCGGCGCGTGCAGTAGGTTTCCCAGCCCTGCTGCCCGCTGCGCTGTTCCCAGCGCCAGCAGCCAGTGGTCAAAGCAGCGGGACAGGTGGTCACCGCACGCGGCTGGCCTTGACCGCCACCTCTGCCGGAGGCGGAGGCTGCATGGCCGCCTCCATGCCGCGGTGGTACTCCTCCACCTGAGCAAGCAAGGGGCGAGGGGGAGCATAACATTCAGGGCATATTTGGAGGGCAGCCGGGAATGTGCAGCTGATCTTTTGCAGTTGTGAGAAGCCGGGGCCAGCCTGCACCCCCTCTGCCAATGAGCCTCTGCTCCAGCATTCCAGAATAACACCCACCCACACCCAGACCCTGCTGCAGCAGCCCGCCGTACTGCGCCATCACCAGGCGCCCAGCCCCACTTCCGCACCTGCAGCAACAGCTCCCACCCACACCCAGGCGGACCCACCTGCTGCAGCAGCGCGCCGTACTGCGCCGTCACCGCCTCGATCTGTGCCGCGTGCTCCGCCTGCAGCTCGGCAATCTTGTCCTGCACCTTGCGCATCTGTCGGGTGGTGGTGGGGAGGATGGGGAGGATGGGGGGTGTCGAGGGGAGCATGGGAGGGTGGGCCTAAGGGGTGCATTGACGGCGGGGGCAGCTCGGAGACCTTGTCCCGCAGGTTTCAGCCAAGAACTGCCCTCAATCTCGACTCCCATCAGCTCCCAACAACTGCAGTTGCCCACTCTCAGCATTCCACGCAGCTGCCCTGCCGCCCAGTCACCCACAAGCTGCACTCCCAATTGTCACCCACCATGGCCTCGTTTTCCTGCAGCCGCGCCGCCGCTGCCGCATTCTCCGCCTCAATTGCTTCCTGCAATTGAGCAGGTGCAGGGCAGCAGTGACGGTTGGAAAGCAGTTGCCAACAGTGTATCGCGCGCAAGCACGACGCCGTAACATGCAGCGGCACGGCCGGCCCAGCTGCCCGCCCTGCCACCACTGCAGTAACCACCCCAAGTCCACATGCCACGCGCATCCCCCACCTTGTCCCGCAGCTGCTCCTCGATGCTGCTCTCTGCTGCATCATGCTTGGCCCTGCACTGCGCCTCCAGCCGCGCGATGCGCTCCTGCGGGGCAGGGGCCGAGCATTTCATGTAACCCGGCCTGCTGGAGGTGTGCAGCTCAGCAAGGTAACCTCTGACTCCAACATTGCCAACAGCCCCTCCCCACCTGCAGCGCCGCCTGCTGCCGCTTCAGGTGCTGGTGCTGCGCCTCCAGCTGCTGCGCCTCGTGCTCCGCCGCCGCAATCTCGCTGCTCAGAGCCTTGACCTGTTGCGCGGCAGGAACGGCACAAGCAATAGATCGAAACATGAAGCAGTGCGATTACAGCTTGAATAGGCGATACCGTATAGTTGCCAATCGCCTTGACATGCACCAGTTGCGGAGCAGGGCTGTGAATCACACACACTCAACATGGCAGGCACATCCATGACATCAAGGGGACATCCATGCAGCACAAAAAGAGGCTCACCCGGCGCGACACCTCCTTCTTGCGCCCGATCTCGCCCTCTACGCCCTCCATCAGGCTGCTGGCCTTGGCCACCTCCTTCTCCACCTGCGCAAGGGGGGTTGGGAAGCAGGTTGCATTGCTTTTGCGCATGAAATCTAGATTGGCCAGCGGGCACCGTCATGCTGCTGGCCTTGGCCACCTCCTTCTCCACCTGCGGGGGTGTGGCCGAATGGCGAATGGGAGTGGGTGGTGTGATTCAGTTTGGTTGGGCCCGGCAATCAAGATTAGCCAGGCAGCCTGCAGCAGAACACACTTGCCGCGCACCTTGCCGATCAGGTCCAGCCGCCCAGCCAGCTCGCGCGATCGCCGATCTGCACATGGGGGAGAGAACGGGTATGTGTGGATGGGCTGGGGTCATCTGACACCACCACACAGAGCGCCTGCAGGACAGCAGCCCATCCCACCTGCATCAGGCATGCTCATCAACAAGCGCTGCTGCTCAGCGTGAGCCCTGCCTTCTGCTCTCCCACCGCACTCCACAGCCACACAGCCACACCTGCATCCGCCACCATGGCCCGCTCCCGCTCCACCGCCGCCGCAATCTCGCCCAGCAGCGCCTGTAGGGAGCAGGGCGAGCAATAGGGGCAGGGCAGTGTGGGTCCGGCCTCCCAGGCGGTTGCACTTGCAGCCGTGTCTGCCTCAAGCTCCCGCTGCTGCGGCAACTGCTTGCATGGTGCCCAAATGGCAACCACTTCCACGTGTAGTCCCATGCCTACAGGCTTCCGCTGACTATAGGTACGAAAGAACAAGCAGCACACCTGGATCTTCTGCGGCGACTGCACGATCTGGCTGCGCAGCAGCTCCGTCTGCCCCTTGGCCTGCGACAGCTTGTACCGCAGCTGGCTCGCCTCGTCCGTCAGCGCGTTGGCGCCCTGCTTCAGCTGGCGCACCTGAACTTAGGGGCACACGTGCGACAGCAGGGAGGGGTGTGAAAATCTTGTTTGCAGTTACTAGCGCACTGCATCAGCTGCGACGCGCGCCAGGAAATGCCACACCAAGACGGCCAATCTGCAGCAGCAGGCGGCGGCCACGAGCTGTCCCCTGTCCACACCTCTGAGCTGAGCGCCGCCTGCTGCTTGTTCAGCCCCTGGTTCTCGGCATACAGCGCCTCGCGCTCCGCCTCCAGGGCCGCCACCTGGAGGGCAGCGAGCGGAGATGGGGCAGTTGCAAGCAGGGCTGGTTGCAAGCACACACATTGCGGCACTGCAAGCATACACAGGCAGGGAGGTGTGCAGCCACAGCAGCTGCAAGCCCAACGGCACAAGCGATTCCGCGCACAGCCCCACCCTTACTGACAGTCGCTGCGTCTGCAGCCACTCGGCCTACCCCTCTGCCCGGATGACAAGCTGTCCAAGCAACAGCTGTCACGCAGCCCAGCCGCGGGCTAACTCAGCAACGTGACCGTCCTCTACACAGCCGCTATCATCCGCACCTGCGGCCGCTCCGCCTCCCGCTCCTCCTGCAGCTGGCGCAGCTCCGCCTGCAGCTCTGCGTTCTGCGCCTCCGCGGCCTCCTTGTCCTGCAAGCATGATGACCCAATGCGCGGCATTGCAGTTGGATGGCGCATTGCCATGCAGTGTATTGCAGCAAGCATCCTGACCTCCGCACAGCCTGCTGCATGTCAGCCACACGCTGCCTCTTGCCGCACGCCCAAAGCACCATAGTTCCCTGCTCTGATGCTGCCATTGAGTGTTCGCAGTGGCCTGCCGCCTTGCCGCCACCACACATGACCGCCCGCGCACCTGCAGCAGCCCCTCTAGCTGCTCCTGCAGAGCCGTGTATGCAGCCAGCTTCTCCTGCACACAAGCACACCGGGAAGCCCAGCAGACTGTCAGGACACACTGCAAGGAACACGCCTGCGGCAGCAAAGCGGCAGCCCAGTGCACACCCGCACCATCCCTACAGCAGCACAGCGCCCAGTGGACGCCCGGTACATGACCAAGGCTGCTCTGGCCGAGCTGCTCCCAGTCGAGCTGCCGCACCTCCCGGAACATGGCAAAATTGAGGATGGCGGATAGGTGGCGCCGCAGGCGCGGACCTTCGGGCTTGTACAGATCCTGCAGCAGGGGGCAGTTTTGCGAACCAGGATGGCGCATTGGCATGGGACACTGCTATCCAGAGGCTGCACTGACATGGCAGCGGCCACGGCCCCGCCGGCTTGTACAGGTCCTGGTAAACAGCAGGCAGATGAGGAGGGGGCAGATGAGCAGAATGGCATGCCATTGTTGTGCCAGCAGCAGTGCAGCGAAGCAGCATGTGGACTCAACACAGCCAGCAGCAGTTTGCTGCGGAGGGAAGTGGCAGCAGCAACATAAAAAGTGCGGCTCGCCTTGAGCGAGAAGTCGCGGACGCCGGCGGCGGCCAGCAGGCGGCCCAGGTGGCGCTGGAAGGCCACGGCTGGGATGGACTCATCGTGCAGCTCCGGGAACTCCAGCGCATCGATGGCGCTGAACACCGGCTGCTGCAGCTCCTCGCTGCGGGCAGCAGGGCGGGAACAGGGTGGGTGGGTGCAGGGCGGCGGGCAAATGAGCAAGCAGGCAGTGGTGGCAGCAGCGGTGCAGCGGCAACCCATGCTGCAACATGTCAGCACTGTGAAGCTTCGCATCCACACAATGCCAGTACTGCAGTTTGCCAGCAGCAGCAGAGCTCAGCAAAAGCAGCAGCACTGCGGCGCGCACCGCGTCACGCCCATCAGCGCGGTGACCAGGTTTTCAAAGATGGGCTGCACAAACTCGTAGGTGGGCTTGCCCAGGTGCTCCGCCGATGCCGACATGCCCAGCTCCGACAGGAAGATGATGATGTCCTTCTCCGCAAACAGCGGAGTGCCAAACGCCGGCTGGCTCATGGCGGCGGGCGCTGCAGATGGGCGGCGGTGGCGGCGGCGATGGGGGAGGGTGAGCGGGGCAGGCAGGGGAGGGCCTTAGATGCTTGTTGTATGCTGCGGGTGTCACCCGAAGCGCCGAGAGGCGCACCTGGGTCGGGAGCGGGCAGGAACGAGTTCACCGCCGCTCACGGCGGGGCTGTGGAGGCTAAAGGTCGGCTGCTTGATCAAGCGAACGTCCAGAGGTTGAGCTGCGAGCCCAACAAGCAGCGGCGGGGCGCCGAGCGRGAGAGGTTGCGGCGGCTGTCGCCGGCTGACTGGGCGTCAGGAGCAGGGGCGAAGTGATCGGGGGTGCTGAGACTGCACAGCTGCCGCCAGCGGGGCCGCCAAGCGCAAGCCAAGTGCAAATGCGCGCAGGAGCCGCAGCGCGAGCAGGGTGGTGGGCTACGTTCACCATCTTGACACATTGCATGCACTCTCGACMTCACTCTCAACTCCCAGCAGCAATGGCGGGGGRCGAGGGRGACGACGGCCTGTTCCTCAMCCTGGCGCTGCCCGAGGCGCCCGCCCCGCATGTGTCACGCACCCAGCAGCGCAAGCAGAGCTGGACGCAGCAGCGAGCCGCCAAGGCGAGGCACCTGGCTGCGCGGTGGCGGCCCGCATGGCTCCGAGCGCCCTCCTATGCTCTTCTGTGGCTGTGCAATCGCATGGGAGAGCAATGGCATGCTGATTGGATATGTTGGGCAGCGCCGCCGCCACCTGCAGCCAGCCTTGCCGCCGCTCTTTCCGGCGCTGCCGCCGCTGCCTCCACCACTCTGCGGCTCTGACATCAATAATCTCCACCTTGCCTCACTTCCGCCTGCAGAAGCTAGCCCACAAGCACGGCGACGCTGGTGGCGGACGAGGGCGAGGTCGGCCCAACTGGCTGGGCGGCGGCCAGCAGCAGCAGGCAGCCGAGGGCCAGGGTGGCGGCAGCGGCGGTGGCGGCAGTGGTAGCGCTGGACAACTGAAAGGCTACTCCCTCGGTGGCGATGCACCTGCCGCTACTGCAGCGGTGGCACCTGCAGCAGCACCTGCAGCAGAGCCCAAGCCGCAGCGGCAGAAACCGCGCCAGCAGGAGCAACGGCAGCAGGGCGACGACGGCCACTTTGCTTTCGGTTTTGGTGGCCAGTCGCAACCTGCACACGGCCGTCAGCAGCACCAGGCGCCGCCCCAGACCCAGCGACAGCGGCCCCAGCAGCAGCCGGCACAGCGGCCGCAGCACGACGGGCAGCAGTCTCGAGCCGCCTACCAGCAGCAGCAGAGCGACAAGCCGCGGCAGCAGGTGGTGGCACAGGCGCGCAGCGGTACAGAGCTTGCAAAGGCTCACTTCGAGCGGCGGCAGGCCCGGCACGCACCCAAGCAGCAGCAGCAGCCACGTCAGCAGCAGCAGGAGCGGGATGCGAGCCCGCAGCCTCCCAGCGGTGCTGCCGCCGCCGGCGGTGCAGCAACCGGTGCCAATCGGGGAGGCGGAGGTGCGGCAGCTGGAGACAATGGAGAGCGGCCGTCTAAGCGAATCGGCAGGCTACGGCTGGCCTCTCGTCAGGCAGGCTATCGTGAGGCTACTCCAGGTGCGCCGGGTGGCTTGTTGGCTTGTTGCTTTTATCAAACTCAACGGCTCGGGCTGTTGTGCGTGTTGTCGACGAGCACAGGCGGCAGCACATGCGGGGCTGCAGGGCGGCTGCCCTGCGATATTGCCCAGTGTGTTTCTGCATGCCTCGGATAGCACAGTCACAGGCAAACAAGCCGGCCAACAAAAACAACCAACTTGTCTCCACTAACCACCTTTGCCTGCAGACCTAGATGATGTGAAGGCGGCGGGCAGCGATGCCGAGTCAGACGATGTTCTGGCAGCTGTTGCGGCCGTGGTTGCGCGGGACAAGCAGGTGCAGGCTGAGCTGGCGGGGGAGGCGCGGCAGCGCTTTGCGCGCTATGCCAGCTCAGACTCCGAAGGCGAGGCGGCGGGGGGAGTGCCGGCCGGCCGGCGGCGCGGCGGCGGCACAGCAGCTAACGGCAGCGGGCTGGCGGCCAATGTGGCACGCTTTGCGGGCAGCAGCGATGAGGAGGGCGAGGATGGCCCCGCCGGAATCGTGGAGTTTGGCGGCGGMGATGGCGGCAGCGCAGAGCGTCGGGCGGCCAAGCGGCGTAAGCGGGATCGCGCCGACGGTGCCGCCGCCGCAGCGGGTGGCGCGAGCAGCAAGCGGCCCAAAGCTGCAGCAGTCAGTGTGCGGCCGGGAGAGCTCGTGCACGCCGGCGCTGTGGGTGGCAACGCTGCAGGGGCTGCAGCCCAAGATGGCGAGGATGGATTCGCTGCTCTGGGGCTGTCCAGCCAGCTGGCAGACCACCTAGCAGCGCACGGCTTTGCTGCGCCCACGGGCGTGCAGCGGCAGTCGATCCCGGTGCTGCTGGGGCGCCGGGACGCGCTCATCAATGCACCCACCGGCTCGGGCAAGACGCTCAGGTAGGGTCTCAGTTGGGTGCGGCAGTGGTTCGAGCAACAGCTGCTGGAGTTGCCATTTTGATGTGATCTCCCAGCTGGCGTGTATAATGCTTTCAAAAGCGTCGCCATGCTCCGCTGCACAGCGCTGTCCTTCAAAGCCTGCCTTCAAAGCTTACAAATGATGCACCCCGCGTATTGACCCGTATTGACCCCTCCCCTCTGCAGCTACCTGGCGCCCATCGTGGCCGACCTGGCGGCCCAGCAGCCGGCCATCACCCGCGCCCAGGGCACGTTTGCGGTCGTCATCTGCCCCACGCGCGAGCTGTGCCTGCAAGTGGCAGACGTGCTGACCATGCTCGTGCGCCGCTTCGTCTGGCTGGTGAGTTTTGGCGCAACTGATTTTGCTTTTGCCTGGAATTATGGAGTTGGGCTTGCAAGTACGGGCTGTAGCGCCCTGGCGTAACCGAGCTTTCACGTGCATGGAGCTGGCCATGCATGTACTGGGTTTGTACTGGGTTGCCTGCATGCCCACGTGCTTCGGTGACGCGCTGCCCAGCCAGCACTGCGTGGGCAGGGGCAGGGCAGGGCAGGCGTTCAGGCTGAGTATGTATCGCAAGCCAGCTGCACCACCTCAGCTAACCCGCCTGCCTGCAGCCTGCTACTTGTTCGTCCATTTCAGNTGGGGGGTGCCATCCATGGCGGTGAAGACCGCGGCAAGGAGAAGGCTCGCCTGCGCAAGGTGGGCTGGTTATTGGCAAGGATTCGACGGCACAGTCAACAGACCATTGATTTAAAGGAGGAGAGCACCGGATGACATAGAAGCCCACCTGCTGGGTCCGAACTTTCTGCCTGGTTGTGCCCTGCTGCAACCATTGGTGTGGGTGGATTACATGCCATGCATGTCTCGCATGCAGACTTGATAGGCCCCTCCCACTGCAACTGCCTCCCATGGTACTGCAGGGTGTGACGGTGCTGGTGGCCACCCCCGGCCGCCTGCTGGACCACCTGCAAAACACCAAGGCCTTCAGGACAGGTGGGTATGAGCACCTCACGAGGTGTTGGCTGGCGCTGCAGCAGCCGATGCCAGTGCGACAGTTTCGCCCCCTGGTTGCTGTGTGGGAGCTTCTGCAGAGGGTCTGGTAGAGACCCCGGCATCAATGCCAATGAGCCGTGTTGCCTAATTCAACAATGTTTTGGTTTTTGTCCCCAACTCCCGCAGAGGAGCTGCGCTGGCTGGTGCTGGATGAGGCCGACCGACTGCTCGACTTGGGCTTTGAAAAGAAGATCGCAGAGGTGGGTTTTCAACCCTAAATCACAAGTTTTAGAGTGTCGCATGTTGTGTTGTGCGGGCCAGATCGGGCGCGGCTCCTACAGATCCCTTTACCACGCCCAACTCCCGCTGCGCAGGTGTGCACCCTGCTGGACGCTCGCAGTGCTGAAGCAGACTATGCCCAGCGGCGCACCACCGCCCTGCTGTCCGCCACGCTGCACTCCCGCCTGGGTTCGCTGGCCAGCCTGAGCCTGAAAGATCCGGCTGCCATTGGTTTTGAGTACGATCTGGTGGATGGGAAGATGGTGGTGCGCAAGGCGCCAGCACAGCAGGCACAGCAGGCACAACAGCAGGCGGCGGCAGGTGGCGGCGACGCGGCGGCGTGGGCTGCTGCCACAGCAGCAGCAGGGGGTGCAGCAGGCGCAGCAGCGGCTCTGGAGCAGTTTGAGATCCCTGCCCAGCTGAAGCAGCGCTTTGTGGAGGTGAGGGCAGGTGTGGGTTGAAGTTGCAAAGACGCTGTGTGTGGTTAAACTTGCCTGGCTTCACGCTGCGCCATTGCCTGGCGCCCAAACAGCAGCTCCACTGCTTGCTCTTTCCTCACAGGTGCCCTGCAAGCTGCGCCTGGTGGCGCTGGCTGCGCTGCTGCGCGCCCGCCTGGCTGCAGCCCCCGCCAGCTGCAAAATGGTCGTGTTCCTGTCGACCACCGACAGCGTGGAGTTTTACCACTCGGGTGCGCTGACTCCTCTGTTGTTTATGATGTATGCTTGACATGCCGCCGCCATGCTCTGCCAGGCAATGTNGNTCCGCAGCAGCTGAATCAATCAATCATGGAAGACTGTCTTTCTTTCTGTGCANGTGTTTGCGGAAGCATGGGAGGCGGCCACGGGNCGANGCGCCNTGCNTGCAGGCCAGCGGNCGCACCCANTCCTCAAGCTGCACGGCAACATGCCCCAGGCAAGATCAAGCAGTCTCGCCCCTGAAACGAAGCTGGCATGGCGGCAGGACACTCTGTAATGCCAGCCTGGGCATGGCTGCCTGCCGATGCTCAACTGCTTCCCTGACGCGCTTCCAACTGCCGATCTTACATCCGCCCTATCCTGCCCGCAGTCGGAGCGCACTGCCGCCTTCCTCGCCTTCACAAAGGCGCCCGCCGGTGTCCTGCTGTGCACGGATGTGGCTGCTCGCGGGCTGGACTTCCCTGCTGTGACAGACATTGTGCAGTTTGATCCACCTGGCGAGGCTGCCGAGTGAGTCAGGGGCAGGCATATCACGCTTATGCCTTTGGTTTGTGGGGTTGATTTTGGCAGGGGTTGACTTTGGCAGGGGTTGACTTTGGCAGGGTTTGCTGTGGCACAGGGTTGAGTTTGCAGGGGTTGACTTTGGCAGGGGTTGCTGT
>JADXDR010000041.1:304094-322963 GCA_025026875.1 Chlorella ohadii | reverse complement strand
CTGCCTTATCGCTGGCGGACCAGCTCCTGCCACCTGTGCAGCGCTGCCTGATAAACTGTGTAGACAGATATGCCGTTCGTTTCTGCCCAATGGCAGGCGGGCAAGGACCTGCCAGTGGAGCGGCACCTGATCAGATGGCTGCTGTATGTTGTCCAATATCCGCCTTTTGTATTTCCCATGATTGCAGGCTGGAATAGACCTGCCAGTGGAGCGGCACCAGGGTGCATATGCCCTGCAAAAGCAGCTGATGGAGGCGGTTGCGGCAGACCGCCACCTGACAGCGCTGGGCGGTGACGCGTTCAGGTGCGGGCGCAGCCTAGTGCGTGTTCTGTAGGGCTCGGGTACTGTTCTGAACCGCTCAAGCAGGGGATGGGAAGTTACGGCTGGGGATTTTCACACTGAGATGTGTCCCCTTTGCAATGCAGGTCGTGGGTGCGGGCATACGCTACGCACGCTGTGGTTGTGAAGGAGATCTTTCACGTGCGCCGGCTGCACCTGGGCCACGTGGCGCACGCCTTTGCACTCAAGTGAGCTATATTATTTTGCACTCTGTGTGGTGTGTATGGCATGTACTGAGACTAACACGCTCTGCACCTGGGCCATGTCGCCCATGCGTTTGCCCTCAAGTGAGTCTGGCACCATGTCGAGCACACCGCTGCTATATTTGGCCGCCTTCAACCAACGACGGATTGCTTTTAGTTGCCAGAGGGCATGCCCGCTATGCACACGCCACGGGATGGTCCTGCTGACCGCCCTTCAGCCCCCCTTGGCTGCAGACAGCACACCAAGCGTCGCCGGTTTCTCACCACCGCCATTCCTCATCTTGCTGCCCGCAGGGAGCGCCCCACGCTCGTGGGCAAGAGCGCAGCCAAGGCGTCCGCTCAGCAGAAGCGCAAGGCCTCCCACTCGCAGCGCAGCGGCGGCGGCGGCGGCAAGAGGCCGAAAGGCAGCAGCGGCAGCGGCAAGAGCGGCGGAGGCAAGAGCGGCGGCAGGAAGCAGCCGCGCAAGGCGGCGGCGCAGGTGGTGGGAGGCAAAGGCACGATGTACAACCTGGCCTGACCTGGACCCTGCTTTTGGCCCAACGACATGCCAGATGTGCAGACAGGATGCAGTATTGCACACAAGTGTCGCAGCAGCAAAATGTAGTGCAACAAAGACGCAAAGACGTTTGTGATGGTCAAAGCGTGGCGGGTCCGGAGTTCTGCGTTTGGTCATTGCAGCATGTGTTCGCATGGGAATCTCAAATGGGACCCACATGCGTCTCTGCCAGCTAGCCCAGCCAGACCTTCTGCAGCCGTCCAGCTGCAACCCGCCCCCAACTGTCGTGTGTTACAGTGTAGAGAGGGGCGGCGCCCCGCTGTTGTAATGAAATGCGTGAAATGCGGCGCCGGAGGGCGGGAATGGCGCCGGGCAGAGAGCAGGGAGCCGGCTGAGAGTGGGGTCTGAATTCAGCACTGGCCCGGGGTGGGCCGCAGCAACCAATGGCGGATGCGCCTGTTGCAGAGAGGGGGCTGAGGCGGTGCATGAGGGTGTAGCAGCAGCGAGAAGAGAGGAGGAAGTGTGTGTGTGTGTCTGTGTGCATGTGTTGGGACATGGGGCAGCGGAGGGAGCAGGTGCGGCGGGCTGGCCAGCGGGCAATGCGCCCAGCCGCCCACCCGGGCACACTGCAAAACTTGTGACAGGCGCCCGCATCACGCAGCAGAGCGGCTGCTGTGCCGGTGCTTTGCTAGCCGCTGCTCCGGCACGTCGCTAGCTGCTGCTTCGGCGCTTTGCTAGCTGCCGCTTCGGCGCTTGCCTAGCTGCTGCTTTACTTGAGGAAGATGGCGGTGAAGCCGACACCCATGACAATGAGGAAGAAGCCGACCGCCTCGCTGGCCAGGCGCGGCGGCAGCGGCACGACCTGCGAGGGCAGGAAAGGAGGAGGCAGCAACGGCTAGCTGGTCAGAACAAGGAATGGCCAGGCCATGCCTGGGTGGTTGGCGTTGTGGTGCAGCAATGCAGCTGGCAACTGGCCAGCAGGCACTAGCTGCGGCTCGGCACGACAGCGGAGAACTGGCTCGTCCCGTGAACACATAAGCAGGCTGCACAGTTCAACCGGCCACTAGGTACCAGCCACTCACGTTGACTAGCGCGTACGACAGGATGCTGCCGATAACGAGCGAGGCGACGATGGCCGCCAGCGCGCCCCACATCGCGTTGCCGCCCCAGAAGGGCCCGTCTGCGAGGGGGACGGGCATGGGGCGACCAGCATGAGTGCAGGTTTACGCTGCAGCAAGCTCACGGCTGCTGCCACAATACGAGCGTGCCAGGGAGTCGAAGCTGGCAAGCAGCTGGCGCGCAGCAGGGGGTGTCCCCTCCCCCATCTCCCTGCTGTGGGTGCTAGCCACACCAGCAGCAGCAGCTGCTCCCCACCTGGGCTGCGCTTGCTGCGCTTGTCGTACAGCTTCCAGGCCGCAAAGGCGAGGCATGCGCCCAGCGGGAGCGTGGGGTCGGAGGCCGCTGCCGTCCACGCCGCCCACACGCCCAGCGCCACAAACACGCTGCGAAGGGGAGGGGCAAGGAGTGCTGATAATGAGCGAGTGTTGGGTGAGGCTGGCGGTATGCTGGTTCCAGCCAGGAGGGCCGCCCAGATTCCCAGCGCGACAACACCAAAGCACGTTGCTGAACAGAACAACGGAGCTCACCTGCCGTCGTTGACGAGCGTTGTGCCGGGCACGTTGGGCTCAAAGTACGACCGCACTTGCTGCCACAGGCTGCAGTGCGGAATTGAGGAAGGCAGGGGAGTGAGCAGGAACAGCCTCGAAACGGACAGCTTCAGCAGCAGAAGAGATCCCGGTTGCGAATCAACAAACGACCAGAAGGCCCCCGCTGTGCGCACCTCTGCTTGGGCGCGTCGCCCGTCACCAACATGCCTGCACACGCTACATGCACTTGCAACCACCAAAAGCGCACCTCTGCTTGGGCGCATCACCCGCCACGTCGCTGCGCTTGCCGCGCTGCGGGGGGCGGAAGCCGTCCCGATGCCGCACCTTCATCTTCTCCTGCAGAGGCGCGAAGCAGCAGAGGCGTTGCTTGGTTGGTTGTGGGGGCAGCTGGGGTGACTGCATCTCAGGGCACGGTATCGGCGGCTGCAGCCGCCCGTGCGGCACAAGGCGAACACCACCTGAGCCCGACTTTTGCCTTGGTTCCAAGCTGACGCTGCGGTTCATTCAAGAAATGAACAAGGCACCTGCAGGATGGAGTCGAGCGCGAGCTCGATGCTCTCTCGGCTCGGCTCGTGCTCGCGGTACTGCTCCACCAGGAAATTGCGCGCCTCCTGTACAAAAATAAGTGCGGCAGCAACACGTGAGGCTGGAAAGTAAGACCGACAGCAACGTCAGCAGTCGGCAACACTGTTTGTTTACTCCATGCGGGAACCTTGCCTAGCCAGCACAAAATTGCGACAGCACGGCAAACTGCGACACCGCGGCAACAAGTAGCAAAGAATCCCATCCGCACCTGCACCTCCTCATACGACGCATCCCGCGACACGCCCAGCCGCCGGTACGGGTCCCGCTCCTTAAGCCGCGGGAACACCTGCGTTAAGAAATGGTGCCCAAACAGGTACGTAAGAACGCTGGAATGGCAAGGTACGGGTCCCGCTCCTTGAGCTGCTGAGAACACCTGCAGACAGCATCAGTTCCACATGGTTTGCACTCAACGTGCTGCTCAACCAAACCTATCCGCCGGTGACGCCCGGCAGCATCCACCAGAATTTCATTGCACACCTGCGCCTCTGGCGGAGGCGGCTGGCTCTCCTCATCCCCGGCAGCTCCCCAGCAACAGTGCATTCCTCAAGCTAAATCACAGTCTCCCACACACCTGCGCCTCAGCTGGCGGCGGCTGGCTCTCCGGCTGGTCCATCCAGCCGCTGCCCACGGACGCGGGCGCCGCATCGGCGCTGCGCACGTGCCGCTGCTGCCGCCGCTGCGCCGCCAAGCCGCCGGCGGGCCTGCAGGTGGTAGAATGGATGCCGTGAGGTTTAGCAAGGGCAGAGCAAGGTTGCAGAGCAGCAGCACAGGAATGCAAATATGTGTGCTCGGCGGGTGGCGGCGCTGCCSCCMGCGCCCCSCCMCCCSCCCMCTACCCCMGGCCGCCCCGCGCACCTCGCCSTGAAGGCGTGGCCATGGCTGCTCCTCAGGCTGCACACTGGGCCCGCCTGTGGGGCGGCCCGCCGCTGCTGCTGCTGCCCGGCGCGCTGCACCTGCATCTGCACTGCAAGCGAGGACGCCATGGCCGCGGTTGTGGCGCTGCCTGCTGCCAGAACCTGTTGCAGCGGCTGGGAGGCGCCGGCAGAGGGAGGGGCGGTGCTCGGGTGTGGCTCGGAGAGCGGCGGGGCGGGCTGGCGGGTCCCTGTAACCCTGCAGTGGTCGCAGATGTCGCAGCAGTGGTCCGCGGCGCCAATGCGCTTGCCCCACCCAGCGGATGATGGCTGAGCTGGGCCAGCATGCCCAGCAGACGCTGGGAAGTGGCCCCAAACCGCCACCATACGTGTTGGCCGCACATGGCATCGGCCACCGATTGCATCAGGCGCCTGCTCAACGCCAGCCGCATGCTATCCCCGCCGCTGCTGTCTCGTCCCACTGCTTCCGTGTCCCACTACTCCTCTGCATCCTGCCAACGACTGGAATCAATCAACTCTCGCCGAAAGTATCACAGCGGCGCCTGCAGCAGCACCAGCAGCGCCGCGGCCGCCGCTGCCGCCACTGCCGCTGCCCACCCCACGCCGGCTGAGGCACGGGCGATGGAGGCGCACCGTGCAGCCCTGGCAGCCGCCGCTGCCGCCGGACCGCCCTTGGAAGGACGCACATACGCTCCAGAGATCAGCTGGGAGCCAGAGGTGCAAGCTTACCTGGAGGCGGCCTTGGGAACGGAGCAGCTGCGGCGCATCTCTGCCGCGCTGGCGCGCCCGCCGCTGGCCACCTGCCTGCGGGTCAACACGCTACGCACCACGCCCGAGGTTGGTGGCGAGGTGTTTATCGGTGTGCAGGGAAGCTGCGAGCACGTCTGCTTGCTGGTCCTCACAGGTTGTCCATGCCGCCGGCGGTTGCATTGTAGCAACAACCCTGCATGTGCTGGATGTCCTGACACTGTAAACGCTGTGACATGTGGCTGCATTCTGGCTGCTGCCTTCCATGCCTTGGCACAATTGCCTCAGGATTTGCTGCGCCGACTGACTGCTGGACGCGCCGACTGACGCGTCTTCCAGCGCTGATAGCACGCTTTGCCCCCAATCATGTTGCTGCAGGACCTGCTGCGCCGGCTGCCGGGCTCAATGACTGCCACGCACCCAGTTGTGGCTGGTTGTGCGATTTATTTTAGTATACAACAAGAGTGCTCTGCCTCACTGGTCATCGCTGCAGGACTTGCTGCGCCGGCTGCCGGATGCGCTCACACCCGAGGATCGGGAGCTCGTGCAGCAGCGGCCGCCCTTCGTGCACCCCCAGGCCAGTGCATTGCATGTGTGCTGTGTTTGGGCTGATTCCACTGGCCATCAGGCTGATCAGCCAAGCTGGCTCGATTCATGCTGACATGCAGACCGGCTGCTGCTGCTGCTGCTGCTAGTGCTGTTGCTGCCGCCGCCGCCTGACCTGCACCCAATCATGGCGTCTTCTTCTTTTGCAGCTGCCTGACGCCATCATTGTGCCTGGCAGCGGCCCCCATGAGATTGACTACAGCCGAACGGGTAGGTGCTACTCAATCAGCGGAACACCCAACCAACCGTTCCACTCTTTGCGAACGGGGCGCTCGTGGTGCAGTGCTGCTGCGTGTTCTGCATGTTAATACGGTGCCCTTTCTCACTGCCACATGTGCAGAGGGGCGTGAGGTGATCATCGGGCGCAAGGCGGGCGAGGCGGTGATGCGGGGAGCCCACGTGTTTGTGCCTGGCACGCTGGCGGTGTCGGCAGGTGTGCGTGTGGGGAGGAAACGAGGAGCGGGAGTTGCATGCACACCAAGGTGGTTGCCATTGCTGCCGCATTCCGCATGCTGGGACCGGCGGCGCAGACACATTTGCACCGGCCCCAAATCAACCTGCAGGCATCATGCAGGGCGACTCGGTGGCGGTGTCAGTTGGTCTGGAGCTGCCGGGCACCGATCGCTACCCTTTCACCCGCGGCACCGTACTGGGCTCGGGTGAGTTGGTGTCCAAACATGCAGAGTGCACACAAAGGCTGGTGTGTATCCTTGTTGGCCATTGCCTTAATCGCAACTGGTCAAGTGAACGTCCGCAAGCTGCTCTTTGCTGCAGAGCACGCAGCCAAGCAGGTGGAGGCCAATGGCGGAGCAGGCCACGACCGCTCCAAGCTGTACATCGGGATTGGGCGCGCCGAGCTGAACCGATCCGAGTTTTTTCAGGTTAGCATTGCTGTAGCCTGGCTTGGTGGGCGGTTGGCGGTGAGATTAGGCTGTCAGGGCAGGCTCCGGGAAAGCGCTGCTGTTACACACTCAGCTTGTCCACGCTTGCTTAACATTCCTGTGCAGGACAAGGGCGGCATTGCCATCACGATGCAGGAGCGCGTGTTCCGCACCCCCGGCTGCGGCGGTGAGCGCGGTTGGGTGGCTTTAGGGAGGCACGCTGCACACCCAGTACTGAATTACGATGCTAAAGCACTGCCCTGTGTTGCGGTGCACACTGCATGGGTTCGTCAAGCAATCTGCTCAAAGCCTCTCAGAGCACTGATTATGGCTTGCAAGCTCCCCTTTCCTGCCACCCTGAAGACATCCTGCCCGGGGAGTTTATGCTGCAAAACCTGTGCTCGCTGGTGGCGGCACATGTGCTGGCACCCACCCCGGGCTCTCGAGTCCTGGACATGTGCGCTGCGCCTGGCGGCAAGACAACCGCACTGGCGCAGCTGATGGGCGACCAAGGGGAGGTGAGCGTTGGTGAAGCAGTCGTTTTGAAGTGCTGTCCTGGACATGTGCGCCGCNACCCNGGGGGCAAGACCNACGGCACTGGNCGCAGNCTGATGGGCAACCGCGGGGAGGTGAGGGCTGGTGTTGCTTGGGTAGCACGCCGGGGAGTCCAGCGTTTCTTGCTCGGCAACTGCCGTATGCATGTCTCAATAGGCATGGTTGGTGCCCCTGCACAACACAGCCCCCAGTAAATCCCCTGTGCAGGTCATCGCCTTTGACCGCTCCCATGCCAAAGCAGCCGAGGTGCGTCGCCTGGCCGAGAGCTTTGGCCTCACCTGCGTCAAAGCCTACCGAATGGACGCCACCAAATCGGTGCTGCAGCCGGGGGAGTGCGGGAGCGATGCCACCTCACAGCAGCCGGGGCAGGAAGGCAGCAATGGAGCCACCTCACAGCAGCCGGGTGCAGCGCAGGCGCCGGCAGCGGCAGCCCTGGATGCGCAGCAGCCGGACGGCCCGGCCGCAGCAGAGGCGGGAAATGGCAGCGGCAGCGGCACTGCAGCAGCCAGCGATGGCGGCGGCAGCAGGGGGCGGCGCGGAGGGCCAACTCAGCCGGTCAGCGAAGCCACTTTGAAGCGGCTGGAGCGCATTGCAGCGGCACGGCGGGCAAGGGGGCTGGAAGCACCGCCTTCGGCACACACACCCGAGGGCAAGGAGGCAGTGATCAAGGGCTTCCCTCCGGAGAGCTTTGATTTCGTGCTGTGCGACGCGCCGTGCACAGCGCTGGGGCTGCGGCCGCGGTGAGGCGGGCGGTTGGTGGGTTGGGGAGGGATGCATTGAGCCGTTATCTTGTCCATGTGAATGAGTTGGAATGAGGGCCAGGGTGAAGCAGTTAACATTGAATAGGGCACTGCACATGAGCTGTCGAGNTAGGCTGACCTATGCCACATCATCGACCACAGCGCTCGCGCTTCTTCAACTTTCCACAGGCTGGTGCACCGCCAGACGATGCGCGAGCTGGAGCAGACCGCTGTCTACCAGCGGCGCATCCTGGCGGCGGCGGTGCAGCTGGTGCGGCCCGGCGGCGCGCTCGTGTTCTCAACCTGCTCCATCAACCCAGGTGGGCAAATCCGTGGTTCTTGCCACTGTGCTCAGTTGTTTGTTTTCCGTTTCCGGCGCGGCTTGGCGACAAGTCCCTGTACTGATTGCGTGGGGGCGACAATCAAGGCCAACGCGCACTGGACGCACGTATGCACCCAATCCCATCTGCCCTGCCTCTTCCTGACAACCTGACCCCAACCAACCTCGCAGGCGAGAACGAGGCCAATGTGCGCTGGCTGCTGGACACTTACCCCGACATGCAGCTGGTGCAGCAGTCGCCGCGGCTGGGCCAGCCGGGCCTCACAGGTGGGCATGCGTTGTGCTGAGGATGTGTTTCAGGGGCCACCTGTTCCATCATATCGCATGCTGCAGTTAGCCACACGGCCAGGCACACCCATTGGTGACTGCCGACTATACATTGGCTCGATTGCTGTTAGCCCACTTGCTACCTCTTCCGTTTGTCCCTGGCCCCACCCGCAGGCGCCATCCCGCTGCCTGACGGCACCACCCAGCAGCTGTTGAGCGAGGAGGAGGCGGCGCTGGTGCAGCGCTTTGACCCCTCGGCTGAGCTGGACACAATCGGCTTCTTCATTGCGCGCTTTGTTAAGAAAGCGACATGATCTGATGCCCTTGATGCAATGCAGTTGTGATCGCCAGTTGCTGTTTTTTTTTTGTGTAGCACGCTGCATTGCTCCGTGTGGCAGTGGAGGTCGCAGCCGTGGGCACTCGCTGCTGCCTCCCCTGAAAGTCTCGGCTGCAGTTGGGTGTCAAGCATGCTTAAACTTATTTACAGATCTGCTGCCATGCAGCACACCATCAGCCCGGCAAGGCAGCGCAGTTTCGGTGCAGCGCTCCACGCCGCCTGCGGCGCAGCTGGCTCGCCTGCCGCCGCTCAGTGCTGCACAGCTACATTTATTTCTTTGCAAGTGGCAGGGAGCAGCTGCGCTGCTGCACGGCACTGCTCAGCTCTGCTCTGTGAAAAACTGGTAGACCACGGTGTGGCGGTACTCCTCTCCGGGACGCAGGACCACTGCACAGGACCGGCAGGCGCAGGGGGGNTTAGTGAAAGGAGGCGGGATCCGCAGAAAGGAAGCACAACAGGCATGGCAAGGTTAGTGATGCAGGATCAGCAGAAAGGAGGCACAAGCGCACCGCAGGTCAGCATCAGTTCATGCCCACCCACCCAAGCTGCTGCTTGCTGGGTTGCCAGCAATAGCTGGGCAGCAGCCCTGCGGCCCGCCCGGCAGCCCTTCCGCTGCCGCTCAGCATCTACCCACTTTAACCCTTCTCGGCTCCCTCCTGCCCCCCTGAAAGGCACACCTGATGGGAAGCTGGGCGTGTTGATGGCGTTGGGGAAACCTTGCGTCTCCAGGCACAGCCCTGCATGCTTGGGGTACGCCGCCCCGCCCTTGCCGCGCAGGCTGCCGTCTGCGGCAGAGCGATGGCAGGAGAGAGGGAGTTGTGTGATCAAAAGAACCGCCAAGCGTGTCTGCAGCATGGCGCCCCGCCCTTGCCGCGCAGGCTGCCGACTGCGGCAGAGCAATGGCAGGAGAAATGATGGCAGGTTGAGTGTGACGCTGGGAGTGCAGAAATGGTATGCACCCTGCCATGCAAACGCAACCAACCGTTTACACTGCGGCCTCACTGCAATCAGCTGCTCACCCAGGAAGTTGCCGCTGTAAAACTGCACCCCGGGAGCAGTTGTGAGCACGTGCATGCCGCGGCCCGATCCCGGGTCCACCAGTGTGGCTGCGAGCTGGGGCCTGCACAGGGGTTCAAGCCAAGTGGCGGAGAGGTAGGCAGCTTGATTGGGTCCACCAGGGTGGCGGCCAGCTGGGGCCTGCACAAGAGTTGAAGAGTGGTACTTGAAGTTGACTGCAACTTGCAGAATGGCAGCAGGGGTTAGTCGCCAGCTGGGGTCTGCAAAAGGTGCGGTGGAAACTTACAAGCCGGACTGTCGTTACAGTGCCGGACGATTAGTTTAGCTCCTTGCTGCAAACCATGTCGCCCAGCCGACCTGGTGCCCGGCAGGCAGCCACCGCGCAGCGCGAGTCAAGGGACCAGCAGCAGCAAAGCCAGCGGCAGCTCACGTTTCCGATGCCATGCCGCCGTGCACCTTGTCCTTCGCATGGGGCCCGAGGGAGAACAGCACCACATTATGGTCGTAGCCGCCAGGGGCAGGGCCTGCAAAGCAAGGCAGTTCGAATCCGAGCCAGCGCACGCACATCAACGAGGGATAATAGGCAAGAGTGCTGCACAGCACTGTGTTGCCTCTGATCTTATCCAGCATCTGGTACAACCCAAACTTGGTGTGGCAGTGCATGCAGCTCACCTGGCACGTCATCAATGCGCTCCCCCACAATGCGGGGCGAGCTGAAGTCAAACAGGCATATGCCAACCAGCTGCAGCTGATGCCTGTCCTAAGCACACCCAACTTACCAGGCACGTCATCGATGCGCTCCCCCACAGCGTGCGGCGAGGTGAAGTCAAAGGGCGTGCCGCGCACGGGAGCAATGTCGCCCGTGGGGATGGCCACATCATCCACCTGCAGGTATGCAAAACATGTACAGATGGCAGTTTTGCAAGCACCTGCAGCTGGTGCTGCTGGGCAGACAATCCCACTTTGCGAAGCACAGGCTTTGGTGCTGCCGATGTGCTGAATCGACTTGGCTGACCCTGCACACCTCCCTCCATAGAGCGCCACCCCTTTATCCCCTCACCGGCGTGTAGTGGTCGCCGCCGTGCAGTGTTAGCTGGTGCCCCAGGATGGTGCCGCTGGCGTGCCCTGCCAGGTTGAAGTACGAGTGCTGTGCCAGAGAGAAAGGGTAAGGTATGCGCGTGAGTGCCAAAGCAAGGAATCGTGCCCAGGGATGGTGCCGCTGGCGCGCCCTGCCATGCTGAATGTGAGCAATGCAAGCAAAACTGCCAAACATGCGTGCACGAATGCCGCCTCACTTGTGCAAGGTTGATGGGTGTCGCGGCATCTTCATCTGAGATGGGAAGGGGAAGGGACACATGACAACGCCTCCAGATGCGGCACAGAAGGTGCCCCGCAGGCGCAGTCCAATGTGTTGCAATCATATCGGAGGCACCAGCAATCATATCGGAGGCACCAGCAATCCTCAGAGTGCAATGTGTGCAATTTGAACCTTAACTTCAGTCAGCGGCAACGCATGCAACCCTGTTCACCTGCAGCTGCCTGCATCTCCATCCACAGCCTGCTGCCTTCAGTGGCAAATCAAACATCAATTGTAAATGTCGAAAGAACCATCTGAACCTGCAACTCACCTGGGGTTGCCTGCATCTCCACCCACAGTTCGTTGCCCTCAGTCAGCGTGTAGACGACAGACAGCTGCACAGTGCCCGGAAAGCCCTGCAAGGCACGGAGAGCAGCGGCCAAAGAAATCAATCGCTCGCCAATGCATCTGTCAATCACAGCCATTCTGGAGCGTCTGCTGCGGCAGAGGCACACCCGCCTGCAATTTCTGTGTAGCCACCACCCAAGCAGCCCCTCACCTTCCCATCAGGCTTAGTGTAAGTCAGCCTCACCGCCTAGGCAGTCAGCAACTTTGCGCATGGCACAAAACAGCCTGCGACAGCATCTCACCTCCTCCCCATCAGGGCTGGTGTACGTCAGCCGCACCGCCTGCCCTCGATCACTGGCCTCTGGCGCCGCCTGCCACTCCACCTTGTCGTACCCAATCTTGCCGCCTGCACAGGGGAACCCACCAAAAAATAAGGCAGGATGTCGAATGCATAACGCCCGACCCACCCAGCACGTGCAAAGTGGCAGGCACTCCTGCAAAGTGCCGGCAGTCTTGACCATTAGCTCTGCAACCGCATGGCAGCGGCCTCAACAGCAGCAAGCTGCACAGGCTTCCTGCCCCAGCAGCCACAAACCCAGCCACGCCGCCACACCGTGCAGGCAGTTTGGGCCATTGTTGGGCGCCAGCTGGTAGCGCTGGCCCACAATTCATCTAGAGAAAACCCCTCAACATAACACTCCAACCAAACCCACCGTGCAGGCAGTTGGGCCCGTTGTTGGGCGCCAGCTGGTAGCGCTGCCCATCCAGCTCGAATGTTGCGTTGGCGATGCGGTTGGCCACGCGGCCGACAATTGCGCCCATGTAAGGAGAGGTGCCGTCCTGCACGGTGGTTGCATTGTCAGATGGTGTCGGCGACCCGCCAGCTGCTCGGCAGGCGCACGTAGCGCAGCTAAGGCGACGAGCGGTGCAGCATCGGCCGCACCCAACCCAAGCATGGCTGCCGATGCCACTACCCAAAGNCCCTGCTTGCCTTGTAGGGTGCCTCATCGTCAAATCCCAGCACCACATCCTCCAGCTTTCCTGCTCGGTCTGGCACCAGCAGCCGCTGAATGGTGGCGCCGCGCCTGCGGCGGCAGCAGCGAGCGAGCGGCGGCAGGCGGCGGCGGCCGTCAGTAGGCTCTAAGGAGAGCGATCGCGTCTCAGATCACCATGGGGGCGCTGAATGCAGCCACTGAGCGCGCCCGATCGGCCACAGGCAAGCGCAGGCGCACCGCAGGATGTGGACCTCCACGCCCTCGGCGTTGCGCAGCGTGATGGCGCCTGACATGATTCTCGATGGTGTGACCAGCCAGGCTGCCAGGCTCGCTGCGCACAGGAGCGCCGCCAGACGCCACCAGTGAATTCGCTGCCAAACAATGCGTCCTGCCTCTAACACTGCGTGCTTCCTGGCCGGCGACATGCAGCAGCACAGCTGGCGATCGGCGTTGCGCCCTTGGACCTGATGCTTCCGCCGCCACCGCTGCGCTGCCTGGCGTGCGCTGCCCAATAGGTCAGTCCAAATCGCACGGCAGAACTAAGATGCTGATTTAAACCGCTGAAGGCGTGGCAACTGGGTTCAATGTTTGCATAGCGCATGTACCTGAGCATCATTTACATGCAGTGTCCAGTGCGGCAACGCTCGGGGTAGAATGGCATGAATGGCTTCTGATCGGCATGTGCAGCGTGCGGCAGTGAGCAGGGAGTGTGTGCAGGGGCAGGGCATGGACGAACGCAGCAGCAGTAAGAGCAAGCAAGATGGACAGTGTGCAAATGGTAAGCAGCGATGGTGTGCGGCTCTCGATATTGAGGCAACCGGTCTCGGCAGGGCCTGCCAGCCATGTGCGCAGCATGGCCGCAGCCACCAAACAGCCCGCCAACACTCAACTGTGGCTCGGCGTGCTCAGCGGCTGCAGCTGTGATGCGGCTGACAAAGCCGTCTGTTCCGTCCAGCCGCCGCAACTGCTGCCTCACACTTTCTTGCCGGTCAGGCTGACAAACAGCGCATAACAGAGGAAGGCGTACGCCGCTGCCAGGTTGAAACCGTCTAGCCCTGCTGCCTCCGGCTGCTGCTGCACGCCCATCCAGGCGCGCACCTGTAGGGCAGGAGGGGGATGCAAAGGGTGCAGCTTAGGGGTGTGCGTGCCTCGCAGCTCTGTCAATGGACGGGAAAAATACGGAAGAGACACAAATGAGGAGGCGCCAAGTGCAGCAGCACATGCCCGGCGGCAGGAGCGCCCAAGACACAGCACACACACCCAAACACTCAACTGCAAGCTAATCAGCCTGTCCTGACCCGACTTGACCTCTTTTCCTGGCTTACCTCCTTGATGCGGTAGGCGAACACCACATACAGCACCGCCAGCACCAGCAGCAGCAGGCGGCCGGCCAGCGGCACTGGCGCCGCACGCTTGGCTGCCTCCTCTGCCGCCTTCTCCTCTGCTACCGCCTGCAAATCAGCGGCAGGACGTAACACATGGGGTGNTGAGTTTGAGTTGCGCGGCTGGTGCACAACACACCTGCAGCAGCAGCAGCAGCAGAAACTGCATTATTGCTGGCTTGTAGACGAGAGCGGCCAATTCAACCCTGCGCAAGCTTACCTGCAGCCGCCGGTCACACGATGCCACAATCTTGCTGCACAGCTGCACTGTCCGCTGCTGGTTGGGGTCGCCGCCCGCCTGCCGCTGCAATACAATTGATAGAGGATTGGAACGCATTTCCATGTGGATACCAAGCATGGCTGGAGGGCTGGACAGCAGACGCGGAAGGAGGTCAGCAGCAGGGCGGCAACCGGCTTGCAGCAGCCAGCGTGGTGGCTTCAGCGCAAGATGCACAGCCAGTGCGCAATGCGTGCGTCAAGGTTGCACAGCAGGCAATCAGCACTCTCNGCCTGTGCCTTAGCTGCGATGACTTCCGCATAGCTGCGGAACAGCTGCAGCACGTCTTCGTAGCTCTCCAGGTGGTACATGACCTGCAGTGAGTTTCCAATCAGAAACAGTTGGGTCCCGACAGCTGTGCGAGCCACATGCCGGCAGACGGGCGCAGGTGCCCGCCGCCCTCGCCAGAGCGGGCTGGCAAGCGCACACATGGCAATGCAACCTGCCTCCCCCAGGCCGGCGCACCTTGGCCACCTCACCGCGCCGCATCTTCACCACACCTGCAGCACCCCGCGGTTGGCACGGCATGTCTTTGTAAGGGCCAGGCGGGCAGGAACAATCGGCGTTGCCCATTTGCAGGTTTCTGTTCTGGATGCTGTGGATGCTGGGCAGCTCTGCGCAGCAGGCGCAGCGCAACCTTGGGCAGCATGCACGGCGGCAGCCGCGCTCAGCGCACCCAGCGCAGCACAGCGCACCCAGCCCACCCAGCATGCACAGCGCAAGCGCACCCGTAAACACGTTGTGGTTGTTGTAGCACAGGCTCAGCGTGGCGATGGCCATGATCTGCGGAGGCAGTTGCACACTCGTGCGGTTGAGTCAAACAGACCACTCAGCACACAAAAGCTGGGCAGCGAGCCACTAACGGTTCCGTGCAGCCACGGATTTGTACGGCACCCAACAGAGTTGCCAGGCTGGCAGTGCAATACAGTCAGGGATGCAGATCAGATCACACCTGGGGGATGGCGCAGAACTTGAAGATGTTTGGCTGGCGCAGCAGGGACATGTACTGCAGGCACGACTCCACGTGGCCCAGCGCGTTGGTGATCTGAAAAAGCAGGAGATACATGCACAAAATGGAGTCGTAAATAGCAGAGCGACTGCAGGGAAAGCAGTAGGGACATGTGCCGCAGGCACGCCTCCGCGTGGCCCAGCGTGTTGGTGATCTGGGGCGGGATGCATGCACAGAATGGTGCAGCGAAGCACTAGCAGGAGATGGAGCGCCGAAATAACGGGTTGTGAAACACCACAGCGGTGGTGGGGTAAACAGCATGTGCCAAGCAGCATGTACCGCAGGCATGCCTTCGCGTGCCCAACACACATGCACTGCAGCATGGCAAATTGAAACGGCAGCCAGCCAGCCCTCACCATGTCGTTGAGGCAGGCCACCGCCGCTGTGGCGTGCTCCGGCTGCCTAAAGTCCTCCAGGCTGCCGGCGTACTTGCCCCAAATGTCCTTGGGCCACCACATGCGGGGGCGCGGCTCCTCCGTGATGTCCTCCTGCAAACGTGAACAAAACACAGCAGCAAGAGAGGGTGAGAAAGCAAGGCGGGCCCCATCAAATTGGGCCACCACATGCGGGGGCGCGGCTCCTCAGTAATATCCTTCTGCAGACGGCAGCGCAAAACAATCAGGTTTCATCGTTTGTGTTGCAGGGCTCCAGTCCGGCTGACTTTCCATTGGCCACACCAGCCAAACCGATTTTACACCCAGAAGGGCAGCGGTACAGCTAGCAGCAAGGCAACCACAGGCACCAAAAACTTGCACGTGACCGTGCCCCGCTGCCCCCTCACTAGGTAGTCGCGGATGATGTTGGTCTTCTTCAGAAACAGCCCTGTTGTTGCAGATTAATGACCACCAGTCAATGCAAAAAAGATTCCGACGCACCAGGTAGTCGCGGATGATGTTGGTCTTCTGCAGGAACAGGCCCATGTCGTTGGCCAGGCCCTCGTGCTTGCTGAAGTCGCGCGCCTCAAAGCCTGCCAGGTTGGCGACAAAGGATAAATAATCCTCCTGTTAGCTTGCAACTGCAGGTAATGCCATTTGCCAGCCCCTCGTGCCTGCTGGAGTCGCGCGCCTCAAAGCCTGCAGGGGT
The DNA here is from genome assembly GCA_025026875.1 of Chlorella ohadii. Lineage (NCBI taxonomy): Eukaryota > Viridiplantae > Chlorophyta > Trebouxiophyceae > Chlorellales > Chlorellaceae > Chlorella > Chlorella ohadii. The sequence goes on along the minus strand of JADXDR010000041.1, from coordinate 306,920 downwards.
GGCGACAAGCAGGCGTGCAGCTTGAGTGAGAGCTGGTGGTGGCGCAACGGTGAGCCAGCTTGCATGCACTGCTTGCACATTCCGGCAAGCAGCCGCACCTGAGGAGGCGAAGAGGTGGGACAGGCGCATGCCCGCCAGCCCAACAACCAAACAAACATGCCAGTGTGCACCTGGCAGCAAGAAATGCGTGCTGCGCACCTGAGGAGGCGAAGAGGTGGGAGAGGCCCACGCCCACCAGCCCTGCCACGTAGTGGCAGTACAGGTCGTAGTCCTTGACGCTGATGACCTGTATTGGACAGGACACAGGAACGCATGTGAAGCCGCAAGCCTAGGGAAAGCGAAAGCACAAGAGGGTAATGGCAGAGTCAAATCAGGTGACCAGCAGTGCGTTGGGTCAGACCGGATTGCACAGCCAGCTGCACGTCAGGTCAAACGCGTCAGCCAGTTTGGCATAGCGATGCAGCCAACAGCTGCCCAACACGCGAGGCGCCAAAACATTGCTGGCCCTCGCAACATCACAAGCACCCCAGACAAACCACGGCCTTGGCAGTTAATTCTCTGGTTGGCTCACCTCTGAGTCTTCGTCTTCACCCGCGAAGTCGGCCATGCCCGCGCCCATGCGGCGGCAGATGTCGGCGATCACGTCCTGGTACTTCTTGTCCAGGGACAGGAACACGTCTGCGAAAAATAGAAGCTAGTGGAGGGCTGCCATTAATGTTTCCAGTGGCAAGCAGATGTCGGCAATGACGTCCTGGTACTTCTTGTCCAGGGACAGGAACACGTCTGCAGGGGGAACGGAGCCACAAAGGAGGCTACCTGGTCGGCTTACTGGCTGGCTGTTGCAGCAATGCGCAGCACTGCCTGTCACCGCATACCGGCACACGCGGGGCTCCTCAATCAGTCGCAGCAACAGATCAAACATGCGCCTGTGACTAGCGGGTACTTCTCCATCAGCCGCAGCTGCTCAAAAACACAGGAACGATTCCAATAAGTTGTATCGAATGACCGCACCTGTGACCAGGGGGTAGTGCTCCATCAGCCGCACGTATTCGCCGCTGCCGCAGCTCATCTTCCACCTCCTGCAGACATTTGAGTGGGACGAACCGTACGCACAAGCAATGGCGCACTGGATGTTGCGCGTGCAGGCTGGTCAGCTCATGAAGCCTTGGGCTCGGCAGCTCGCTGCCAAACTCAGGCGCATTAATGTTGACGGGTAGGGCTGGGGCAAGTCGGCGCGAGCCCGCTGTGAACCGGCCCACCGGGTCAGGGTGCACCACTGCCCCTGCCGCTCACCGGTCGTAGCACTTTTCATGGAAGCAGCGCAGCAGCGGGATCTTCACCTCCGGGTCCAGGCTCATGTCGTCCTGCCAGTGGCAATGGGGTTGCAAATTGCAGTGAGTGCTAGATTGAACTGACAGCAGCAGCAGATCTTCACCTCTGCATCAAGCCATCAGTGACGCAGAAACGCCAACCACCTCCACCATGGCCAGTGCGTGCAGCAAAAGATGCAGGCCTGTCCTACCGCGAATCACAGTGGCAGCCCAGGTGAAATTGCAAACAATAAATGCCCACCTCCACAGTGTCCAGGGCGCGCAGCACGAGGTAGAACACGCAGACCGCGTCCCGCAGGCCGTCCGGCAGCTGCTGGATCACCACCGCAAAGCTGTGAGAAGGAGAAGGAGGGCAGGGAGCAGGACAATATGGGTCAACAAGTGGTCCTCCTCAGCACTGCGGGCCCGCTGCTGTATCGCCACAGCAAAGCTGCAGGCAGCACAGGAAAGTGGCAGCAAGGGCAATGCAAGGCAACAAGCAACTCTGCCTCACAGTGGCTGTGCTGCCTGCAGATGGCAGTGCTGGCTTGCTTTGGCAGCGCACAGCTGCTGGTGCCTCCACGTGCACCAACCAAACGCTGAGGCAGCCGTGCCCAAGCAGCCCAGCCCCACGGCAGTCCACCCTTCCGCACCTGCGCGACACTCGGTTCAGCATGTCGTAGCAGAACGCCAGTCCCGGCTCCTTCGGCAGCTGTTTGGCGCGGCGGGCCGCCAGAGCCATGGACACCTGGGGGCAAGGAGAAGAGGGAGCAAGGCGGGTGAGCTATGGCGGCGGCGGCAGCGGCGGCGAGCAGCGCTGTGGGGCGGCGGGCGCCTCGCTGGCGATCTCTTTGCGCACAATTGACGATCCAGACTGCTGCGAACCCGGCAGCAAGGTGCAGCGCCCCTGCGCGCCCCTCTTGAGTCGCACCATGGGCACCAGCTCATCGGGGTGGGACAGCAGCTCGCCCAGCTTGCCCATCGTGGCTCTGGTGGTGGCCTGGGACTGACAGATGCGCCAAAGCGCCACTAAAAGGGGGGCGGTTCGGCGGGGCGCGCTGCAGGGACCTAATGGGGCTCCGATCGATGCGCCGATGTCACGATCTTGTAGGACCGAATGCTCACTGCGCGTTGGGAGCGCACACGAGGCCGGTGCAACCGGGCAGCACGCCCAGCAGCCAGTTGAGTCAAATGCATGGCTGCAGCGCACCAGACAGGCTGCCAGGAGCTCCCGGTATGTTGTGACAACATCCTGCAACAGCAGACGACCTTGCCGAGCTGCAGCGCCAGCCCGGCTCGCGCAGCGAGCGCACAGGCTTGCCGCCGCATGAGGAGGACCGCCGCACACTGCAAGCAAGTCATGGTAAGCTCGCGGCACGTCCCAGCGGTAGCCAGCAGCTGGTAGCAGGCCGCTGCCGCCGGTGCCGCCAGTCCGCCGCCGCCTGCTGCTCAGCTGCTGCCTTTCCTTCTTGCTGCCCGCAGGCTCTCCTGCTCCCTAGCTATGGCAGCCGTGCAC
>JADXDR010000041.1:291334-303559 GCA_025026875.1 Chlorella ohadii | reverse complement strand
CTCCTGCGTGCAGGCAGCGCAGCGCATGCGGCACTATGCCGGCCTGCCCCCGCCCGAGCGGCAGGCAGCGGTTGAGGCGGCAGAGGCGGCAGTGCAACAGGCGCTGCTGGTGCTGCAGGTGGGCGGGCGGGCGCCCGAAGCGCGCGCTGCGCGGTACCAGCCGGCAGCGCAGCAGGCGCAGCATGCTGCTCAGCATGGTGCTCAGCAGCAGGCGCCCGGGGCTGCTGGGGGGCAGCAGGCGCCCGGGGCTGCTGGGGGGCAGCAGGCAGCGCCGCCAGGCAGCACCAGTCGGCCACAGGGCGGCAGCTCTCCGCCCCAAGCCCAGCCAGCAGGCGGCGCCCAGCCGCCGCTGGCCGCAGCAGATGCCCTGCAGACCGCTGCATCTGCCAGCGCTCCATCCCCAGCAGCAGCAGCAGCAGGAGCAGCAGCACCAGGTGCAAGAGCACCAGCAGGTGCCCCCGCAGCAGCAGCAGCGGCGGGCCATTCGGAGCTATCGGACCCCGAGTTTGATGCAGCGGCAGCAGAGGCACATGCGGAAGAGTCAGGGGCAGCTGTCCCCACACCGGAAGGAGAGGAATATGTGATGCGCGGCAACCGGCGCGTCAAGGCGGCAACCGAAGCCTTCCGCCGCTCGTTTGCCGAGGCAGCGGTGGCCGCACTGGCAGCGCAGCAGCGCAGCGGCGGCGGCAATGGGGCCAGCGATGTGGCGGCAGCAGAGGGCGGCGAGCAGCGCAGCGCAGAGTGGTTCAAGCTCAGAGAACGGCGGCTGACTGCCTCGGCGTTCAGCAAGGCGCTGGGCCTCTTTTCAGGTGGGCAGCTTAGGCGGGGAGGGCAGGGGGCAGGACGGGCGGCATTTAGTGAGATGCACGTCTTGGTGCCTTTGGCTGGAGAACAGCTCCTTTGCCGATAGGCCTGCTGGCAGGTGCCAGCTGTGCAAGCGCACCCCTCCTTGGGTTTGCACCTTGCTTTACCGGATTTGCCACGCCGCATGCTTGCGTGTTAAACCTTTTGCCCATTACCGCAGGCGGCCGGCGCCAGCTGTGGGATGGGAAAATGGTCCTGGCGCATTGCTGTTTCAATCTCCTCTTCTTATGCCTGGTTGGAACATCTGCTCCCCTGCAGGCGACCGGCACCAGCTGTGGGAGGAAAAGGTTGGCTTGGTGCAGCCCTTTGCGGGCAATGCGGCCACGGAGTGGGGCACTGCTGCCGAGCCTCGAGCGCTGGCCACGTATCAAGCGGTGACGGGGCAGCGCATCGCCAGCTGCATGTTCCAAGGTGGGTTCGCTGCAGTTTGCACGTTGGCTGCCCCTGTACTGGCGTTCTTTTCTGTGCACAGGCAGCGATGGCACACCGCAGGCTGCATGTTCCAAGGCTGGTCAGTGTGTGCAAGAAGAGGAGGGCAAGGCGTGTGCATTGAAGAGTTGGGCCCAGCTGGTGCAGGCGGCCGGCTTGCTTTCCCTGCCAGCTGTGGGGCATTCCATCAACACCCACTTTGCAATTCCACTCAACTTGTGCAGTGAAGCACGACGATCCAGTGCACGGCTGGCTGGGCGCTTCTCCAGATGGCCTCATCGAGTCCCTCACTCTGGAAGCAGCAGGGCCCTCACTTGCAGCCAGCAGCAGCGCTGCGCCCTGGGACGCCGCAGAAGCGGCAGACGGCAGCAGCGCTGCACCCTGGGATTTAGCAGCAGCGGCAGGCAGCCTGCCTCCGCACGTGACAGCAGCGGTGGCAGCCGGGCACGGGCCGCTGGCAGGGCCGGGGCGGGGCATTTTAGAGATAAAGTGCCCGCACAACAAGGGCCAGCCGGAGCTGGCTGTGCCGCCGCAGCATGCCACGTGGTACTACATGCCGCAGGTGAGGCAGGGGGCGGCATACGGGGCATGCTGGCTGTATCCAATCATACAAGCAGGGGGTGTGCAGCTCACGGCAGGGTGCTGCATGTCACAGCTGGCACGCCAGGCAGGCAGGCAGGCAGCGGCTTTTTTGATTGACGTTGGCCACCACACTTGAACCTGCGCAGGTGCAGGGCCTGACTGCCATCTTCCACTCCCCACAGCCTGGCCCNTCCTGCTGCTGACACCAATTTGCTCACCGTTGTGCCTCCGCAGGTGCAGGGCCTGATGGACATCTTCGACTGCGAGTGGGCCAACCTGTACATCTGGACTGGCCGGCGCGGCAGCGCGGGTCAGTTTTGCTCCTATAGGACCCTCACACGCCCATTGCATGCAGTTGCTTTGCCTGGTTGATGCTCAGGTGCGTGCTGCCGCTGCCCGCGCANGGGTGCCCAGCGCATGCTCAGCGGTTTGTATGGGAACATGCCCTCCTTGCCAAGACACATACGCACGTGTTCACTTTTCCACTTCCAATGCAGTGTACCACATCCGGCGCGGCCGCGCCTGCCATCCTCTTATGTGATGAAATGCACTTCGATTCGCTAAAACCAACTGCCCCTCCAACAATGCAGTGTACCACATCCGGCGGGACCGCGCCTACTGGGCGCGCCTGTGGAGCGTGCTGGCCGACTTTTGGTGGAACCACGGTGGGCTGGCTGATCTGTTCATGTGCCTCTTGTGATGAGTGTGCTTGCTGCTGCGCCTGCCTGCTCACACTGCTTACTGCTGCTGCAAGTGGTCAAGGGTGCAACTTGCAGACCAGTGCACTGCCGGCATGGACGTTTGTCTGGGCCGTCGAATGACTCTGTTGCTGCAACAGTGCCGTTGTGTTTGCCTTCCTGCGCTGCCGCAGTGGTGCCGGCACGGCAGGCCGATGCCGGCCCAAGCAGAGATGCCTGGTGTGCCCCTGATAAGTCCCCTCAGCCAACAGCCCTTGCCTGCCTGCTGTTCTGCGCTGCCTGCAGTGGTGCCGGCGCGGCAGGAGTTCCAGGCTGGGCGGTGGGAGGAGGTGGAGAGCTACAGGTGAGGAATCATTTTTGGTTTCTGGGTCAGGAACCACGGGAAATAGCTGGCCGTCCCTTTGCTGCGGCTTGCGTTGCAACGAGGCGGAGCGGGCCGCTGTTTCTTAGGCTGGCACCGGGAGTTGCGGGCTTGGACCACTTGTGGATGCCAACCTTTCCAAACTGATGCAAACACGGCCTGCACCTGCTTGTTTGCAGGCCCCCGATGACCATCCCAGAGGCGGAGGAGCTGCGGGCATGGAGCAAGCGCATGGCGCTGGCGGCGCCCGCCACCTTTTTCAAACCGCAGCCGTAGAGGGCTGTTCAGCCGCTACGGTGCTGCTGCTGCTCGCTGTCACGCCGCTGCCTTCGCTGTGCAACAGTGCCTGTAAGAGTCAGCATGGCTGGGAGGCAAGCAGAGGGGACGGGCGGCAGTGGCGGCAGGCAATGGCGGCGGCGGGAGCGGCGGCAGCTGGGCTGTGTGCAGGCTGGGTATATTTCAGAGGTCACCCTCGTTCAGACGCACCTCTGACCGGCTATTTGGGTCGTGGTGCTCTTTGCCAGCTGGCAAAGATCTTGCCCCGCCGATTCGCTACTAACCCTGCAAGTTTTGCGCCCAAACCACACAATCAAGTGAAGTTGATCACTGCTGTGGCGAGACCCCCGCAGGTGTGCAGCCAGAGGTGTGCCCAGTTCTGCCCTCCGTGCCTGCCCGCCTTCCCCTGACGCTGCTTTTTCAAGCGGCCTCGCTCGGATGCAAGCGCGACTGGCCTGCACTGGCCGGCTGCTGCCTGCAAGCCAACCCGCCGCCGCCGGTGCGCCGCCGCCGCTCCTGCCGCCGCTCACTGATTCCCCTGCCAGCTGTCGCAGGCACCTGAGAGTGAGTGAAAAGCCTGTCCACTGCAACATACGAAGCGAGCAGACCTTGAGAGCACAAGCAAGCAGACAAGCAGAGCGAAAGCAGCCATGGCGCTGGGAGCCTGGAACCTGCCGCCGGCGATGCACCGGCTGACATACCTCGTGGTGGGTGTGACTGCAGTGTGTCCTTTGTATATTGCCACGCCTGGAATGCCAGCGTTTGGGCCACCTGTCAACGCATTCGCTCGCTTGCAGGCGGCAGCTGGCGGCAGCGCCAAGGCATAGCGCCTGCAGCGGCTTTCAGTGCTGCCGCCACCGGGGTGCCTGGCCAACTTCTCCCTCTAGAGATCTGTGCCAGATCTGTGACCCTCACTTTTCCATCTCTGCACCACCCGCAAACCTGCAGGGCACTATGGCGGTGCTGTCTGGCGGCCTCACGGTGCGCTACGGCGCCAGCTGGCCGCTGCTGGCGCGCCTGGCTCTGGGCTATGTGGCGCTGGTGAGCTGAGTGCAGGTTGAAAGCTGCAACTACTGCAATGTTTTGTGGCAACCTGCGTGGTGGCCGCCCGGCGCTGGGCTATGTGGCGCTGGTGAGCAGGGGCAGCGTGTCTCCGTGCCATCGTGCCACAGCATGCACAGTGCAGAGTCCTTGCACATGGGATGATTCTGTTGTGCACAACACATGCAGGCGTGAGCGCTGCAGCGCCGCGTTGCCCGCTTGACACTGCCTGCTGCATTTATCTGTTGCCTTGCAGGTGGCTGTGGTCGTGGCCACCGCTGCCGCCACCCGCTGGACCGCCTACGCCGCCAAGGTGAGCGCAAGTGGGAGCACCTGCCGCTCATGCTGACGGCGGCAGCTGGATGTCATCTGTTGCAACCATGTGCCGCCGGCTGCAGCAGGCAGGCTGGATCACGTGTGAGGAAAGTCAGCTACTTTCCGCCCCGGGCTTCCTTCTTCACAGGGCATGTTCTTCAAGAACCCGCGGACRGGGCTCATCCCTTGGTGAGGTTTACGTCCGCCTGAGCTCCCGAGACCGGCAGGGAGATGCCTCCAGTTTGCCACCCATTTCCTGTGCCCCTGCTTGCCAGGCAGCACCGTTTCTTAGCATGTTGCTCCCTCCTCCTACCTCCCTGCCTGCTTCCAGGTGCTGGGTGCTGCTGCTGCTGCCCTACCACGTGTGCTGCCGCGTGGTGTGCTGGTTCTACCGCAACTCGAGCGGCGAGAACGTGTTCGACATGGTGAGTGGGGCCGCTTGTGAGTTGCTTATGCACGGCTTATTGTAACAGTTCTTGTTGCCGCCACTCCAGCGGCGAAAACGTGTTCGACATGGTGAGCTCGACATGACAGTGCGGTGGCCTGCATGCGCACTTTCATGCATGAGCGGGTGCTTCCCGCTTGCCGCAGCCGTCCGTGCTGCCTAGGTTGCATGGTCTGCCTCATGACCGTTGCTGCCTTGCTCACTGCCCTTCCCCTGCATCTCGCCAGATCGCACCCCGCCTCTACCTGGGCGGCTGGCCGCTGAACGCCTCCATGCTGCCCTCCGACAACTGTGCCATCATCGACTGCACCAACGAGCTGCTGAGGTGAGCTCTGAGTGCAGTACGAGGTCAGCTCTACTGCAGGGCGCACCTCAAGCTGCCGACAGCCGCTTGGGCGGGTGACGGCGGCTGCCAATGAGCCCAGCCCATGTGAATGCTGGCAATCCTGCCACCGCTGCCGCTGCCGCTGCCGCTGCCACTCACCCGCCCGCTGCTGCAAGAATGAACGCATCTGTCACTCATTTTTACTTATCCATGCTTGATCCACAGATACGTGGACGTCCCCGCCTACCTGCCCCTGCTGGTCTTCGAGTCATGMGCCCCAGAACCCAGCGAGGWGCTGTGCTGTGCTGCGCTGTGCCGTGCTGTTCTGTGCTGTTTTGCACGCTYCTGCCTTTAGTTCGTGGGTGCCCGAACCCAGCGAGGWGCTGTGCTGTGCTGTGCAGGGTGCGCTGGCTCACTCAACATGCCACTGCGGCTGGCTGGCTGGCTGTGGCCCCAAGGCCTGAAACCCCGATAGGATGTTCAGCTGCTGCTTTCACCCACCGCAGATGGATATGGCGGTGCAGCGGCCGCTGGGTTGCAAACCCTTACAACTTCTTCCTCTCTAACCTCTTTGCTCCGCCCATTACAGATGGACATGGCGGTGCAGTGGGCGCTGGGCCAGCAGGCCAAGGGGCGCGACGTCTTCTGCCACTGCACCCACGTGAGGCACCCAGTTACCATACAATCAGTGCTCATTTCATGCCTTTTGCTGGTGCCGCAAAGGATGTGTTCACACTGCCCTCCTTGCCAGTAGCAGTGCTCTCAGCGACGCCCGCGGTTTGCTCCGCTTTCATGCCGTGGTGCGGCTGGCTGCCGTCCATGCTGAACTGCTGCCACCTGCCCGGACCCATCCAGCCCCTCATACCGCTTTAGATGCCACCCGCCTCCTCATACTGAACTGCTGCCACCCGCCTCCTGGCCTGCCTGCCTCACAGGGGCACGGCCGCTCCGCTGTGACGGCCGCCGCCATTCTGATGGGCATGGGGGGAGCCAGGACCGCCGACGATGCTCTCGCCAAGACTCTCAAGGTTGGTTTAGCTTGATGTGAATGAGGCTCTGTTGTGTTCTGTTGCGTACGCTGGCTGTTGCAGTTATGAAAGGTGCGGTTGGCATGGGGGAGCCAGGACCGCCGATGATGCCCTTGCCAAGACTGTCAAGGTCAGTTGGATTCCTTGATTCCTTGGGAATGCAGAGTTGGGCAGCAGCAGAACAGAAGCAGAACAGAAGCAGCGGCAGCAGTGGCAGGTGGCAGCAGCGGCGGCCCCGCTGCCGAAGTTGCGGCCTGGGCACTTGCTCACAGAGTGTTTCGACCCCCGCCCTTGCAGGCGCGCCCCGGGGTGAAGCCCAACTACCGCCAGAAGGACATGCTGCGCGAGTGGGCCGCCGCCGCCCACCTGCCGCCCAAGCGCGAGGAGTGAGGAGTGAGGAGGGCTCCGCCTCCCACCTGCCGCCCACTGGGCGCTGAGCACGAGGAGTATGAGAGCGGCCGGCTGACACTGGGTGGCCACGCTGCCTGGCTACTCGAACGATGGCAGGTGGCTTGTGGGCCGCCGACGACAGCACAGAGACTGCTGCTTTGAGTGGGCTGCTGTGGACTGTATTTTCCTCGCTTCATTATCGCCTGCTTTGCCGCCATGCATGCACCATTGCTGTGTGTTTATGTTAACTGCACCTGTTCCCTCCCTTCTCGCCGCGCCTTTCTGCCATTCTCACAATGCGTATGCACAGCAGCAGCTCTCGAAAATGCTCGCCTCTTGCTTGACAAACCACCAAATACGCTATGGCATAACTGCTTGTTATGCAGCATTTGGGTGCACATTGCATGTAAATTCGCAACGAAGCTCCGCATGGTCAAGAGTGCTGCAGGCAGAGCGACGGAACAGGGCACTGGGCCACATTATCATGTGTGGCATACGCCTGCACATTTCATCAGACCGGCGGATAGCAAGATGAAGCCATCCACTGCTAACACATGGTGGAATGCACAGACCCAGCTGGCGGAGAACGCCGCCGCCGCCCGCCTGGCGCCGGTCAGTGCCAGCAAAGCTGACCGGACTCCTGCGGCGCTCTGACCATTGCATCCAGGCTCTCCTGCACGCTCTGCTTCGCAAAAGGGGCTGGCCGCCTGGGTTGCGCGCCCCGCGGCCCAATTCGCCATTTTCATGTCGGGCGCGGCCCAGGATGCGCCATCGCCACCCGGCACCAGCCCCGGCTCGCTGCTGGCAGCGGGCGGCGCATTGCTGGACGGCCTGCTGGGCAGCCCTAGGGGCCGCCCGGCCGCTGCCGCCGCCGCCGCCACAGACGAAGAGCAGCCGCTGCTGGCCACATCCCCTGGGCAGGCGGCTGCCCTGCGCAGCCCTGCGCACGACGAGCGGCGGCCCTGGCCACAGCTGCGCGGCAGCAGTATGTCCACTCGGCCTTTCACACCGGGCCTGTTAGCTCAGGAGCTGGCATCTCATGATGAAAGTTGGGAGCTGGACCAAGATTCCGCCTCCTCTCCCAGGCCCGCTGATGGCTCCCCTTCAGGGCATACTGCTGCACGCAGCGGCAGCGGCGGCAGTGCGCCAGATGCAGCGGCGGCGGCGGCAGCAACTTGCGGCAAGCAGGGCGGCGGGAGCGGCGCAGCGGCGGCGGGGCATACGCATGCATATGGGCACCCGCGGCGGCGGMGGCGGSACGCGCGGGCCATGTTTGCTGGGCTGGTGGATTGCACGATTGCGCTGCCGCTGCAGACGTCCTTTGCGGCCATCATCTTCCGGGTGCGCGCTGCTGTAGCTTTGGTGGGCAGGCAGCGGTACGGTAGTATGTGCACTGAGTGCAATCGCACGTAGGGAGTGGTGCCTGCACGATCTGCATGCCCTGTTGGGGTCGGTTGGGCTGATGACTGTCGCAATGGTCTGCTGAGAAAGGAAGCTCACCAAGCTTCACACTCCCGCGCTTGCCAACCCAGCCCCCTCGTTTCCTCACCAGTCTTCCAACCATTTCTCCCTAACAGGACCCGTACTTCCACCCCCTCCTGGGCTCGCTGGTCAAGCTGGTGTTCCTGAGCAGCGCGCTGCACCAGCTGACCGTGGTGGCCTGCAGCTCCATGCCGTATGCAGTAGGTGCGCGGTGGCTGTTGATTGGTACTGGCATGTTAGTATGATGCCAGCAGCGCGCTGAACCAGCTGGCCGTTGTGGCGTGCAGCTTAATACCGTATGAAGTAGGTGTGTGTTGCTGCTGGCTGCCGCTCTGCCTTGCGTGCTCATTGTGCACGCCGGTTGTGGCTGCTGTGCCTGTGTTTGCTCACCATTTAAACTTCTGTCTGCTACAGGGTGAGTATGTACTCGTCACCTCAAAGGAAAATGAAACACATCGTAACCTTTCCGTGCTGCAGGGCAGGTGCAGGACGTCGGTCTGATCTTCCTCTCGGCCATCGCCTCGGCCGTAGTACAGCAGTGCAGCGCAGCAGGTGGGCAGCTGGTGCTCCCCTGCTGCCGCTGGTGACAGCGCCACAAATCTACCTGCTCCATTTGATGGCTGGCATCTGCTGCAGCCCATCCATGCTTTGCACACTCTCCATGCTCTGCTCCCTCTGCACGCTCTCCACGCTATGCTCGATCCCCATGCTCCCCAAACTCTCCCTGACCTGCCATGCAGGTGTCACGCCCGAAAACACAACGGCCACGGTTCTCACCGCTGTCACGGCAGCCACAGGCGTGGTGGGCATTCTGCTGGTGTGCACAGGTGCGCTGTCCATGTGTTTGAAAAGTTATCAACAGTATTGCCTGGTGTGCACAGGTGCGCATGCAGCAGTGCGGGGTCGGGACAGCCGAGGGCGGTGCTGCACAGCAACGTGACGTGGTGCGCATTGGCTGCCTTACGACGTAAACAAGCTTGTGCGGAGCAGAATGTTCCTTTCTTCGCCCACATATTACGACGCCGCCCGGTGCTGAGCAGGCGTGCTGAAGCTGGCGCGGCTGGTGCAGTACGTGCCGCTGCCGGTCATGGGCGGCTACCTCTGCTTCGTGGGATATTTTGTGCTTGGCTCGGGTGCGCCGCACCGATTGCGTGTGCTTGAGGCTCAGCCTCTATTGCGAACTTTGACGTGGAGTTCAGCTGCCATCCTTGTCTGCTAGCTGCACATCGTGTGCATGCAGCGTGTTGGTTCGTCTAGCTTGAGGTTTCTCAGTCCGTGTACCTCGATACCAACGTTTTTGCCCTGCGCCTCATCCCCTGATCAGGCGTGAGCCTGGCCACCGGGCTGCAGGTGGGCAGTGGCCTGCAGTCCTGGGCCCAGCTGGCCAACACGGACGCACTGTTGAAGCTGGCGCCAGCGCTGGTGTTGGTTGCACTGATATCTCTCGTGATGGCGCGAACACGGTAGGTGTAGGATTCTTGCCGACATTGATGCAGCTGTGGGTGCCAAATGGCAGTTGCCTCTGGTGCACACTTGATTTAACACTGTCGCCCACCTGCTTTTCGTTCCCTGCGCAGGAGCCCCTTTGCGCTGCCGACGCTGCTGGTGGCGGCGCCCGCCGCCTTTTATGCAGTGCTTTTTGCTACCGGACACAGCCTGGAGGATGCAAGGGAGGCGGGCTGGGTCGGCAAGCCGCAGGTGAGACGTTTCATGCTATGCCTGCTGCGTTTGCTGTGCCTGCTGTGCCTGCCGTGTATGCTGTGCCTATAGCTTGTTTGCAAGGGACATGCTCTCGCTATGCCTGCTGGGCTGGGCTGCCGTGCTGCGATGTGCGTTGCGTTGCCTTTGTTCGCAAGCACCGCCCGGCCAGAATCCTGATGTTGCCTGCCTGCGCACCGGCCGCCCCGCTGCAGCCCGGTGACAGCGAGTGGCGGTTTTGGCGGGCCTGGGCGCTGTACAACATCCACGACTTCCCGCCCTCCAACATCTACTGGGCCGCGCTGCCCGGCCAGGTGTGTTGTGGGGGATGGAAGGAAACCTTATTCTTTGGGCAGGCGCTTATGTGAGTTCCAATGCGTCGCCCGCTCGATCGCCAGTGCACAGCCGGCAAGGCTTCCCTGCTCCCCCCACCCACCGCTACCTTGCAGCTGTACAAGCTGCTCACTCTCTTCTTCATTGTGGCATTCGGCAGCAGCATGGACATTGCCGCCATCCAGGTGTGGGCCTTGAACTGGGTTCAAGTGTGGAGAGCAACCTCGCAGGATGCTTGGCAAGGCGGTCTGTTAAATCGGCTGCTCTCAGCAGCAGAGCAGCCGGCACCTCACAGCAAACTCTTGCCACCTTTGCTGGGTCCAGGCGGACGCGTCGCACGAGCTGGACTTCAACTCGGAACTGATGAACATCGGTGGGTGTGGGAGGGGGTTGAAAAGCAAAAGGTTGCCTGCTGCCTGTGCCTGGACTCCAGCCAGCCGCTGCCATCCCCGGTGCCGGCACCGCTTCTGCTGCCCCCCGCCGCCGTGGCTTGCGTGATGTACCTGCCTTCCCCAACGCCCAAACAAACTCCGCCATTCTCACACCTGATGTGCAGGCGTGTCCAACCTGGCCACCGCCGCAGCGGGCGTGGGCTTCACAGGCTCGTACATTTTTTCGCAGGTGCGCAGGCTGGCGTGGAAACATACAGGCAGGGCTGGTTGCACTTAACTAGCCAGCAGCTTGCCTGCAAGCGATAGCTTTTTTTGCGGTGCGGGGATGAGTCAAATGCCAGTCCACTTGGCGGTTCTGCGAAAACTGCCGCTGCCGCTGCCGCTGCCATTGTCCCTTGGAGGCCTACTGACGTGCCCTGTCACCCCCTGTCCCAAGCAGTCGCTCTTCATGAGGCGCATGGGCGTGGAGTCGCGCGTCATGGGCGTCACGCTGGCAGGCAAGAATAAGGGCACTGTGACATTGTGACTACATTGATAATGAGAAAGAATTGTTTGTGCTGCAATGCCCAGACCTATAGTGCCATGGCCTGCTGGCTGCTGCAGCACCAACGGCTGCCGTTTGATGCCCCTGCGCTCGCGTCGCCCCTGCTCCCACCCCTGGCCTGCAGCCGTTTTCCTGGCCATGTTTGCGGCCCCGGCCAACCTGCTGGCCTTTTTGCCCAAGTTTTACTTTGGTGGGCTGACCGCCTGGATCGGCCAGGACATTCTGAAGGTTTGTTCAGCGGTTGGGAGGGCAGGCGGGCATTGATATATCGATGGCCACGGCAGCAGCAGCTGGGAGGGCAGGCGGCCATTGATGATATATCAAAGGCGGCAGCTGCTGGGAGGGCGGGCGACCATTGATATATCAAATGCGGCAGCTGCTGGGAGGGCGGGCGACCATTGATATATCAATGGCGGCGGCAGCTGCGGCTTCGCCCGAATCATACCACCATGCTTGCCTAGTTTCTGTTCCATTCAGATGTGCACGACTGGCTGCTGCTGGCCGCCCGCTGCCTGCTGTCGCCCCTTAGCTCCATCTTCTGCTTATTGCGTTCGCTGTGCGCAGGACTGGCTGCTGCTGGCCTCGCGCCGTGTGTCAGCTGTGGAGTACGCCCTGCTGCTCACCACATTTGCGCTGGTGAGTGCAGTGCAAGCATGTCAAAAGCTGCTCCGGCATGGGGCTGCGCTGTACTGCTGCATTGCCATCTGCCTGTCCCCAGCACCTCTGTTGCCGCTCCAGAAACCTGCTTCTTTCTTTCCATGCGCCGCAGGTCATGGGCGCTGGGCTGGAGGTTGGCATTGGAGTGGGCATCCTGCTGGCAGCCCTGCACTTTGCATACAGGTGAGCGGCAAGGCAGCTGCTGTGGCAGCTGGCTGTACATGCTCACGCGACGTCGCTGCGACTGCGCTGGTGCGTGGCTGGGCTGTTGCCAGCCAGCCATCTGCCGCTGACCCTGCTGCTGCTGCTATTGCTACCCAGTCACTGCCAGTTCCCTCGCCGCCAGCGCTGCTGCTGCTGCTGCT
>JADXDR010000041.1:265055-280119 GCA_025026875.1 Chlorella ohadii | reverse complement strand
CGGCAAGGGAGGTGGCGGGTTTGGGCTGGGCGGCGGCGGCGAAGGAGGTGGTGGTTGTGGGCTGGGTGGCAACGGTGACGGAGGCGGGCTCAATGGCGGATCTTCCTCTGCGTCCAGCTCCAAAGCTGCAAACAGGGCAAGAAAGAAGCAGCGCAGACGTGGTAAACAGGCACGCCAGCCACATGCACGCTGCGGCAACCCGCCCACAGAGACTGCCCGGCCAGCCAATGCGCATGTACAGTGCATGTGGCGTGTGCTTTTAGGCAGGCCTCGCGCTGGACACGAGGAATCCCGCCCATCCAACTCACTCTCCACCGTGCGTTCTTGTGCCTGGAAGCAGTACAGCACCACCCTGCCGGCATTGTTGCGAGGCCCCGCCTCCAGGTCGTCGCACTGCGCATCGCTGCAGCGTGGCAGCGAGCGTTCGAAGCCATACCAGTGGGAGTTCGGCAGCAGAATTGCTGGCATTGCTGACTGCAAGTGTGCACCTGTGCGGGATCTTTCAAGAGGCGCCAGCCCTCCCACCATCGTGCAAAGCTACACGATTGGTCGGACCACCCGCACCTGGCTGGCTTCCCGCTGGCTTCTGCAGGGTCGTTCAGCTCGCGGGGCGTCACAACGCCCACGCCCGAGCATGTGCCCTGCACCAACAAACAGGAGGGCAACCGTGAAAGCGATGGCGTTGGCTGACACGGCTGCAGCATGTGCAAGGCGCTTGAAGCAACGCCCATCAGCTGAGAGGCACATCATTGGAGCAGGCATGCTGACCCAGTTGGCTGCTTCGCGGCGTGCCTGCACCCAGCCAGCTCACCCTGAACCTGCTGAACAGCAAAAAGTCTTCAGTGTCGAATGCCACGGCACAGGCAGACACGCCGCCGAGGGTCGTAAATCGTGCAACATCAGCTGCAAGTGGAATGATACGGGGGGCGCACGGCGACCCGACTCGCTGAGGACAAAACAAAGTGTTGGCACTCTTCTCCACAGCGCCGCAGTGCACGGCGAGCTGGCTCAGTTCTGCATACGGTGCTTGCCTGGATGCATCCAGCGCGACACACATCCACACAGCTGAGTTGAGGAACTGGACACCCTACCTGTCACACGCGCCACGCGCACGCGGTTGCGGCACACTGCCGCCACCAGGCCGCTGCTGCTGACTGCCAGGTCGGTGCAGCTGCCTCCGGGCAGGTCCCAGCGGTTGGAGCCTCCCTGAGCGGCAGGCAGGTAGCGCAGCAGCTGCGATCCGGCCTGGTCGATCAGCCAGGGCACGCCTGCAGCAGGAGGCAGCCAGAACCATTGTGTGTGTCTGGGGCTGTTGAAGGACAGGTGATGCGCTCAGATGTGCACTGCGGCACGCGCTTGGGGCAACAGCCTGGGATGATGGAGGCAGATGAGTGCTGCAAGCTGAATCAAGCTGCCCTGCTGCACTCTCTGCTGAATTGCCACGCAGCCAAACACGCCTCTTTCTCTGCGCACCGAGGTCGCTGAGGGTCACCACGCTAGCCAGACCAGCATCGGGCACCGCCTGCCAGCCGGCGTTGCGGATGATGTAAGCGTAGACAGCCCTGCTTGTGTGGGTGAGTGCGATGTCAGCAAGTCAGGACACGTGACGCAGGCAGAGTGCAACCTTTCAGAAGCATCCGCACTTTACAGCACCTGCATCCCTCCCACTACATAGCATCAAGCATTCACATCCATGCCACACTTGCACCCACCCGTTGCTGAGCACCACC
Source organism: Chlorella ohadii (assembly GCA_025026875.1). Lineage (NCBI taxonomy): Eukaryota > Viridiplantae > Chlorophyta > Trebouxiophyceae > Chlorellales > Chlorellaceae > Chlorella > Chlorella ohadii. The sequence continues at coordinate 278,389 of JADXDR010000041.1, read as the reverse complement.
CAGAGGGAGCTGCCGTCGTAATCCAGGCTGCTGATGGACAGCCCGCTGCTGCTGCCGTCCTCTGGAAGCCGGCGGCCACGGCGGCTGCTGCCGTCCAGCAGCCGGCGCCTGCTGCCGCTGCCACTGTCGACCAGAGCCAGCAGACCAGCCAGGTCAAATGGCCCAACTTTTTGGCCGCTGAGGTAAATGAACAACTGGCTGCCCTCTATGCTGTACATGCCGGCTCCAGCTGCGCTGGATGAGCTGCACGGCAGCAGGGAGAAAATGGCTGGGTGCGTGGGCAGGCTGCTCAGCTTGTGCGAGGAGGGCAACGCATGTGGCAGCAGCGGCTGCAGGCGGAGCGCAACACATATTTGTGCCAGCAGCCTGGCTGGCGCAGCAAACGGCAGCAGGCTTACCTGAACAGGTTCGGTGGGATGCTGGGCGGTGATGGGACTGGTGTTGGGGGTGGCGGGGGTGATGGTGACGGCACCGGTTCGGGTGGAGGTGAAGGGAGCGGTGAAGGGCTGARCAGCGGCTTGAGCGGTGGCARGGGCGAGCGGATGGGTGRGGGTGGRGGCGGTGRGTCGGGTGGGGGCGGTGGAGGGTCGATTGGTGGGGGTGAGGCGATGGGTGGCAGAGACAGCTCSGGGGGAGGTGATTCAAGGGGCGGGGGAGATGATAGGGGCTGGTCTGGTGATGGTATGTCGGCTGGGGGCGGTGAGAAAATTGGTGAGAGTGGGAGCTCAGGTGAGGGGATTGCTACAGGGGATGAAGGGATGGGGCTGGGCACATCCAGCGGGGATGGTACAGGTGTTGGTGAGGCCTGTGGAGCCGGCGGGCTATCAACCAGGGCAGGCGGCGGCAGCTGGGGCGAGGGAAGGCCCACAGGTGATGGCGGCGGCTCAGCTGTTGGCGGGGGAGGGGTCTCAGATGGCGGCGGTGGTGTTGCATCCGGTGGTGGTGGTGGCGTTGCTGCTGGGGGCGGGCTGCGTGGCTCAGTGGGCGGGGTGCCTGCCACCACAGGCGGCGGGCTTGCCTCCACGGTCGGTGCTGGGCTGCTGGTTGTCAGGCTGGCCAGTTGAGTGGAGTTGTCAGCCGGTTCGGTGCGGTTCTGCCCGCCTGCGGGCACGCTTGTCAGCTGCAAGCTGCCAGGCGCTGTGCCGCCGCCAGGCAGCGGCACCGGCGGCACAAAGACCCTCCGCAACTTCACATTGCCGCTGGCATTGCGCGTCAGCACAAATGCGTCCGGGTTGGCTGGGAATGACAGGCCGCCTGGAGTAGACAGGGGTGAGCAGATGAGGAGCAGATTCAGGGCCAGCTGCCATGGCCAGTGTGCGGTGCGCCGTGGTCACAAACTTGCATGGTACATGTACTGCCAATCAACAACCATGACACGCATGCCCTCCGCTGGGCAGCATCAGCCGCTCTCACCGCTTAATAGGTCTGCCAGCACGGCTGCGCCAGCCGCGCCCAGGTCCTCCCCTTGCACCACAGCCGTGCCTGCAGAACAGTCACAATGGCCGAAATGGAGCAGCACACACGGTTTGGCTGAGCAAATCTGGCGGGAGCAAACTTCTGCTTCGAACAGCACTGCTGCGTGCAGATTTGCCTTGCACCCTGGTTATCCAACGCATCCAGCTCATCCTCTCACCAGTGCCTCCTGGCCCAGATGGCTTGTTGGTCTTGGTTTTGTTCTTGCTGCCCCCCAGAAAGCCGCCAACGTCTGTTCGGACCCTGCAGGTGATGAACAGAAGAAAGGCAGGCGGGTATGCTCTCACAAAGCAGCAAACAGTGCACAGCGTTGCAGCGAATGTGCTATGCGGCGCGCATGCCCAACGAGTTCACAGCGCACGCATAGCATGGCCAATGTCCAACCTACCTGAAGTCTACAGTGATGTATGCCAGCTGGTTGGCAGTGGCGCGGAAGTTGCTGGGCAGCGTGGGGATGTTGAGCTGCCCCGTCTGCAGCAGGCGGGCGGACGGGGCGGCAGCGTTTACAGGCATGTTGAGCAAAAGAGCCAGCATGTATGTCCCCTGGATGTGCGAGCACTCTCTACCCATCGCAATGTTGCATGCCCAGTTTTATTTCTAGCCACTCACCAAATACACAGCCTGGATGCGGCCCGCCATGGCGCCCAAGTCGTTGCCGATGGGCACTGCAGAGCATGTGGCGATGGTTTCGTGGGTTCAGCAGTGCGCCTCACAGATACAAGCAGCGTGTTACTGCTTGTATCGAGCCAGTGAATTGCACTGCTGGTGGAAGCAGCGCTGCATAGCATGGCATGGCAGGCTGGCCGCTGCACTCACTGACAACCATGGGAGCGCCCACGGCAGCGCCGGCGATGCCCAGTCCATACGACGCTGCTGATGCCGCAAACATGTAGCTGCAGCAGGAGCCGGCGGGGTGGAAGTGTGACTGAATGGACAGTATTGGAGGCAGCCGGTGAGACAGGATGGAAGTTGAGCAGGCCCGGGCAGGGCTGCAGCGCACCGCAGCCGCGGCCAACTTGCCAGCAAGGCAGGCACCTTGCCAGCAGGGCGGGCAGCAGCAATTGCCAGCTCACTTCATGGTAGTGGCAATCGCAGCGCTGCTGTTCGATGGCGGGGAGTAGATGAACGTGTAGTTGGCGGCTGCAGATTGGGGAGGGCGACGCAGAGCGGATGCATGGGGCTTGATTGCGACACACCAGGGAGGAACGCAGAACATCTGGCAAACTCTGTTGAACTGAGATGTGAGCTGGTCACAAGCGCACCTTCGTTGGCGTTGCCGATGATGTCAGTCGTTACTCCTGCCGGCACCTCGACTGCACAAGGGCGCAGGCACCGCATTTTTCAGCGGCAGGGAATCTGAAGCAGCTGGCTAGCAGCCATTCGTACAAGCGCTGGACTGTTGTGCGCTCGACAGCGTCGTAAAGGCAAATGGCAACCAGGTTAANTCGCAGCAGCAGGTCATGCATGGCCACAGCAGCAGCCAACCGCAACAGCAGAGGCAGCGGCAGCACACGCCGTGTGAAGACGTGCCTTGGCAGCATACAAAGCATGCACCACAGCAGCAAGGGTGCCATAGCACCGGAGCCCCTCACTTGTGATCACCGCGTCTTGCAGCGGGTCAGGGATGGTGCCAATCAGATACAGGCGGCCGTTGCTCACGTCGTACACCACATCGGTCCTGCACGGGAGCAGGAAGGGGCCATCCACGTCAGCACAGCCTTGCTCCGCGCTGCTGCACAGGTGCTCGCTGCCATGCAAAGGCATCACGACCGCATTTATGCACATGCGGTGCCCACCTGCCGAAGCCGCGGGCGGTGAACAGCCCCAGCGGGTTGAGCATGGCCAGCCGCTCCCCAAAGTCAACGACCAGAGGGACGCGGGGCGTGGAGGCGGCTGCGTACCGACCAACCGTGTTGATGCGGGGCTGCCGAGAGGGGAGGAGTGGGGGATGGGGGGCGGTGGTTCGTGCATCGGCAAGCAGGATACCGTAACCCTGATGAACGGAACACTGGCAGGACACCAGCATGGGCCACACGCTGCGTCATGTACATCTGCCACTACCTGCCCCTCAGCTCACCTGCGGCCCCTGCAGGTCCCACAGCAGGCTCAGCGTGTTGCTGGCCGCGCTGGGCTCCCCCGCTGCGCCGCTCAGCGCGCCCGCCGCCACGCTGACGTTGCAGCGCACGTCCGGCGCCGCCAGCTGGATGGTCACCTGCAAGTGAGCGGAGGGGGTGGGTAAAGGTCAGGCAAAGCAGTCAAGGCAGTGGCAGGTGGCAAGCGGCAGTGCAGGCGGACAGAGTGGCGGAACGGCAACAAAGGACGGAAGACTGCACAGCCGCAGTGGCCTGTACTGCTGTTTGGAAACCAGGACTGCTACCCCATTGCTGCATGCAGCGGCTCACCGGGAACACCATGAATGCGCCCTGCACAAAGGGAGGCGCCACGCGCAGCACGTCCCCCGCAGTCACGGTCAGGGCGTCGGCAGGCAGCTCCAGCATGGGGGCGTTCACGCGCAGCTGGGTGGCAGGGGAGAGGAGGTGGCAGCGGGGCGGCTTGGTTCGACTGCATGTGGTTTGCTACCAGGGTGCTGCTGCCGCCACATCTGCAACATATCCAGCTCTCCTGCACCTGCAACCCAGCCCCCCAGCCCCCCAGCCCACCTGCACCAGCACGCGCTGGCTGGCGGTCGACACCTCCAGCACGCTGCGCTGGCAGGCGCTGAGGTCCAGCGGCGGGCGGCGCCACGCGGCTGCCCCTTCCGTCCCTGCCTGCTGCTCGCTGCCGCTGCTGCCCTGTGCTGCGGCTGGGTCGCGGCTGCCGCTTGGGTCAGCAGCGTCAAACCAGGCGGCGTATCGGATGCAGCGGGTGGTGTTGACGGTCGATGCATCCAGGATGCGAGTGGAGGTGGGCGGTGCTGTGACCGCCGGACCGCCAAACCCAATCGACAGCACCACCGGCACGTGCTGGTGCACTGGCACATCCCCCTGCTGCAGCGCCTGCTGCTGCCGAGCTTGCTGCTGCCGCTGAATTTCTGCCAGCTGGTCCGGAGTCAGCTGCTGCTGCGCCAGCCTCCGCCTGCCGCCGCTGATGCTGGCTGGCATGCTGCCTGCTGAATTGTTGTCGCCAGCCGGCAGGCGGGCAGCAAGCTGGGGGGGCGGTACGGCGGAGAGGCTGCGGCTGCCGCCGCCTACCGGTGCGCCGCCCAACTGCCAAGCGGGCAAGGGCAGATCGACCGCCTCGCTCTGCAATGCAGCAAGGTGCATCGATGGGCAGGTTCAGAAGCCATCAAGGTGTCGGCAACACACACGCAAGTGCTGCAAACAATCTTGATCCAGTGTGTGGCCCCGACGGAACGGTGCGGCGGGCGGCGGCCTTATCAGGTCTCCCCGGCGCGGCATCGCGGCTCACCAGCGTCTGAATGTCGGCGCCAAGCAGCGGCAGCCAGCCTCCGAGCAGCAGGAGCAGCAGCAGGGGGAGCCGGGGCAGGCCGCGGGGCCCGCAGCCCCGTGTGGGGCTGCGCAGGCCCGCCAAAGCCCGCAATTTGCCGGTTTGCCGAGCCCCCATGCGTTTGTCAGGCCGGCGGGGGCATGGCAGCGGCCCAGGCAGCCCCCGACCTGTGGGGGGCCTATGAGGGTGGTACTGCTGAAAGGCGCGCTCCGCTTCAATTGAAGCGGATCGCCTTGCAAAGCGACTGAGGGCGCAGCGGAGGCGCCAGCACGCAGGCACGGGGGTACTGCAGGCCCATTTGGTACACCGACGCGCTGGGGCCACCCACGCCATGCAGCGGCGGCAGCAGGTCAATAGCGCACAGCAAGGCAGCCGCTGCCTGGCAACTTGTGCTCCTGCCACAGGCTGAATGCGGGCGAGCNATTATCTGCGAAAGNCACGTGAGCTGATCAGCGCCCACCGAGCCGNCAGGCGCACAACCCTCCCTCCAANTCAAGCATCTTCCCCTTGCGCTCCAGCCTGCCGNCGGCGGCAGGCTGGCCGGNCACCCNTGCACNTGTTGTGNNCCTTGAAAACCGCCTTGCTGGTTGCATTGACTCACATGGTTCCACCGTGCTTACAACCTGAGTCAAGCAGTCGCCGCCCATATGCATGCAGTCAACCACGGCTCACTCGCATGTCACCCGCAGCTCCGGCCGGGCCCGCCGCAGCTCAGCCAGCGCCTGCCCCGGCTCTCCATCCCAGCTCAGGTTGGCGGGCCTGCATGGTGCAAGAAAGAGGCAGGGATTGAAGTAGGGCCATCACACTGAGGCAGCTGGCTTGCTCGGGAATGCAGGCCGGTTGCACACCACAGCAGCAGGGGCCTCGGTGCGGAAGTAGCAGGCAGGCCTGCGAGGAAACGGATGTGCCTCAGCAATTGGCGGCAGGCACAGGGACCCAGAGCTGCGATGCGCTCAGCTCTGCATGCAGCAAGCTGGTGCGTCACAGCTGCATGGCGTTGAGGGTCGCACCTGAGGGTCAGGCTCTGCAGCGACACCGGCCCATCCTGCAGGTCCCGCAGCAGGCGCGCCTGCCAGCTGTGCACCGGTCGCTGCTCAATCACCCATTCATCCTGTGGAACGTGCACCGTCAGGTGACACAGGGCTGCCAATCCATCGAGCGCTGGCTGCGGCGGCCCCTGCTGCAGCCCCTGCACTCCTTGCTGCTCGCCTTCAGCAGCGAGCTGGTTGTCCGCCGCTAACAGCTGCAGCAGGCACACGGTGAGGTTGGTGAGGCTGCTGCGCCAGGCGCCAGGCGGCAGCGACATGCCCGCGTAATCGGCAATATCCTGCACCGCAAGGTAAGAAGGCGCTTTGCTTTGTGGATGAATTGTGCACAGGACATAGGCAGGCATGTCGTGCAGCTAGCAGAGCTGGCTTGCAGCCCATTGGAAAGTGCTCGACACATGCCAACCCAGCATCCACCAACACCAGCAGCCAGCCGGCCAACAACTGCACCTGCAGCGCCGTTCACAGGCAACTTTGCTGCAGCTGCCGTGCTCACCAGGTGGCGCAAGTTGGGCAGAGCCAGCAGGTGCTCTTCCGCCCCGACCGCAAACACGTTGATTTCGTCAGGTGGTACAACGGACACCAAACGCAGCCGTGTGAGCGTCGTTAGGCTGCCCAGCCGTTCCAGCCCGCCGACCATCGGTTCGTCCACGCTGAGGTCCCGCAGCTGGCAAAGCGCGGTGATTGAGGCGGGCAGGCGCACCAAGCCGCAGCGCCGCAACTCCAGGCGTGTGAGCTGCAGGGAAGCAGGGCGTGTGAATGGTGTGTGAGGGCATGCGAGGGGCATGTGAAGGCGTTTTGCAGAAGACCAGCGCCCTCAGGACTCCTGAGCAGTGCTCAACCGCCAGGAAGGCCGCTCGGCGCAAGACCAAGCGCCCCCTTCCCGCCAAAAAGCCGGGCATGGGCTGCAGTCCAGGCTCCCGCACAGCGGCCGCTGCAGGCCCCGGGTTGATGCAGAAAAGGCTTGCCTGGGTTAGTTGCCGCAGCTCCTCAAACGCCATTTCCAAGTCCTCCTGACGACGCACCACTTCCTGCGGGCAGGGATAGGACAAAGAGGTCCCTCGAGCCGTAGCTGCAAGCCCGGCTGGACTGACCTGATGTTCTAAGGCTTGCGGTATAAGTTGCACAGCACGCAGCACTGGGTGGCCAGCGGCCGGCAGAGCGCGCACAGCGGCTGACAGACGCACACCCTTCATCAGCCCCCACAACAGTCTGCTGGCTCCATCTAGCCACAAGGCACCTCGTAATTTCGATCTTTGTTTCGTTACACACTCACTCAACAATCCATCCTCACCCACGTCGACCGCCCAACTGACGGCGCCTCGCTCAATCGTCAGCTCTTCGAGGCACGGCATGCCACGCGGCTGCACGCAGCGGAAGGCGCGGGAGAGGACACAAATGGGCTGGGCAGGCTGAGCTGCCAGCAAGCAGGCATGCAAGGCAGTGCGGCAGGCAGCACAGCAAGCGGCACAGCAGGTGACAGGCGGCAAAGCAAAAACAACTAGTCTGGCGGCACAAGACAAAGCACAGTACGCAGTCAATTGCACAGACACACCAGCACTGCTGCCCAATTTGATGCCGCTGCGTCGAGCACTCCACCCACAGAGATTGCCTGCACACCAAATGGAGTGCCCCATGCAACACTGGTTTGAGTTGGGGAAGGCTACCGAGTGGGCAGGCTCTGATGTGCTGAGCACCTTCTCCCGAAACAAATGCCCCATCGCATGACCGCACAGCTGCCGTCACGCATTGACAGCCAGCTGCAGCATCGGCTGCCGCAGCAAAACAACAGGCTGCCGCCCTCACCGTCACCGCCAGGAGCAGCTGGCGCACGCTGCGGCAGTATGCTAGCCGCATAAGGCCCACTTCTGCCAGCTTGCAGGGCAGCCGGATTGAAATGCTCCGCAGCACGGCCGCATGGCATCTCAGGATGGCGGCCAACGCGTTGTCAGCCGCTGGCGTGAGCGCCGCACGCTGAGCGGCAGGCAGCGGGCGCGGGCCCCACTCATCGAGCCATTGATCCGCATCATAATCTTCCAGAGCGCCATCCACATGGATATTCAGACTCTGGGCTGCCCCTTAGGGCCAGAGGCGGCAGGTGCTCGAGACGCACCGCAGCTGGGTGCAGGCATCGGCCACATCTTCGCTGTGCTTCGCGGCGCGTCATGCGCCAGGCAGGCTTGGCAGCAAACTGCGTCAATCTTCCACACTGTGCATGGTATAATGAACCGCACATTGCCACGGTGGCGTCGATCGGGCGCACCGTTATCTCCCGACATTTCAGCAACACGAGTGCTCTTGTCTGCCGCGCTGATGTGTGCGAGCCCGCCAACCATCCGTCTGCGTGCTTGGAGTGGCTAGCTGCCTCTTTTATCACGTTTCCAGTAGGAGATTTGCATCAACTGTGTGTACCAACTGTGTGTATCAACCGAACAAGGCAGCATGCTAGTCGGTGGCATGCTCAAGCCTGCCGCTCAGCCAAAGAGCGGCCGGGCATGGGCCAGTGCACCTCCCGCTTTCCACTGCCGCAGCCGCGTTGCACCCAGGGATCGGGGCCGGCAAGGCGCATATGTGCAAGGTTAGTGCGCGGGCGTGCAAATGCTGCGCATCTCAGTAATTGGGAGCCCTCCGGTGGCCGTCGGCGGCAGCTAGTGGCCACCGGCACTGCCCATGTGCTCGGCGGGCTGATGCTGCGGCGGAAGGCCGTCAATCGTACTTCAGCGCTTCGTGCTCTTCCAATTTAGGCACTGAGCTGGCCTCCGAGCAGTATCGGAACCTCTGGGCAGGCCAGGGCTCTCGCCTGGGGCGCTGCCATGCTTCCTGCGCCCTGAAAACGTCGCGGAGGGGGAGTTCATCGAGCGGCGGGCCCGCGATGCCGCGGCAGCGCTGCAGGCCGCGCGCCTTGTGCCTGCTCCCGCTCCTGCTGCTGCTGGCAGCCGGCCTCCCGCTGCTCACTGCTGACAGCCACACGGGCGTGGGACCCGATGCTGCGCTGGTGAGGGGCACAGGCCGGCCGCCGCCGCCGCCTCTGCCGCTCGCTCAGCGCTCGCTTCTCACGCCCCGTTGACTGCCAGCTCGACCGCCTAACCCATTGATCTCACCACCTCAACTGAACCACCCTGCCTGCCATGCAGAAATGGCTGCCTCAGCCTGCCAGTGCCGCTGCGGACCTGGGCGCTGCGCAGGCTAGCGGCGGAATCCGCTCGGGCGTGCCGCCACCCCGCCTTGCTGACAACCTACAGGCTGGTGGAAAGCCTTTGCAAGGCAGCGGCCCGCCAGTCAGCGGCGGCCGGCGGAGGCTGGTGCAGCAGCAGCCGACGCCGGACCAGCTGGCAGAAATTCAGCGGCAGCAGCAGGCGCAGAAGCAGCGGCAACAGCAGCTGGAGGGGTTGGCAGACATTCCGGCGCACCAGCACGTGCCGGTAGTGCTGTCGATTGGGTTTGGGGGGCCGGCGGTCACAGCTCCGCCCACCTCCACTCGCATCCTGGATGCATCSACCGTCAACACCACCCGCTGCATCCGCTACGCCGACTGGTTCGACCCTGCTGACCCAAGCGGCAGCCGCGACCCAGCCGCAGCCATGGGCAGCAGCAGCGGCGAGCAGCAGGCGGTGACGGAAGGGACAGCCGTGTGGCGCCGCCCGCCGCTGGACCTCAGCGCCTGCCAGCGCAGCGTGCTGGAGGTGTCGACCGCCAGCCAGCGCGTGCTGGTGCAGGTGGGCTGGTGCAGAGCTGTAGGGGAACCGCTGGGTTGCAGGGAGCTGGNATACATTGCAGATGTGCCGGGTAGCTGCACACCCGTGGCGAATAAAATGCACTTGAACCAAGCCGATCCTCTGCAACCTCCTCCCCCCGCCCAGCTGCGCGTGAACGCCCCCATGCTGGAGCTGCCTGCCGACGCCCTGACCGTGACTGCGGGGGAGGTGCTGCGTGTGGCGCCCCCCTTTGTGCAGGGCGCATTCATGGTGTTCCCGGTGAGCCGCTGGCTGCAGTGATGGAGTAGCAGTGTTGATTTCGGAACAGCAGTGCGGCAACCGCAGCTGCCGCTGCTCAACTCTGGCCCCCCTCTCACACCTCCTTTGCAGGTGACCATCCAGCTGGCGTCCCCAAATGTGCGGTGCAACGTCAGCGTGGCGGCGGGCGCGCTGAGCGGCGCAGCGGGGGAGCCCAGCGCGGCCAGCAACACGCTGAGCCTGCTGTGGGACCTGCAGGGGCCGCAGGTGGGCTGCGCCGCTGTGCAGTTGGTCAAGCCGGGTTGAGTGCATCTGCTGATTCCTGCCTGCCCGCCTGCCTTCCCACCCGTTACAACTTCCCCCGACAGCCGCCGCCCTCCCCCACCCCCATCTCGGCAGCCCCGCATTAACACGGTTGGTCGGTACGCGGCCGCCTCCACGTCCCGCGTCCCTCTGGTGGTTGACTTTGGGGAGCGGCTGGCCATGCTCAACCCGCTGGGGCTGTTCACCGCCCGCGGCTTTGGCAGGTGGGTAAAGTACATGCAAGTTGCACTGATGCGCTGCTGTGAATGGCAAGTAGCACATGTGCAGCACTGCTCAGCATCTGGCAGGGCAGAGCAAGGCGTGTACTGACGTGGATGGCCTCGTCCTGCACAGGGTCTCTAAGATTGGCTCCCTGTACCTACCTGCAGGACCGATGTGGTATATGATGTGAGCAAGGGCCGCCTGTTCCTGATAGGCACCATCCCTGACCCGCTGCAAGACGCGGTGGTCACAAGTAAGGGGCTCCGCTGCTGCTGCTGCTGCCAGTGCCACTGCTGCTGCTGCCACTGCCACTGCTGCTGCTGCCCGCCCCNTCCATCCATTTGCCCGTTGACGCTGCTGATTGTAAGGGTGATGGTCCGCTGTGCGCAGCTGCAGCTGCGGAGCTTGGTTGATTTTCTGGCATGCACATTAAAGCAGCAGGCACAGCTGAGTAGTGTTGCCTCCCCACCCATCCAACTGTAGTCGAGGTGCCGGCGGCAGTGACGACTGACATCCTTGGCAACCCAAATAAAGGTGATCTTGGGTGGAATCTTTGCCCGGGCAGCTGTGCACGTCTTCTTGCCTGCACGAGTGGTACATGTATGCACACCCCTTCTGACTTACGACATTGTCCATTTCTTTGCCCTCCCCCTCCGTGCAGCTGCCACTTACACGTTCATTTACTCACCAACATCAAATAGCAGCGCAGCAGCTGGTACCGCCATGAAGTGAGCTTTGCTGCCGCCCTGTGGCAGACTGGGTGTGTTGCGGCACTCAGTGGGCCCGAGTGGTGTCATAAGCTGGCCTAAATGTGGTCTAGTGTGCAAGGACCGCTGCTCTGCTGCTGCACATCAACACTTCCAGCCTGCTTCCCACTCCTGCAGCTACATGTTTGCTGCATCAGCTGCGTCGTATGGACTGGGCATTGCGGGAGCCGCCATGGGAGCCCCCATGACTGTTAGTGAGTGCACCGGCCAGGCAGCACTGCTGTTTTATCATAATATGATGGCGACTACTTTGTGGCGGGACATGCCATGCCACAGCGCCTGCAGTGCGGTTGCCTGGATGCGCATCCAGGGATTTCGTGTGTGTGCGCCGCCACCCAATGCGCCCCGCAGTGCCCATCGGCAACGATTTCGGCGCCATGGCAGGCCGCATCCAGGCCGTGTATTTGGTGAGCTGAGCATCATGATGATCAGCTGAAGCATGATGCCGCCGTGCATGCATGCGGGGTCCAGCCTGACTTACACTCACCTGTGCGGCCTGGCTTGATCATTCTTGGATCTGTCCAAGCGGGCTGTGAGAAACACAAAACGTGCTTGGCTGTCTCCCCCGCCTGCTGCAGACGGGGCAGCTCAACATCCCCACGCTGCCCAGCAACTTCCGCGCCACCGCCGACCAGCTCAGCTACATCAGCGTTGATTTTCCGTAAGCTGCAGTTCTTTAATATGCATTAGCCATGCGTTGTGGACAGTGCCGCCGGTCTGCTTGCTGGCAGCACGGGCTGCGCTACACGACAGATTGTGCACCTGCTGCTGGCCGCTGCTCTATGAAGCAGGTGACCTCCGCCGGTCACCACCTTGCTGCAGCCTGCCATCCGGCATTGGCGGTGGCGCGGGGTCCAGCAAGAACAAGAAGAAGAAGCGGAAGGAGCAGAAGAAGAAGAAGGATGGGCAGCAGGAGGAAGGGGAGGACGAAGGAGCAGCAGGGGCAGCCGGTGAGCCGCAAGGCTGCATGCGCTGGCTTCACTGCAGCGGGCTGGGCTGTGCAGTTGAACCTGTGAGCCACGTGCAAGTTTGGAACAACAACCGAATATTGTCAAACTGCCGAATTGGACGTTTGCCCAACCTGCCTTTTTCTGAAGTGGACTTTTAGCCGAACCCGCCTTTTCCTGATCTGGACTTTTTCCAAAGTGGACTTTTCCTAAACTGGACGTTTGCCAAACCAGACTTTTNGCTGAGCTNGGACTTTCGCCAACCGACCTTCCTCTTGCTGTACAATNGCCTCATCAACAGGCATCTTGATTCTGNTCTGCTCCTGGGCTCCCGCCNGCAGGCATGGCTGTGNCTNNGGAGGGCGAGGACTTGAGCGCTGCCGGCGATGTGGCGCTGGCCGACCTGCTGAGCGGTGAGAGTGCTTATTTTATTGTTCACCATGGACCGTTTTATTTTGAGTTTGGATGCTGCAGCTGGAGAGGCGGTGCTGGCCGGCCTGCTGAGCGGTGAGAACGGGATTCTTTTTCACTGGCTTGTGTTGCACTTACAGTTCCTGTGCTGCAGCTGGGCGCGCCGGCACGCCTGCTGAGTGGGGACAACAATTGCTGCAACAATTGCTGCCAGAAGAGCGCCGAGCTGTGCGTGTCAACTGATGCTCCGTATTCTGATACTCCCCCGATTCTCTTCCCTGCTCATGATACTAGCTCGATCAGCGCTGCTGTGGTGGTAGATCTTGCAAGCACCGTGCCATGCTCACCTCTTGCTCGACATCGCTCATCTCCCGATGCCCTCCTCCCTTGTTCTTCAGGCGGCCTGTCCTTCCCAGCCAAGCCGGTGGGCATTGTTCTGAAGCGCTCTGCCACCGGCGGCGTACAGCTACGGGAGGTTGTGGTGCCACCTGTGCCGCTGCCCGGCGGCGGAACCGCACCCGGCAGCATTAAGCAGAGTGAGGACGGCCCAGGGGCGCTTCAGTCCACCGCCCTGCGCCTACCGACCAGCGCACTTGGGTCGCCCGGCGCCAATGGCACGACTGACGCAGGCAACTCCACTCAAGTAGCAGCGCAGTCTGCTGGCAGCCCAGCTGTGCCGCCCAGTGGCAAAGCGGCCCAGCCGCCAGCTGCGCCAGGCAGCCCACCAACGGAAGCAGGCAGCCCGCCGGCTGGCCCGCCGGCGCC
>JADXDR010000041.1:244840-259465 GCA_025026875.1 Chlorella ohadii | reverse complement strand
GCCGCCGCCTCCGGTTGAAAGCCCGCCGCCGCCTCCGGACGTGCCTTCCCCGCCACCACCGGAGCCCGCACGTGAGTGTAGTTCCTTGCTCAACCACCACTGCTGCATCTCAGCAGTATTATAGTGGGCTCGGCCTGCCGATGCTGGCGTGGACGGGAACAAGGGAACCCTTGACTGCCATGCTGCAACTCCACAGCTCTATCCCCACTCACAATGGTGTTTGGATCCCCGCCCCTCCCTCTTGCCATGCAGTGCCTCCGGACCCTGAAGGCACAAAGACCATCCAGGAGGGGACCACTGGCACCATCGATTGCTCCTATGCTCAGATCCAGCCCATGGGCGCGGCTTGGGGCATCGAGGGCGTTTGCCAGGACACTACTGACGCAGTGTTTTAGTGAGCCTTGGCTTCCAGGGCTGGGTGCAATACCCTGTCAAGCGTGTGCTGTCCCCGCCGCTGCATGCAGTGCGCAGGCTGCATTTGGCAGACTGCTGTCCCTGCACTCTTGCCAGCTGCCCCTGGCACACATGCCGAGCGGAGAGTGAAAGAGCTTGCTCAGGCTTCACACCGGGCCGCCTCCCTTGTGTGTGCAGTGCGGTGTACTACAAATGCTACAACACATACTCCTGCGACCTCACTCCGGACGCCAGCTGGCTGGGAGACCCTTGCAATGGGTGAGCGCAGTGCATTCAATGCTGCAGATCGCTGCGTGCCCCTTGATGTATGCTGACGTTCCAGCGTGGCCTGGATTTCAAACGGCGCATGTCATGCTGCTGCCACTGAAACGTGCAAGGCGCCGGCTGCATGCAGGGTCACGGAGGCTCCAAAGCTGCTGCGTGTCTATTACTAGTAAGAACCACGCCTAATCGCTGTGCTTGCCAGCCGCTACGGTTGCTAAAAATGACGATGCATTTTTCATGGGTTGCCAGCCGCCGATGATAAATGCAGCCGGCCCTATCTGCACGCCTCCCTGTCCGCGCTCACCTTGAAATCGCAATTGCTTCGTTTCCTGCAGTTGTTGGCAGCAGCCACCTGACACAATGCCAATGCCCCAGGCATTAGCAGCGGCAGCCGTGGCACTGCCTGCTCTGGCGTTGCCAGCCGCCGGCAAGCCGCCGCCGCCGCCGCTGCGGCGGCTGCTGCCACCGCCGCCAGCGCGCTCTCCACCCACTGTGCAACCGGCAGCTCAGCAGAAAGGAGAGCCGCAGCCTCAGCCGCCGCGACCCAAGCCTCCCCCACCAAGGAGCGCAGTAAAGCCGCCGCCAAAGTCCCCGCCGCCTGCCCCTAAGGCAGCTGCCAAGGCCGGACAGCTGCACAGCCCGCCGCCAGCCCCCAAGCCGCGGCCGCCGCCGCCTCGGCCCAAACCTCCGCCCAGCCCACCTCCGCCGCGGCCTCCCCACCCGCCACCGCGGCCGCCAGCCCCCAAGACAGCCCAGCAGCAGCAGTTCAGCGGGCGTGTTTCAGGGCGCGGCTTGCTGCAGGCCAGTGCCCCTCCCACTTCCCCACCCGCTGCTGCGCCCGCACCGCCGCCGGGCCCTGCTGGTCCCCCAGCGCCGCCAGCAGCAGGCGCACCGGNANNAGCAGCAGCAGCAGACGACGTGCCGGGGCTGTCTATTGGCGGCGGCCTGTATGTGGTGGCAACAACCGGCGTGCCTGCGAATGCCAGCAACATTGATGCAGGTGGGCTGAGGGATCAGCGGGCTGTTTGTGTTTGAAAGTCGTCAGATTGACCAGCAACGCAACATGTCAGGCACATGCTAAGCTGACGCACACCGGCATTCAGTATCTTCGGCTGCCGCTTGCTTCATGGAGCTGCGAATTGCTCCCAACTGCACGGTACCTGCCCCCTGCAGCCAGCGCCATCCTGCCGGACGCGGTTGCCAAGAAGCTGGAGGCGCTGGTGGCGGCACTGGGCAGCATGCTGACCGTCACGGTGCGTGTGTGTGGGCAMCTGGGGGCTGGCAACTGTTCAGCAGTGCTGCTGTACTGCATCAACACACCGGCTTCCTGCACGCTGGGTGATTGCGGTATTTGAGGCCAGCTGTTCAATTGCAATCACGTGTCTTCCCCAAACCNCCCTTCTGCCCAACCCGCAGAGCGGCTCCTCGCTGCAATCGTTGTGGAATTCGCTGTTTTGGATCGCGGTGGCCCTGGCCGCCGTGCTGGCGCTGCACGTGGGCATTCGAGCGCTCYTCATCTGGCGCGCCTGGCCCATGCCCCTGTTCTTTGAGGTGCGTCGCGTGCTGGCGGCCTGAGCAGTGCTGCAGTGAATGTGCCTTGCTGGAATGTCTGAAAGCGCTGGGCTTTTGCAGCAGGGCCACCCATCACCTGCCTGACATTGCACGCCCGCGGGCTTAGTTGCGAGGTTCAGCGACCCCCTGCCACCTGCTCTTGTCCCTGCAGTGGCCGCGCCCCGAGCTGCTGCTCATGTGGGCAGTGCTGCCCATCATCGCGGCGCAGGGCGCCAGTGAGTGSGGGGGTAGGGGCACAGTGGGGGCAGTGGGCTGCCCTTGACTGCTCACTCACAAGCAGCTCAGCGTATGGCAGTGCCGCTGCTGTTGCATTCCGGCGTACTTGATGCAATGCCAGCTGTTGAAAGATGCCTTGCATTATGCTCACACTCTGTGCCCTGTACACCCCTCCCACTGCCGCAGAGCTGCTGCACGGCGACACTGCCGCAGAGCGTGCCTGGGGCGTGGTGTTTGGCATACTGCTGCCCACCGCCCTGCTCGCGCTGGCGGTGTMCCTGGTSSTGAAGCATCTCACGCTGGTGGTGAGTTGGAGAGGGTGGGTGAGCTAGATTGTGCTGTTGAGGCATGTGCTAGTGCACATGTCAACCCTCGCTCGCTGCCATNGCACCTTATTCATGCACATGCCTCAAGCCAGCCAGCCCCCTTGACCGCCCTCTCATGCTGCAGCTGCCGCTGCGTCGCCGGGCTGTGTACGTGATTGATGGTGCAGCAGCAGGCAGCGGCAAGGAGCAACAGGAGGGCAACATCCAAGGGGACCAGCATGGCCGGCAGGCCGGCGCAGCTGGTGAGGCGGCTGCCGGCTCGTCTGCTGCKGCAGAGGKCTCGGCACATGCKGGGGTAGCAGCCGACCCGGCTGTGCTGGTCAGCCCCTTTGCGAGCCTGGCACGGGGCAGCCCAGGTGCCGCCTCCACTGCCAGCCGCAGCAGCGGTGCGGGCTCTGCCGCAGACGCCGCCCTGCTCAGCAGCCGCCAGCGCCCTTCGGCTGGGGATGGGGGCACGGAGCCTGCGGGTGGCAACAGCTTGGAAGGAGGCACAACCCGCGGCCGGCTGCGTGGGCTGCTGCGGTGCCTGTGGCACGGCCTCGTGCGATTTGTGCTGTGGCCGCTGTTTGGCTACGACCCTTCCCGCATCCAGGGCGAGTGGCTGCCTTCGGACGCCTACAGCGCCAGGTGCGGCTGAGGGGCGGTGGGAGGGTCGTTTCCGGTGGTGTGTGGGCAGGGTGGGCGATGGAAACAGTGCACATGCTGCGGGGTTGTTGGATTGTGGACAGGCACCTCAGTCTCACAGTAACCCAGCTTAACCATGTTTGGCACCTGGCCTTCCACCCCTCACAGCTTTGTGGCACGGTACGGCGTGCTGTTTGAGACGTCCCGCGGGCCTCGCATGAAGTACAAGTGAGTGGCGATGTGGGCAGCACCTGCCCAGGCCCTGAGGGCAAGCACGCATCAGCGCCTGCCCAGCTGCATTCTGGCTGCACAACTGACGTGGTCACCACCCTAATCTCCCTCTCCTCCCCACCTCAGGCCCGGCACCTGGCAGTTTGACCCCGCCACCGGCACCTTTGACCGGGGAGAAATGGTGCCGCTCAGCCCGCTGGAGAGCCGGCGGGCACGGGCCGCCCAAGTGGCCAAGGTGGGCTCGAGCTAGTGTTGGAAATGGCTGCTGCTGGTGATGTGGGGCTGGTAGATCTATCTGTCTAGACAGGGCAAGTTGAACACAACTCACCGGTCAGTACGGCGCCGAGTGAGTCCCCTTGATGCTCCGTCACTCAGAGACCTCCCCCCAACTCCCCTCTGTGCCGCACAGACCCTGGGTGTCACGGTGCAGCTGACCAAGATGGTTCTGTTTGCGCAGCTGGCCGCCGCGCTGTCCACAGACAGTGGCAGCAAGCCGCTGGGCCAGGTCATCCCGCTGCTGGTGCTGACCCTGGCCTACTGGGCCTACCTCCGCATCTTTGTGCCCCTCGCCTCCTTCGTCGACATGTTCGGGGAGGTGCGGCCGGTCAGGTGTATGTGCCTATGCCTGTGTGTGCTGTGCTGTGCGTGCTGTGCTGTGCTGTGCTGCATTGCCTGCATGGCAACATTTATGCAGCCGCAACTTAGGTTGCAGCTGTGGCTGGCAACGTGGCGGTGCGTCCATGTGCATTTGCCTCTCCCCATCACTCCAACCCACCCATGCCTGCGCCGCAGGTGGTCAGCTGCGCCTGCGACCTGGGCACCTTTGTGTGCGGCCTGCTGGTGGCGGTGCTGCCCGCCGACAACCCGCACCGCACGTGAGCGGGGGCAGTAGGTCGATTCGGGTGTTGGAGGCGGTTTCGTACAGTGCGATATCCAGCGCACTCCCTGCAAGCTCCAGCTCTCTCCGCGGATGCCATCTTGCCTTCAAAGTTGCGAACCTCCTCATGCCACACAGCCGATATGTATGCCATCCCTGCCTCCCTGCCGTGCAGCCACCAGCTGGGCATTGCCATGCTGGTGTTCCAGCTGGTCGGCATGCTGTGCTCCATGGTACCGCGGGCGCTGGAGCTGGTGGCCGCCGGCACCCTCTGGCTCTGGCGCCGCTGGTTCCCCTCACCCGCCGACCGATTTGCGGCGGTGGTGCGGGCAGTCATGGCGCAGGTCAGGGCTGCTTGGTGGGGTTGGTGAGGAACTTGATGGTCGATGCTTGCCTCAAGAAAGGCGGCCTTGCGGTTGGCTGTGGCTGGTTACCCATGCTTCGCCCTCTCCACGCACCCTAACCCACACCGTAATGTGCTCGGCTCCCAAAACGGTCCTTTTTCCTGCAGGACCACCACATCCTGGCCCGCAAGTTTGCCGACCGCTGGCTGCTGCGCGTGCACGGCCGCGGCCTCAACCAGCGCGCGCTGCACTACCACGAAAAGGGGCGGTCCGCGCTGCCCTTTGCCGTCACGCTGCCCAAGCCGCTCACGTGAGCAGGGGAGTTTGCCGAAACGCAACAAACGCGGCAAATGGGTCATGCGCTTGCAAGGCGTTGTTTGGCCATGATGAGGCAAAGCAACAGCTAGCATGATCGGCTCTGTGCTTGCAGTCCACCTCCAAGACCAGAGCGCAAACAAGCATGCTGTCTCCCCCCTGCTGTCCTCATTGCAGGCGTGCCCTGACGCGCACGCTTACCCGAGCCTCAAGCGGCCTGCAGCGTGCTGGCAGCGGCCTGCAGCGTGCAAGCAGCAGCATGCGGCGGTTGGGGCAGATGAACAACAGTGCGCGTCGCACAGGCATCCCACCTATTACCCCTGCTGCCAGCTTGCCAGATGGCAATGGCACGCCTGCTGCCCTCACAGCAGCCAACTCGCTTGCAGGCAGCTTGAGCGTGCCCGTCGGCGACAGCTCAGCCTCAGCCTTCCAAGCTGCCGCCGATGCTGCCGTGACTGCGGCAGCGGCAGGCAGGCACGGCAGGCCCGCGCCACAAGCAGCCAGCCGCCCTGGATGGGGCGCCGTGCGGGCGATTGCCCGCCTGCTGCCCCGCAGCCGCAGCGAGCGGGGGGCGCAGGCAGGAGAGGCGCCAGCCGACCCCGAGAGCAGCGGCGGCTGTTGAATGAGCATTCCACTTCCAAGCACGTGCAGCAATGCCAGTGTGTGCGATTGTGATTGAGAAGAAACACCCTACTTGCATCATCCACTTCCAGCTACCTTCTTTTCACTGTTCAGTTAATCCGATTTAACGAATTCTCGATGTACGATGGCCTGAAACCATTTTTATCGTAATATCTTCTTCCTACTCTGCCAGCCACCCCAACCTTTCTTCCAGCCCAACCAATCTTTGCATCAATTGAACCCGTACTGCGCACAGCGTGTTGACGTCTTACAGAATGCTGTCACAGAGAAAGAGAACGGTCAAGATGGCGTATATTGAGGCATTCAAGGGCAGGCGGTTGCATGGGGCGAGAGCGCAAGCAGTGGCGGGAGCAGGCAAACACAAGCGGTCACAAGGGGGCAGCGAGAACAGCAATAGCAGCAAAGAGAGCAGCATGCTAGCATGTTGGCATGGCAGCGGGCCAATTGGCTGAAAAGCTGCCGGCCGCAGCAAGCTAGCAGAAGGCCGCCCAGCGCAGCGCCGGTAGACATTTAGGGGCAAACTAATTCTTTTTATATTTGAATCTTTTGAACCGCCCGCTCAGTCCGAGTCGGATCCGCTGCTGCTGGAGCTGCTGCCGCTGCTGCTGCTGCTGCGCCGCCGCTTCTTCTTTTTGTCCTTGCTGCTGCTCTTCCGCTTCTTGTCTTTGTCCTTGCTGCTGCTCTTCCGCTTCTTGTCTTTGTCCTTGCTCCGCTTCTTCTCCTTGCGCCGCTTGCGCTCCTTCTCCTTCCGCTTCTTCTCCTTCTTGCGCCGCTTCCTAACATGAGGGGAAACAACGAGCACGGCGCAGTCGGCACCCATTCTGCAGGTGGCCACATGGCACCAGCTGCACTGCTTGCTTGTGCTGCACGCTGCTTGTCAATGCTGTTCCTCACAGGCCAAGACCGGGACAGGCAGGCGCAGACCTTCCCCAGGAAATGCACAACACGCACCTGCGCCGCTCCTCGTCGCTGCTGTCGCTCAATAGGCCACGCAACGCACCAAAAGGCTAGGCAAAAAGCACACGCACCTGCGCCGCTCCTCGTCGCTGCTGTCGCTGGACAGGTCCAGCGAGTCCGCTCCATCGTCCGCCGGCGGCGCCTCCAGCATGGCTGCCGCCTCTGCTGCGCCGCCGCCGCCCTCGCCGCCGCCGCCCGGCAGCGCGTTACGGCACTGCTTGGTCAGGTGGCCTGTCTGGCCGCAGATCTTGCAGGCGCCGCGCGTGGCGGTGCCCACCGCGCCCTGCTGCTTGGCGATGGCGAGCAGGCTGTGGGGAGGAGGGAGGGCGGGGCGCGGCTGCGGTTATGTAGGGTGTAGCTGGTTGCCGCATGACATCTAAATAAGCTGCCCGATAGCACGCGGAGCCTGCCACTAACAAGCCAAGCTGCATCCCAGGCCTGCAGCAGGAAACGACGGCCGATGCTGCACACCCAAGCGCAGCAGAGCGTCAGGCGTGCTGCACACATCAGCACAGCACAGCACAGCACAGCGCACCTGGCGTAATTCGTCACTGAGGTGTCAAACCCACCGGTCGCCAGCACAGCCTCGGCGGCTGCCTGACGCCGCGCCTGTGCCGCCTTGCGCCCGCCACCAATCTGCGTGCGGCGAGATGGGCAAGGGCAGTGGGTTGATCAGGCTGGGTTGGGTTGCCGGTGGAGACGGGAAGCCAGCAGCAGAAGGCCTGTATGCCTGTTGCAATTGCACATGTTCTGGCCCACGACAAAGCCCTGCACCACAGCCAAGCCCCCTGCCACGGCTGGCCTGAGCCTTGTGAGAGCCTTGCAAATCACCGCAAGCAGGCGCTCACCGTGGGCGCGTTGATCAGCGCCTCCACACTTGAACAATTCCCTGTATGACCGACACAAACTACCAGAAGCGTTCCCACAGTCAACTGGCTTACCGTGGGCGCGTTGATCAGCGCCTCAACGCCCTGGTTGGTGCCCGCCTGCTCGTTGCTGATGCCAATCACATTCTCCCACATCGCATTGCCCTGCAGCGCCGTGCTGCAGAAACAGAGGCACGGGAAAAGGAAGGATGCCAGTCAATCACACTTCTGTCTGACACAGCAATGCCGTGCAGCGCACCGCCGCGAGCCCTGAAATCAGCAGGAGGGGGTGCGACGAGGTGCACCAGTCGGCAGGCAGGCAGCAGCGGCACCGGCAGCAGCAGCGCAGCACTGCGCACCTTGTGCGCACGCGGTTGGTCGACGCCTTGAGGACGCCGCGCGTTGGGACCGTGGCCGGCCTGCACCAGATAGGGGTGGTGTGGCGGGCAGCAGCGGCAGGCGGCTGGCAGCAAAGGAAGTGCGGTGGCAGCAGGGAGGCGGCGGCGGCGGCGGCGGCAAGGTGCCAGAGCCGCTGGCAGGCCGCCAGGCGCCGCCGCCGGCGTGCAACGGGGTCGGAGCACCCCACCGGCTGCTGGGACACTCACATATTGGCGTGTAAGCGGCCGTGTAAGCGGGGCGCGACGATTAAACTGCTTAGGGGCTGCTGGAGCCCTGCGCAAGCTAGGCCGAGACTGCTGGAGGTGCCGTGCGTCTGCTGGTGCGCGCAAAAGGACGAGGGGCGCGCTGCTGGCGAGCGCTGGTCCTGAGGAAGCCTCGGAGCGGCCTCGACAAACAGTGGTGAAGCACGACAACGGAGAAAGGGGCTGCGCTGGCTTGCGGGCCTGCAAGTGGCCCCGCTCGCATGAGGCGACTGCATCTTCCTGCATCCCGCTCCGAGACGGCGCCCGGGGGGCCTGCCAGGCCTTGTGCATCGACGTGCAAGGCGTACGAACACCGCCCGGCAGCTGCAGGCGCGAAACAGACCATGACTGGGCCGAGGCCGCAGCAGCAGTAGGCGGCAGCGGCTTTGAGACGTTTTAAGCTCATCTACATCTCCTGCGGAGCCATCTGAAGGCGCCAGGAGGCTTGCAGCCGGCCCAGCGAGGGGCTGAGCGGTGCCCCTCCGCAACCCGCCAGCAGGCGAGCCCCTGCTGCCCTCCCACCGCCTCTGAGTTGTGGGTCCCAGTGTCAGAAACCGCCAGAGCGCAGGGGGCGGCGCGCCGTGTGGCCCTGCAGCCGCCGACAACTTGTGTCCGCTGCCGCCGCCGCTCCCGCCCAGGGGGTGTTGAATCCACAAGAATCGAGTCCATCACCCGTGCTTCCATCGCAGGCGCCATGCCGGCATCCAAGGGCAGCATGGCGGCCACCTCGGGGCAGCGGGCGGCGCTGCCGGAGCCGATTGAGGAGCTGCCGGACCGCCGCCTGCACTTTTCGCGCAGCGTGACGTTTGTCAGGTGCAATTTTGTCGTGTGATTTTGTGTGTGCGATTTTCGTTGCAAGCTCTTGGGGCGCAAGGTGATAGGTAGTGCTGCACTGCAGTGGTGCGGCACGGCTTGTGGCTGGGAAGGCAGCAGGCGCCTCTTGCTTGCGCAGGCTGTTGTGGCGGCCGCTCAGATGCGGGCCTGTTGTGCCCGCAGCCGGACCTCCTGATAGCCCCAACAGCTGCTCCCGCTGCCTGCCGACATGCCTTCTATATGCAACTGTCTTACTTGCAGTGTATGCACCATGTCCTACGCCTTTTGGATCTTCTACCTGTGTGGGCACTCGGAGTCGGCGGCCACGCTCGAGTTTTACCAGTTGGTGAGCTTTTGTGGGTGATTGTGATGCTGGGCTGCTGTGATTTTACCTGCTGGGCTGTTGTTGTGCCGCTTGCGTTTGGTGGAGGTTCTCGCGTTGCCGGCTGTGCACCATTGATTGCCTTGGCACTACTGTGCAGCGGGGCACTACTGTGCAGCTGGGGCCGGCACTCGGGAGTGCCTCCAGGTGTGATCTGGGCTTGGTGCGTACGTAGCTGTGATGCGTGGATATCTGGGAATGCAAGCGTTTGAAGCAACCTGCTAAGTTGGTTGCAGGTGCCGCCCACGGTCTACATGTGGCCCATGGTGGCCTTTGCCACCGCCGTGCTCCTCAACCTGCTGTCCATGGCCATGGAGCGCCGGCCCGTCAAGCGCCAGCTCTGCTTCCTCAACGTCTACATCTCGGGTGCGCGTTGTTGGGGTATTGGTTCTGGGGACCAGTTTGAGGACTGCTGCTGTTGCTGCTGTCTTGAGCGGCGGCGGGTCACGCACGCACTTTTTGAGCGCCAGTGCTGCTGCTGATGCGGCGGCGGCGGCTCGCTCTCCTGCCCACCATGCAGGCGTGGCCTTTGTGTGTTTGAGCTCCTGGCCTGGAAGCTCGGTCCATGCTGATGTGTCTCCCCCCTCTCATGTTCGCAACTCTTCCCACCTGCAGGCGTGGCCTTTGTTTTTGAGTTCCTGGCCTGGAAGCAGAGCGCACCCATCTACATCAATGCAGCGGGGCGGCCCACCTCCCTAATGCGGTGGGTGGCTGTGGCTGGAGCTTGTCAGCAGGGGGTGCTGCAGCAGCAGGGGGTGCTGCAGCAGCAGGGGGTGCCGGAGCACCCTGCTGCAGCAGCAAGCAGTGCGCAGCAGTACAAGCTGCCCGGCTGGATCTGCAGCGGGGCTGTTGTTTAGCCCTGTACAGCAATACACGCTGCCAAGCAGTGCAGCAGAGCAGCGCTGCCCAGCAGCAACGGTCGATGCGTGCCCGTCGGCTGCGCTGAGCTGACGCTGTGCCTGCCGTGCCCGCTGTGGACGCTGCAGGTTTGTCATGTGGGCGCACGCCACGCCCGTCATGCTCTACACGCTGTCCATGATCTCCGACTTCACCAGGAAGCAGGCAAGGCAGCAGCTGCAGCATGTTGCGCAACGACGGTGGGTGCTGCTGCTGCGGTTTGAGGCTGTCGGCCAGCTGCTCCAGGCCGGTCGCTGCCCTCATGCACCACGTGCCGCTACCAGGTGCCCTGGCAGACGACACAGACCCCGTGTGTTCATGCTGCGAGCTGACCCATTTCATATTGCCCGCTCCGGCGTGCTGCAGGTGTACCAGACCATCAGCGTGAATGTGCTCATGATTGTGGTGGTGATCCCCGGAGAGCTCATCCCAGGTTCGTTTCCTTGCGATCAGTCACGTTTTTCAATAGCAGCTCGCAACAACCAGAGAAAGTTGAATGATTGTGGTGGTGATCCCGGAGAGGTGATCCCAGGTGCGGCTTGTTTGGTTTAGGTTCAGGTTACCACTCAGCAGCAGCTCACACCAACCAGAGCGGCGGTTGCTGTGGTGGTGATCCCAGGCGCGGTTGGTTTACTGCGGTCCAGAAGCTGGGCACCCCTGATCTGATCCCACAGGTGCAGGACAGCTTGCGGCGGTGCATCGCAGCTGGGGGCAGCGGGGCTGAACCCTCAGTGCCGTGCTGACTGACACATTGCATCCCACTCCACGCTGCTTCTGTATTCTTTGTGCAGCCTGGCACCGGTGGATCTGGAATGGCCTGTCATGTGCGGTCTACCCCTACATCTTCCACCAGATCTACCAGATGTACAGGTGTGCTGGTTGCAGGGGAATCCAGCTGATGTTTGATAGCCACACTTGAGGTGCTGCCAGCTCCGTGCGCAGCCACCAGACACTGCCCAGCAGCCCTGCGTCTCGTGCACCTTCCTGGCCTGTAGACGCCTCAATGTGCCCATTAATCCCTCGCCCCGCCCGCTCCCTCCCCTCCCCCGCAGCGCCGGCATCAAGGAGGCGAGGGAGACGGGGACGCAGACCAGCCTGCGCACGCTGCGCAACTTCACGCTGTCATTCTGGACCTTTTTCCCCTGCGTCTGGGTGCTGGTGCAGGTGGGGAATTGCTCCATTTTCCATCTGCTGTGCTGTGCATGCTGTGCCTGCTGCGCTTTGTTTCACAGTGCCCTCTGGACCTTCTTCCCCTGCGTCTGGGTGCTGGTGCAGGTAGGGGGCAGCCGTGTTTTCGTTCCTCCTGCTGCTGCGCTGTGCCTGCTGTTGCTTGGAAATGCTGCTGCACGGCCTACCCGATGCCATGGCGTGTGGTTATGCGTGCTGGCCTGCTGCTGTTGTGCGCATGTTGCACTCACCGCGCCGCGCCTGGGTTTGCAGCTGCACCTCCTTGCCTGACACTGTGGGGCGGCACCGTCCATCGCTAGGCTCAGCAGAGCCGCCCTTGCTCCGCGCCTGCTGCATCTTGACTCATGTTGTTATGCTTGCCGCCACTTGGTACCACTGCAGCTGGACTGGGTGGACCTGTACAGCGAGGAGGTGCTTTGGTGCAGCACATACTTCTGCACTTTGACCGTTTCTCGTTTCACAACTATTCCTTCTCCACAGCTGGACTGGGTGGACCTGTACAGCGAGGAGGTGCTGTGGTGCGTGGCCGACACCATGGGCAAAATCATCTTCAGCAGCACGCTGTGAGTACACCGCATTTCATGCCGCATCACCGCATTACTCACAGGGCAGCAAGTGGTCTCATGTTGAGCGTGCATGGTGTGCGTAGTATGTCGTGTCACTGCAGGCTGTAAGCCCACCACCCTGCATCATGGAGTGACCGCCTCAGGCAGCTCCCTGCCCCGCCAGCTGCCTTTTTCTGTGCCTGCTCAATGCTTCACCTACTGACAGACGGTGTCTCCATTCGCTGCCCCCGTGCAGCCTGCACTCCAACTTCATGTCGCTTGCAATCTCTTTTATGCACCACGACCTTCCGTCTGCCGACACTCGCCCGTACGTGCTCCCTCCTTTTGTGCAGCCTGCACTCCAACTTCATGTCCATCGAGCACCGGCGCATGATGGCGATGCGGGTGGTGGAGGAGGCCAACAGGTGGGAGTCATTGGGTTTTGAGGTACAGGGCTGTCCCCGTATAGCCTGATTAAGGTGATGAATGGCGATGCGGGTGGTGGAGGAGGCCAACAAGTGAGGGCATGCAGAGACCGTGTATAAGTCAGCATTGCGCGGCCCACCTAAATGGTGTGTCTGTGTAGCACGTCAGCAGCCAGCTTGCGCTGCAGTTGCTTGCACTGCCGTGCTTGCCTGTAACGCCATTCCATTGCATTGACNTTGGGTTTGCAGGATCCGCGTGATTCACGAGCTGCGGCAGCTGGTGGAGCAGAAGGAGCAGTTCATCGCACTGATGAGCCACGAGCTGCGCACGCCGCTCAACGGCATCATCGGGCTGAGCAACGTGCTGCTCATGGACGCAGGTAATTGGCCGGCTTGCAATGTGCCTGGGCCTAATGCAGGGGCGGGCGCTCGGCTGCTTAACAAGGCAGCACTGGGCTGAGCGATGTCGACACACGTGCTTACCACTTGCAGAATCGCTGCCGCCAGGCACATCTGAAACAGTCACCCCGATCCGCAACTTGGGCTCATTTTGGACACAAAGATCACCGGCTCGCTTGTCTCACAAAACAATTGCAGATTCTCTGCCGCCGGACACCTCCAAGACGGTGACCACAATTCGCAACTCGGGCGCCCGCCTGCTCAACCTCATCAACGACATCCTGGACGCGGCGGCGCTGCGCAAGGTGAGTGCCAGTATGAGCTGCCGTGTGTGTGCCAAATTATGTGAGCAGGCACGCGTTGAACATGGCCTTTCGCTGCTGGGGCGCACTGCGCAGCATGGCGCTGCTCTGCGGCAAGTTGCCGGCCAAGCGTGGGCTTATCACTTGCCTAGTACCCATCTGTGATGCCTGCTGCAGGGCAAGCTTGCGGTGCAGCAGGGCAAGGTCAACCTGAAGAACGTGGCAGACGATGTAGTGGACTTGACAGGTTTGCATACATGTTTTGTTTCAAGATGGTGGCTTTGTTCCTAAAGCCATGTTTGCTCGCCTCTAGGCAGCGCCATGCAGTGAACCAGAGTCTGCAGTGCTTGAACCTGCAACCAACTGCTTCCCTTCTGCCCTGGCTGTCCCGCCATGCAGAAGCGCTGGCCAAGCCGGGGGTGAACATCCGCAACAAGATTACGGTCGACACGCCCCTGGTGCGTTGTTTGCTCAGCGACTTGGCTGGTTGGTCTGCTGGGTGGAGCTATGCCGGCTGGCACTAGCTCCGGGATTGCCACGCAAGATGCGACCGCACGCCTGCTTTGCTCCGCCGCTGCGTGTGCTGAGGCCAGCCGCCAGCCTCTGGTCTGGGCCCGAACCCCCCCGGTGCCGCTGCCCAGTCTTGCCACCCTCGCCTGACCTGCCGTTCTCCCGGCTCGTCTGTCTCAACAGGMGGMGGGSYACACGAGCCGCATCGTGCAGGMGCTGTACAACCTGATTGGCAACGCCGCCAAGTTCACGGAGCGGGTGAGGTGGGGTTGAGAGGGATGCATGCACCTCCTTGCTTGCTGCTGCTGTGCCTGGCTTGTGTTAGGCTACCGGGACCAGGCCATTCACCCGCTCTGAAGCATCGCCTGCATCCTGACATGCGATCGGCTTTTCCGTTCAAACGCAGGGCGAAGTTTGGGTGGACGCAACAGCGTCGCCCGACGGCGCCACGGTGGCGGTCAGCGTGCACGACACGGGCATCGGTATCCCGGAGGACAAGCTGGACGACATCTTCGCGCCCTTTGCCCAGGTGGGTGCATGTTTAGCTCGCGGGTGCTGTTGGAGTTATGTTGCTGCCTGTGGGCATGAACATTTCCAGAAGGCCAGCTGGACCACATCTTCGCGCCCTTTGCCCTTTGGTGCGCTCTATTGTCACTTGCGAATGTGTCGATGCTGAAAGGGGTTGCATGTGCTTCCTAGGGCCATGGGCATTCCTGCTTGGCAAGCTCAGGGTTGTCAACTGGGGTGCTCATCCCACCTCCTCTCCTCTGCCCATGCCCTGCATTTCCTGCAGGCCCGAGTCTATGCTGTGCACTAGGACTGTGCCCTGCTTGCTCAACCCGCAGCCCTGCTTCATCTGCCTTCATCTSSCCCCC
>JADXDR010000041.1:201519-244761 GCA_025026875.1 Chlorella ohadii | reverse complement strand
GGTCGACATGTCGACCACGCGGCGCTACGGCGGCACAGGCCTGGGGCTGAACCTCGTCAAGCAGCTGGTGGAGGCGCATGGCGGGTCGATCAGCGTGGCGTCGCGCCGCGGCAAGGGCTCGGTGTTCACCTTCACCCTTCGGGTGGGTGGCTGGGTGGGTGGTAGAGGCACCCCAGCGCAGCGCACTTTGCATGCTGTGTTGGTGTGGTTGCGGCAAGGGCTTGGCGTTCACCTTCACACTGCGGGTGNNTGCCTTGTGATACGGGCAGTGCGAGACAGCATTGCAGGCTGCGCTGGTTTTCTGCTCCTGTTCCACCCGGATGGATCACTCAGGAGTGTAGGCACACGTCTGCATCCTCCCGCCTCTGCAAATGTACATCCGGGACTGCTGCCACACAGCATTCACCTGCTGCAGGCACCGCACCAGTCCACCCTGCCTTCCCGCCTCTGCAGGTGTAAGCCCCGGAGGATGGCGGCTCCCCCGGCCGTGCCATGCTTTTTTAAGCTTTTTTGCTTCAATAGACCACGACTTCTGCTTTACGCCACCTGCAGGTGTATGCCCCGGACGACGGCGGCTCCCCCGGCCCAGTCACTGCGAAGCAGCGGCGCTCGCTGGCGCTGGCGGCGCAGGAGGCGGCTGATGCGGCGGCTGAGGAGCTGGATGAGGTGAGGCAAAGATGTGTCTGTACAGTGGCAATCAATGCGTGTGGGCTTTTTGAGTTAAAAAGGACTGGCAGGTGTGGCTTCGGGCGCTGGCGGCGGAGGAGGAGGTGGGAGGTAGGAAGCAGTTCGCGCTGGCAAGGCCACCTGCAAGTGCGGTGTTGGGCGATGGCGCCAGCAGTGCAGCGCAGGAGACAGCTGCCGCGGAGGCTGCAAGCATGCATTTACGCTCTATGCTCTCCCTGCCATGTGCCACCTGCAGGTATCGATGCCGGATCCGGAATCGGAGCCGCTGCTGGCCTCAGGCCGCATGTCCCGCAAGGACAGCGAGCCCGACATGATGCTGCGGCTGAGCCACGATGCACAGGTGGGTGCCGCTTGCTGCTCTGCACTTCAGCAAACAAGGACTGACGCAGTTTGATTGTGTTGAGCCAGACGGGATCCCGCAAGCTTACGCCTGCTGCGCCAACTTGCGTGCCTATTGCTGAATCCCCTGACACTGCCCTGCTTCCCTGCCCTGTGCTTGCGTGCAGCCCGCCAACATGCTGCAGCGGCTGTCGGCGGACTCACGGCTACGCAGCAGGTGGGTGCATTCTCTCGGTTACAAACACCGTGCGTGTATGAGCCTCAGTGGTGGCTCGGGGCACGGGGCTGATGGTCAGCCAACCAGACTCAGCTGGGCGCATTGCATGAGAGGGCTCGCAGAGGGTCCCTGCGATACCATGTGGGGTTCACGCTGCTGACATTTCGCTACTCTGACATTGCATTATACTGTCTTTTTGCCTCCACAGCTACGACGCCGACTATGCCAACTACCACAAGGCGCCGCAGCAGCTCAGCCCGCAGGTGGGTTCGCGTGTCAGCTGCTCTGGTCCATGGGGAGCTGTGTGCGGCTGGCAGGCTGTGGATCCCAACGCATGCAGCACTTGCGGCAGACGTCAGCACACAAGTCTTACAGTGGCCTGCTTTCCTTTCCACCCACAGGCCGCCCTCAACGCCTTCCTGTCCGCCGGCCCCCATCAAGTGGTCAAGGAGATCCAAAAAGGGAACATCACTAAACCTGAGGAGGTGGCAGCAGCGGCCACAGCAGCGGGCGGCGGCAACGGCAAAGGCGGTAGCGGCGGCGGCAGCGGCGAGGGCAGCCAAGAGGATGGGGAGGAAGAAGGGCCGCTGGCTCATGACTGGCTGCTGGCAGACCAAGTGGTGCAGCGGGCGAGCAGCTCCGGGCGGGTCAAGGTGCGTTGGTTGTGGGAGAGAGGGAGGCATGCTGCAAGCGCGTGGGAGGGTGGCATGCATAGGAGAGCAGGCGAGAGCGTTTGAGCGGTTGGGGAACCAGGTGCTGCCGGTTGGGCACTTGGGCAGGCGGCTATGCGCAAGGTGTCTCTCAACCACATGCTGCCGCTGACTGAAATTTGTGCAGGTGCTGTCTGTGGACGACGACCCGGTGAACCAGATGGTCATCCAAGCCATGCTGGGCAAGGCCGGGTTCAAGGTGCTGAAAGCCGCCGATGGCCAGAAGGCGCTCGACCTGCTGGAGGTGCGCGAAGGGCGAGGCACTGCTGAGGTGGCATGTGGTAGTGTGGTTTGTTTATGGGCGGCTGAACGTGCTTGAGGTTCCAGGTGCTGATGGCCGCCGACGGGCAAAAGGCGCTCGACCTGCTGGAGGTGCGCAGGGGTTGCTGCAATGCAGTGTGGCTTGCTTGGCTTACTTCCATGCTGTGTTTTTGTTGGTGCTGGGGTGCAGATTTGCAGCAGCTGCCAAACCCGTGCACATGCAATGTGGTCCTGCTGCATGCCTGCATGCATTCTGTGGCTACCGCAGCACATGCGCTGCTGCCTGCCCCAACACTGCACGGGCCGGTGATGCGTGCAAAAACAGAACATCTAAGCCTGAACCAAAGGCGTGTTAGACAACCTAGACCGATGAGGCCCTGCTTGCATGTGCCTGCCGTTGCATCCAGTGCACATGCGTAACACAGGGAAGCAAGCCTGCACATGCACCCTGAATTGATGGGATCTGCCGCAACGGCGGCGGCCAGCTGTCGCATGCCTGCAGCTGTGTACTTAGCTGCAGCGCATGCCTGCTGGCTGTTCCCCCAAAGCAAGTGCGTGATGAGAGCTCCTCCCAAACCGTCTGGACCAACTCCCCTCCCTCCTGCAGGAGAGCTTGCGGCAAGGCGACCCCCCGCACGTCATGCTGCTGGACGTCATGATGCCCGGGCTCAGTGGGTGAGGGCCTGGTTTGGCTCTTTGGCCTCCAATTTTGCTGTGCCGCGACTGTTGCCAGGCGCCCTTGCAACCCTGCTGGGCTGCTGCCCACAGGCCTCTCTCCTGTGAGCCCACGTCCCAGCGTTCACCTCTGCGTCTCCGCGCGGGAGCGGCACCCCACAACTTTGCCTTGTCCAACCTATCAAACAACCGATTGGCCCATTCGAAAACCTGCTTTTGTGTGCAGCTACGACGTGGTTCGGCTGGTGCGGGAGCGGCACCCCACCCTCATGCTGCCCGTCATCCTGGTCTCAGCCAACAGCCGGGAGGAGCACGTGGTGGAAGGCCTGCAGGTAAATTTACAGTGCACAATATCGGCTCTGCTTCTACTTGCGTGTGCCACTTGTGGGTGCAGCTGCTAGAAGTTGCTGCTAAGTTTGGCTGGGCCCGGTTGGCAGCTGACAGCCGGGAAGGGCACGCTACAGGTGGAAGCCTGCTAAACAGGTGCAGAAAGCGTGCTTTTGCGTGGCTGCCTGCATGCCCGCCAGCTAACTGTGCAGCCTTGTGCCTGCATGCCCTCTCCTGCTGCCGTTGCAGCATTTCCTTTGCTAAACTTGCTTGCGCAATTGCACCTCTTCCTGTGCACAGGCCGGCGCCAACGACTACGTGACCAAGCCGTTCGGCCGCAACGAGCTGGTGGCCCGCATCCAGGCGCAGCTGCGCACGCGCGAGTTCTCGCAGGCAAGCCTTTTTGTGTGCCCAAAGGTTCTCACCTGCTGTCAGTGCTGTTGGTTGTTTGTACATGCCTGCATGA
The DNA here is from genome assembly GCA_025026875.1 of Chlorella ohadii. Classification (NCBI taxonomy): domain Eukaryota; kingdom Viridiplantae; phylum Chlorophyta; class Trebouxiophyceae; order Chlorellales; family Chlorellaceae; genus Chlorella; species Chlorella ohadii. Next base: position 241,079 of record JADXDR010000041.1, on the reverse strand, counting down.
GGTGTGCGCTCTGCTTGCAACCTGCGTACACATGTCACGCCGCCTTGTCCGCTTCCTTTTCTCGCTGACCGCCCACCGCTCCCCTCCCCCTATACAACAGGGCGTGCGCGCCTCGCTGGCAGCCGCCTGCCAAGGCCGGCAGCAGCAGCAGCAGCCCCTGCAGCAGCAGGAGAGCGACAGCTTGAGCCGGGAGGGCAACCGGCGGCTGAGCATGCCGGCAACAGAGCAGGCGGGATCAGCTCCCCCTGGGTTGCTGGACGCTCCCCGACGCTCGGCGCCAGCAGCTGTGGCCGCGCCGGCAGCAGGCGCAGCAGCAGCAGCAGCGGATGCAGCGGCGGCAGCAGCGCCGCCCGGCGGGCACCAGCCTGCCCAGCAGCAGCAGACGATGCAGGACCTGCAGGAGCAGCTGTCAGAGGCTCAGCGGCAGCTGGCAGCGCTGGCGGCGCTGCAGGCTGGTGCGGCTGCTGCCGCTGCYGCCGCAGCAGCAGCAGGGCAGCAGCCGGGCGAGGACGGCCYTGCTGGCCGCAGCGCCAGCGGCAGTGTAGAGAGTGGCACGCCGGAGCGGCTAAGCGGCGATGCGCTGCTTGCTGCAGGCGCTGCGCCCCCCTGCGGCGCGCCCGGCTGCTGCCAGCCGGCTGTGTCGCCGCCGCTCAGCGTCGAAGCTGTGCGGCCATCCGACTGACGAGCCCTTGCCGCTGCTAGCAGCGCTGCTGGCGCCGCTTGCTGGGCCCTGCTCGGCTTATGTGTGTTCATTCTATGGCATCCCGCCTTTGCTTTTTCTTCGTGCTTTTCCAGAGTCTGCCCGCCAAACCCCATGCGAAGCGGCGGTGCGGCGGCAGTGCACGACCCAGGCCCCGCAGCCCACCCTCGCTCGCTTTTCCGTGCTCCCCTTTTCACATGCCCCATTGTTTGCTCCCCGCCCCGCCCTGCGCACCGCTGCCGGCCTGGCCCATGATATGCCACAGGCCGGCTGGCACAGGCGAGGCAAGGCGCTGTGCAATGCCTCGTAGGCGTGCCAGCCTCCTTCTGCCGCGCCGTTTTGCGGTTTTGCCCTCCCCGCCCGTCGTGTGTGTACGTCCCCAGCTCACCCTATTCCTTTCTCCTCTCCCTTTTCGCCTGCCTACGGGCCGCGTTCCGCAAACCCAAGCGGCCCACGCCTGACCCAACAGAGACACACGTGCATGCTCGCCCGCAACCACGCAGACACCAGTTTTCAATTCAGCGCAGGCCCGTCCCGCCGTCCCTTATTCGACATTCTTTGGTTGTTGCCCACCGAGAGGCATGCACGTGTACGTGCATCGGAGCACTGTTATTGCCCCACTGGAGTTTGCACCTGCCGATGCCCCAGCCTGCGCCCCCAACCGCCCATCCCCATGCCACGCCTGCCTTTCAGAGGCTGGTTAAACCCATGAGAGCGTGCCCTGGCTGGCCTCACACACGGCTGCATTTGCTCCCAGCTGCGCCTGATGTAACTGCTCCAATGATGTTTGGGAGGCTGCCGGGCAGTCAAGGGTGTAATCGGAGGGAAGGTGGAGGTTGGCCGTTGCCACTGCCATACTCCTGTGCAAGGCATGGTTGATAAGGGCGAGACAGCGTGTGCTGCCGCCAGCTGCCACTGCCCCCGCTGCCTCCCAGGCCGGCCTGCAACTTCTGGTTCAACTTACATGTGCTGGAGTAAAGGCACAAGCACAAGCGCGTTGCAGCTGCCTTTTGTGCTGCTCCCAGCTCGCCACAGCTGAGGCCCGCTGCGCCAGGCGCCTGCAGCTGCACTAATGCAAGTCACTCATGCAACAGCGGCTGTTGCATTCCATGTGCGGCACAATGTGCCGGCTGCCAGCCGCTCAGAACATTTTGACTGCCTCCGGCTTGGTCAGGAAGTCGGAGAACTCCTGCAGACAACGGTTTGTGCGAGCGGAATTAGATGCCAAAGGAATGCAACACGCACATGGTACATGCACTGCAGCAAGTGGAGCGGGTTAGCCCCAGTGCGTCTGAAGGGCGTAATGCAGGCTGCGGGCGACCGGGCACCGGCACATGCAGTGCCACCGCACACTTCACTCCCCATAGCCTTGCCTGCAGCGGGCTGTTGGGCAGCGGGTGCGGGCGCCACATGTCCGGCGACAGGAACGCGTAGGTGGACTGCGGCATTGAAGGGAGAGGAAAACGCTGGCAAAGAGTCAGGATTGGCGTACCACATGTGCTGCGATGCAAGAGAAAGCTGCTTGGGTTGGCATGCCCACAGCTGAGAAGCGCTTTGAAGTGCAGAGCCTGCAGCCATAGCAACGAATTGCTGGCCGCTGCTTGCCAAGGCCGGGCCGGGCTGCCATGCAACAGGCAGCGGGCTGCTACTAGCTTTGTAGTACACTGTAGCACTGTTGAACACAGGGGCTCACCGCCAGGGCGTAGAACGTGGCGCGCACAAAGTTGCCCTGTGGCAGATGAGAAAGCAGTATGAGTGCCAAGATGAACGGTGCAATCTGCGGTTCAACCGCACTCGGAGCCAGCAATGCGGATCCAAGATTGCTGGTGAGCGGCCCTGCCACAAATCTGACACATGAGCACACGTGCTTAGCACACATGCTGCAAACAGTGCCTGCCCCCACCTGCGTCTTGGTGTTGCCGCGCGAGGCGGTGTAGCAGTCCTCGATGCCGGCCATCTGCAGCACCTGCAGTTATTGATTGAAACGCAGGGACTACGTGCTTTGTTAACTAATTGCAAGCACGAGTGCTGAAGCTGTGCAACAGTGCTTGACAGCCGCCATCTGCAGCACCTGCGGAATGCAAGCATCGGTGGCAGGCAGTGTGAGGCACGCCAATGTTGGACCGTGCAGCAGCGCTTGCCGCGGGCCGCCGGTCGTTGCAGCACCTGCGGCATGTTGAGCAAGTGCGGCGAGTTGAAATATAGCAAGGGATGTCATCAGATGTGCAGCTGTTGTTGGTCACTGCACTCAATCCAACCCAACCAGCAGGCACGTGTGGCCTGTCCTTACCTTTTGGGCGTGCGTGCCGCCACAATGCCAGCACCACGGGGCGCGGGGATGAGGCGCACGCTGACGGAGCCGCAGTGGCCCGTCACCTTGGTTGGCACGGTGTGCACCTGCGGGGTGGGAATCCAGAGGCATTTTGGTTGTATAGGGAAGAAGGCCTCCAGTAGTGCCGCGGCCAGTGGACGGTGACCTTGGTGGGCACGGTGTGCACCTGCGGGGTGGGAGTTTACTTGTCAGCAGTGCTGCTGAGCAGCGGCTTCGCCAACACAATGTGCACAGCAGCGAGCAGTGGCCAGTGACAATTGTGGCACGAACTTGTGCACCTGCGGGCAAGAACTTCAATGTATGAGCAACTGCAGCCTCCAAGCTCCCAAGACTGTGCCTTAATCAACATAAGCGAGAACACCAGTGGTGTGTAAACTTGCCGATGCTGTGTAGTAATAGGCTGCGCCCGCCCACGGGACACGCTAGACCTGTTATGGCACAAGCTTCAACATAATTGGTCCAGCAGCTGGCGGCACTGCCTTGCAGGGCGACAGCATGCCTGCGCAGCGGGCCCGATATCTCCCTCATAACCAGCCTACCGGGCATGTCGATCCCGAGGTGATGCCCGTCACAATCACCAGATATGTTTGAACTCGAGGCATTGCCTCAAGTCGAAACTGGCAGGTATGGCCGAGTCGGGCCTCAAGTACAAGAGAACAGGCCAGGTAATGTGCTGCCTGCTTTGCCAGCTATAGCTAGCTATATGTTGTTCAATGTCGACAGTGTGGCGATTGTTTTGGCCGCACTCACCTGTGCCGCAAAAGTAAGGCAGCCCAACACATTCACCTTGATGCCGAGCGCTGCCCGCCGGCAGGCCGCCAGGAAGGCTTCAGCTGGGCAGCGCAAGCATCCAACCGAACGTATCCAGCCTCCAAGTCTGGTTGCGCATGGCTCGCTTCGAGGTTTTGGGGGTGCAGCGGGGGCCCACATTGGCAAGGCACATTGGCTGCCTCCCCAATTTGATGGCACAGCAGCCCGATGTGAGGGCCTGCAAAATTGCCCCCAGATCGGGTGCCAGCCACATCAAGGACATGGCAGCCAATTGATACTGCACATGGGCCGCGGCCACCGGCGGCCAGCGGCTGCCATGTAAAAGCATGCGGCAGAGGCATGGCAAAGGCACTGCAAACTGGCACGGTCGTCCGACATACTGCTTCCACCATCCGACGGGTGGCTGGTTGCCTGAAGTCGGATGCTGGAAGCAGTTTGACAGACGATCATGTCCGGATCGCAGGCTGAGCAGGCCGGGGCTGGCATGGCACTGTCCAACCGCTGGTGAATGATGCGGCAGAGGCACAGAGCATTGACCACCGTCCAACCGAATGCCTGGCGCCATCCGACGGCAGGCCTGGCCGCCTTCAGTCGGACGCGCACCGGCACTCTGGCAGGACGAGCGTGCCAGGCCGCGCATTGCAGCTTGTTTTGCAAGGCCGGTGCCATCTTGGGGCAACACAGCAGCAATGCAGCACACTAATCGAGACGTCCGACAGGATGACTGGCGAAGCTGCCACCAGCCCTGGCTTCGATTGAAGGCCTGGACTCAAGTCAGATCGACGTCAACATCCAGTCGAGCGCTTGGTAGTTGCACTTTTCCAGACAAGGCTGGGCTTGCTCACCAGATTGCCCTAGTAACAACCAGAACAACACGGGCTTGCCTTGCCAGTCGGGTTGCCCAGCAGCCAACATCCAGCGGTCAATGTCAACACTTCCCACAGCAGATGCAGATAATCAGCACTGCCTTGCCTTGCCGATCTTGTTGCCCCAGTAACCAATCTTTGCTTCCAAATGCAGCAAACTTTTCAACAGCCTGTCTGAGGGAGACGACAGCACCGCCTCGCCTTGCCAATCTTGTTGCCCCAGTAGCCGCGGCGCACGGGCACCAGCCCCAGCTTGGCCATGATGATGGCGCCTGCAGCAGACGGTACATTAGCAAGCAAGTTTGCAAGCAGTGCTAACGCAGACAGCAAGCTGTGTCCAGCAGTCAGGCAGGCTCCAGTGCCATTTTCCGCGGCATCACATCAAACAGAACAGTCGACCTTCGCAAGGCAAGCGCTTGCCTCGAATGGCGGTGGCCACCTCCTTGGCAACCTGCAGATGAAGTGCAAAGTGGGTGCAGTTTACTGTATGCCTGATTGCGCAGGTGAACAATGTACCAAGGCAGGCAGGCACCTGCAATCAAGCTTCGCTTGCAAGCCAGACTGGCCCGGCAGACAAAGCGCCGCCAATCACAATTGATAGCAGCAACCTGTGGCTGCTCAGGGCCACACCAGCCCAGTGCTGCCAGCTCCGCCCACCGCACCTTCACGCCCAGCCCGATGTGGCCGTTGTAGTCGCCCACGCACACAAACACCTGGGAAGGAGGGACCAAGGTAANCAAAATGATTAGAAGTCGTGAGGCACGTAGCAGCACCAATCGCTGGCAGTGTTTGGCAAGGCACACGCCCGACGGCCGTTTGGGTGGCGGCACGCGGCGAACACAGCCCTCATGCGAGCCGCAGCATACAGCGGCAACTGCTGGGCCTGCTGATAATGCAAGCCCTACCTTCATGCGGGTGCGCTGCCCGGCACGCGTCATTTTCTGCACAGGCGCAGCAGGGACAGGGTGTGGCAGGTGGGGGACCAACACACACTCACCCACATCAAGCTGCACAGTGCTGCACCATCAGCGCAATGCATACATGCAGCAAGTCATTACCTGGACCGGCATGACCTTCATCACCTCGTCCTTCAGGCTGCCGCCCAGGAAGTAGTCGATGATCTGCAATGACGGCCATAGAGACAGCGTGGCAGCACACAAGGTAAGCTTGTGGATGGGCTTGCAATTGCAAGTGTGTGCACCAGCAGGCTGGCTGCCCAAAAGGTAGTCGATGATCTGGGGAGGACAGCGAAACATACGATTTTATTGGCGGGCTCGTGTTTCGTTCTGCCGCTGCCCAACAAAAACATGCAGCTGCCCGTCTCGCCTGCCTTTGGAGTGGGAGGCACTCTGCGAGGGGCCACCGGCGCTGGCGGACACACCCACAAGCTTGCCCCTAAGGATCCCACAGCACACCGAGGGCAGTCCCACCTGGTACTCCTTGACGGGCAGGGAGAAGAGGAAGACCGACTCCAGGCTCTTGATCTTGCCCTACGGAAGGGAGGGGGGAGAACGGGGATTGATGTTGCCCTGCCGCAGATGAGGGTAGCGGCTGCAGGCCGCCAGTTGTTAGGACACGACTCGAGGCTCCTGATTCTGTCCTGAAAGCGCTGCAGGAATGCAACATCAAATCAGTTTGCATTCACACACAGGCAGCGTGAACGGTGGGCAGCAGGCAGGGCACATGTGCCCATGCGGGAGCCGCTGCTGTTCGGGAAGCTGGGCGGGCACCCGCGCCGCTGTGTCCCAGGTTCACCGCTCGTCCTCGCCCCGAAAATANCAGCCATACATCTAGCATCACCACACACCACCACCTGAGATGTTTGCTGTGCGGGCCAAGGTACAGCAGGTGCCCAAGTTGCGGTCACCGCCGCCCTTGCTTCCCAGGCTTAGCCCGCCNACCTGCTGCACCAGGCGGCCCAGCTTGGTCACCGGGACCCACTTCTCCTCCCCCTCGTCACGCCTGCAGTGTAAATGTGAAGAATGGATGGAATGTAACTGCTGATCTGGGGTGCAAGATATGCAGCAGACCGGCGGTTCGGCGCTGGAGCAGCCTGCGAGTCGAGCCGCCCGCAACCTGCCGCCGCCCAGCCTAGCGGCACGGCATATGCCCACCTGCCGCGGCCGCGGCCCCGCCCGCGATCGCCGCGCCCGCGCCCGCTGCAGCAGGTGGGCAGACGAGCAGCAGGTTGACGGCTACACACGCGGGCTGCGGCAGTGGCGGCCACCGCTGGAGCGCCGCCCGGGGTCGGCGGGCAGGGTGGCGGCGGCGCCTGCACCCAATGCATGCGCGCCCGAAGCGCTGACCAGTGCAGATTGATGCGCCTTATAGGTGCTGAGCAGCCTTGGAAGCGAGAGCAGGGCAGGGGGCCTGCCGATCTCACCCGAAACCTCGGCCAAAGCCGCCCCTGCCGCCGCCAAAGCTGCCGCCCGATCGCCTCANTTTGATTCTGCTGTCATATGCATGGCGAGGATGCAGGGCGGATTGGGGGAGGCGCTGACCAGTGCAGATTGATGCGCCTTATAGGTGCTGAGCAGCCTTGGAAGCGAGAGCAGGGCAGGGGGCCTGCCGATCTCACCCGAAACCTCGGCCAAAGCCGCCCCTGCCGCCGCCAAAGCTGCCGCCCGATGCCTCAGGTGCAGGGGCAGGCGCGCCGTCGGCCATGGCGGGGCTGGCTGCAGATGAAGTGTGCTGAAGGAGGCGCTGAACGGCTGTGATCGAGCGCAGCCGCAGCCAGGAAGGCAGGCAAGCGGCAGAGAGGGAGGCAGGCAGCACAGCCTAGCCACAGAAGCAGCGCTGGCGAGGAAGAAAGTCGGTGGCGCTGCATGGAGCCCCCAGCGCTAGTCCATTCCAGCAGCAAGCCGTGTGAAACACAGCGACGCAGCATTACAAGTACATGGCAAAGCGATCAGCAAAGCTGCATGCTATTTTCATTGTCGGCCTATGTTGTCGCCGCCACCGCTGTGCCGCCGCTGTGCCGCCGAGGGCCACCGCCGCCTGAGCTGCTTGACACGATTTGATACTCTGCTCCTGTTTTTAAAATTTCAATGAAAAGATTCAACAACGCAGGTGGAAAATACTAACCAACAGAGAATGAACGCGACGATAAATCAGCACGAGTCAACCGCCTGCTCACTCCATCACAACCGCCAGCAGGAGCTGCCGCCAACAGCCCACCAGCCGCTCAGGCCTCCTCGCCACTGCGTGCTGTGTGCCCCACCGCGCTGTGCCCTGGCGGGACGTCCATCAGCGCATTAGCCTGGCTCAAATGGACACCTGCTGTGTTCCCTTCGGGCTCCCAGCAGGAGTTGGGCTTGCGCCCCGCAAATGCGGCGCACACGTATCGCTTCAGATCGGGGTCATGCTCGAACAGAGGCACGTGGTTGACCAGCACCCAGGGCACGTAACTGCATGCAGGGGGAAATGTGTGGGGGGCCTGAGGATTGAGGGAGGCGAGTGGTGTGCCGGGTCGTGTTTATGAGCTCACAGGCAAAGCAGCTGCTGCACGCCACAGTAGCCGCTCAGCACAGCACAGTGCCAACCGCCTCACGTGTGCGGCGGGCGCAGCGCGTCGGTCTTGGCCGCCGCCTGGCGTTCCAGCTGAGTGCCGAGCGGGCCTGCGGCGCACACAAAACACAGCAAGAAAGGCGACACTCTTGGGCTGGAGAGCGTGGGCCGAGGGCGCTGGCAGGTCCTTCAGGCCGGAAGGGCACTACCAGCAGTGGCAGTTACACAGTGGCAGTTAGAACCTGCCGCTGCCATCATTCTGCACTGCACAATGTGACAATTGATTGTGCACAGTTGTTTGTCCATGTGGCGCACCTGTAGCGCACACGTGCAGCTCGACTGGGTCGAGCCCAGCCTCCTGGGCGCAGCTGTTGATCGCGCTCTCCATGCTGGGCCGGTCCGTGCCCTGGAAGGCAGCAGGAGGGCACAAAGGCAGATTGGCTGAGTGAGGTAGCAGCCGCATTCGGGACCACAAATTAAGGGTGCCGCTCCTGGGCGTAGCTGTTAAGTTGACCGCGCTCTGCATGCTGGGGCGGTCCGTGCCCTGAGCAGGGCGCCGGCGGCGGCAGGGGGCGGAGCAGAGTGAGACGGCCTACGTGCGTGCACGTGGACAGGTGCAGCAGCAGCTGGAACGCCAACTATGTGGCAAGCAACGTTCGTCGCTGCTTGCGGCAGGTGCCGCGCATGCGCAGCAGGGTGGGCGGGGTCAGTAGGGCGAGTTTCAGCAGCACACTGCTAGCACAGAGCAACAAGATGCAAGCAACCAAATAGCTCGCCTGCAGGCACACAACAAAGGGCAACCACTGCCGCTGGGAGGGGTGCAACTTCTGTGCGCAGTTGATGAAGCGGTTCAGCCTGCGGGATGAAACGGTGAGGGAACAGGTCCTTATGAGTGACAGCCTGAATCGTCACATGCACCTGACTGGCTCATGGACAATGCTGTGCGGCGTCATCTAACTGCGACACCATGCGGCAGTGCCGCATGGCGGAGCAGGCATCTGCCTGGTGTGGTGGCACTTTGCAGCGGCGGCTTGCTGCACAACTACCGTGGTGCACGGAAGCTCAGCTACAAGATCCTCACCTGCACTCAGCCGCGCCATGCTGGCACTGCGGCGGGCTGGAGCTGCGGTTGCGGGCATTGCCTGCCAGGCAGGGCGGGTGCACATGCCAGTCAGATCATCTGAGATGGAGGCAAGGCTGCAAGCAGGGGCAGCAGCGCTGGCTGCATGCAGCCTGCAGCATTGGCTGCAACAGTGGCAGCAGCAGCGCCCACAGCAGCATTAGCGGCATACACGGCCCTTGCAGCTGCTCTCACCCCAAGCCACGTAGCGGAACTGAATGATGGACCAAAATGTTTCATAAGGCCGCCCGCCCGGTGGCAGCAGCGGCGCCAGCGTGTGCGTCACAAACGCAGCGCTGCGGGAGGGGGCAGGAGGCGCGATGCAGGGCAGCATGAGGGCTGATCACTTGGCATGCCATGTCGCAGCGATTTTCTCAGGGGCCAGGGAACAGCAGGGTGTTTGTGTCGCATCCCAAGCTGGACCCGCTACAAATGCCCTTCAGCGAGAGGCATGGCAGCACCGCATGCATGTTTGCTGCCGCCTTGCTCTCTCCCGCCCTACTGCGCCTCACGTGTAGGGACACAGTGCTTCTCCGTACAACGTAACGTTGACAAAGGGCGAGCAGTTCTCGCCGGGGGTGCAGTCCGGGCTCCAGTCATCTGCGAGGCGCACTTGTGCATCCGCCGCCGGACGCGCCGCCTGGACCGCCGCCGCGGCGGCGGCAAGCGCCAGCGCGCACAGGAGCTTGCGCATGACTCCTTTTTCGCCTGAAGGAGCTGTAAAGAGCCAGATGGGACTGCGGGCAGGAGCGGAAGGCGCGCTCGCGGTGTCCTTGTGCCAGCAGAACGGAGCAGGCAGCGAGCAGGGATCGGCCCGGTGGCAGCTTGAGACGATGTATGAAGGTGTAGCAATCGAGCGGTAGCACCGCGCTTCGGCCCGACTGCTGTGCGGGCTGGTCGCAGCCGCCACGCTGTGCTCCGCCGCCGCCGAAGCGCCTGCATGAGATGCAGTATGGTCTGCCGATTTGCTGCTGAAGTTGGGCTGTCACATTGATGCCATGTGTCAAATGAGGCTATGGCAAGGTACAGCACCCTGCTACATGGGCCGTTGATGTATCGGCATCTGCCGCCCCAAGCATGCAGGGCATGCCACAGATGCGACAGCTAATGCAGGTGTTCATTCTGCAACAATGCGCACTTCCAATGTAAACCAGCTGCTCCAAGGAATGCACAGCTGCGTCGGTGCCCGGGCTCACCCCAGCTGCTTGCCGCTGCCCGGCCGCTCTGCCGCCGCCGCTGCCGCGCCGCGGCCCTGATCCAATATCGATCGCAGCAGCTGGATGTGGGCTGGCCCCACGCCGCAGCAGCCGCCCACAATGCTTGCGCCGCGCTGCAGCCAGTGCTGTGCGTGCCGAGCATAGGCGTCGGGCAGAATCTCGCCGCCTGCATGGCAGACACTGGTGGGCAGTGGTGCATGAGAGAAAAGGGTGGGGAAGCCTGCATGGCAGCGGCGGCAGTGGCGGCAGCAGCCGCAGATGCAGCACGCCGGTGCAGCTGCAGATAGCCAGTGGGCAGGCCAGGCCGGTTGTGAACAGCCAGCCACAGAGCGGGGCAGCAGAGTTCAGATATATCCATCGCTCACCTGCGTCATACTCTTCTGCCGGCACGGCAGCCGCCGCTTCCGCGCTGCTGCCGCCCGCCAGCCACTCTGCATCAAATAGTAACTCCAGCAACTGTCAACACCCTTTGGCGTTGGAGGCGCGGCGTTGTCCGACACACAGCAAGTTCATTCTCCATGCTGCAGCCATTGAAGTAACACGCCATCCTTCACAATTCTCACACCCGAACACACACCAGAAGTGGTGGTCTGGAAGCCGTTTGCATAACCGCCAATGCGCACGCCCGGTGGTGCAGCCGCTTTGAGCGACGGCAGCGCCGCTGTGACCGCCTGCAACGCAAGCAGCAGCGCAGCAGTATGGGCCCCCAGTGCAGCTTGATTGCATGGACCGCGTTTCCCTCCATACCTCAGCAGCCAGCCCTCGATCCTCACCTGTGGAGAGCAGCAGTTGACCAGAATGGCTTCCAAGCCCGGAAGCTCCACTACTGCCGCTACCGCCTCCTGCACAGATCAGCAAATGTAACAAGCTGCATCAGCGTTCAGGGCACACCTGGCATAGCAGAGAGACATCGGGGGCTGCACCCCAGCGTGGTTGTGATTGCGCCGTCCCCCACAGCCACAGGATCAGCTGGCCCCGGACTGTTCCCTACTGCCTGCTGTTCTTAACAAGTACTAACTAGCTGCAAGCCTAATATTGCAAGCATACCCATACGACTCACCGCCAGGGGCTCTCCGCTGCGCAGCAGCACGCGCTCGCTGTCTTCAAGCGTCCAGCTGATCCACCTGCGGTTGGAATTCAGGTAGCCCACGCGGTCAAGCCGTGCAAAACCATCTGAAAAGCATGTGTAATGCACGGTACCCCAGAAGCTCGCCACTCTGCTCTGCGACACACACAAACTACAGAAGCTTGCCGGTGCCTCACCAAGGCAGGCCCGAGGCCGAGGCAGCGGTGGCTGCCGCCAGCCCTTCGGTCGCTGTTGCAAGTGTTTCGCACAACAGCAGGTCACAGTGTGGCTTGAGCGCGCCTGCGGGCAGAGGAATGGGACGGGGCAGAGGAAAGTGTCGCTCGTTGCCACACACAACGGGAAGCTCAGCAGCTGGGCAGGGCAGCAGTTGGGAGCTAGGTGGGGCTGTTCAGTGTGGCATCATGGGCAGCCAAGCCAGCTGGCTGTTCAGTGAACGCACGATTTCACCAGGGTAATGGGCAGCCAAGCCAGCTTGCCACCCACCAGCCAGCAGGTTGTACTGCGGCTGCATCTCCTCAAACGCCTGCAGCCCGCTGGCCTGGTAGCTCTCCTGCAGCGGCGGCAGGCTGCCTGTGAGGGGCGAAGGAGGGTGTATGGGGTGATTTCAAGCGTTGTGTGCAGCCCGCTGGCCTGGTAGCTCTCCTGCAGCGGCGGCAGGCTGCCTACGCAGTGGGGTCAGGGGCAAGAACACAGCTAGCTTTCGTATCGTCATGAGCATGCATTGATACGTCTTGAATGTGTACACCAGCAGCAGCAGCTGTCCAAAGCGGAGCCGGCCCAGACGCAACAGCAGCCCCAGCCTCTCCTACCTGCAACCAGCACGCGCCGCCCGCCGCTGAACGCCGCCGCCTCGTTGGCAGCATCCCGAGCCAGGCGCGCCGCCGCCTCGACTAGCTGCAGCTGCATGTCTGCAGGGCGTGAGATGAGTTGAATGCAGTGAAGCGAAGCGACGTGCATGAAAAAAATCTGGTCCATCCGCACAGAACACAAGAATTCACAAAACCGGCTGACATCTGCACTGTTCCCCACCAGTACCCAGGCTTGCCTGCCTTGCCGATGCGCCCCAGCGACCACTGCGTGCATGCAAAGTTGTTGACGCTGATCACGTCCACGCCTGCAGAAATAAGAGGTGGAAGGCGCCACGTAGCACTGCTGGTTCCTGCCAGACATGTGCATGAGCACGTTGAAAAGTTGTTCACGTGAACAGCGTGACGCTGATCATCCACGCCTGCGTGGATACGGAATGGAGGGCGCATGCCAGCTGGCATGGCGTTTACCATGCACACCACGCTCCGAGTGCTGCTCGGCCAGATGTGGCGCTAAATGAACCAATGGTTCAATCGACCCTCACCCGCATGGATGTACTCCCGGTGCACGCCCAGCACCGCCTCGGGTGCCAGCTCATTTGCCAGCGCTCCAGCCAGAAACAGCTCGTCGTACTTCAGACCGGGCACCAAATCCTGCACAAGCGTTGGGCAGAGGGGGTCCCTGCCTGCCAGTAAAAGCGTGCAGCCAACGGAGCAGGCAGGGCCGTCCTCGGGCCTGCGGCGCCGCAAGCGTCCGCCCGCACACCCGTATGAAATGCGGCAGGCGCAGCCCACCTGCACACCCCGCTCCTTCAACAGGTGGCCTATGCCGCCGTCCAGCAGCAGCACGTCACACTCCCCCGGCATCCCTGGCTGGCCTGCGGAAGGGGGGCAGGGGTGGGTGAGCGGCAACGGGGGAGCAGTTGCGGCCGCAGCGGCGGCGGCGTCTCGAGCATATCGGCGCGCGGCGCAAGCCTGGGTAACGATCAGAGATGTTACTCACAACCTACAGTAAAAGGGGCGTGCGTCCCCGGCACCTGAGAGCGCCGGGCAAAATAGAACCGAGCGATCCAGCCGCTTGTAGCGGCTCGCTACCGGTGTGCTGATTTTTGGCGAAGTTGAGGGCCTTTTGCAGGCTGTTGAACCGCAGCAGCGAGCGGCCCAAGCCCGTGGAGCACCCACGGTGTCGCTCCGCCGAAGGACGTCACGTATGCTTCTTATTAGAGTAAAATCGCGACGTTAAAGTTGTGTCGATGTTTCAAAATGCAAGCAGGCCCATTGCCCTGCTTGCTGGCGTCCCGGCGGCTGGGACGTCGATGCGGCGGCAGCGGGCGGCGGGGAGTGCATCCCCAGTCAGAGGCCTGCATGTGTGCTGTGATTCGGACAGCAGTTGGTTGGGCAGAGGGCCTGCTGAGCTGGCGGGTGTTCATTTTACATTTTACAGTGAGTGATGGCACGGCTGAAGAACAGACTAAACTGAGCAGCGCAGGTAGGCAGCAAGCATCACTGGGCACAGCAGAGCAGCAAAACACAGGAGCAGCCAGCATTGCAAAAAAAGTCCAAAGCCTATGTGCTGGGAAGTGAGGGGTGGCGCTAAGCCTGAGTGCTGCCGCCCTACTTGGCGTGCACAGGCATTCCGGAGCGCAGATCCGGCAGCCGCCGCCTACTTGAAGTCGCCTGCAGCACAGGGCAGGCAGCAGCACATGGCCTTCGGTGCATGCCCGTCAACGTGCCAGTGTCATGCTTCCCGCAGCTAGCTTATCACGCACACTGGCATGCCCGGGCAGCCCGGCACGCAGGACCGCTGCTGGCAGCGGTAGGCATCCAAATCAGTGCAAACTGGCCAATGCTTGCGGTGCACATCGGCTTACCGTCAAAGCCGGTGAAGCCCGCCAGCTTGAACAGGGAGTGGTAGCGCTTCTTTTCGATCTGGGGAAGCGGAGGAGAAATGCGAGTTGCGTTTTAGCACTGCTTATCCATGAGCTGGAGGACTGGTCAAGGGTCCAGCAGCTGCGCATGCCACCCAAACGAACCCAGCCCCACCTTGCTGCACCAGTTCCAAGCAGACGTGAGGCGGCCGTCGATGCACGAGCCGGCGTCGAAGAAATTGTCTGGGCAGCGGGAGGAGCAGTGGCGGCAGGAGCGTCAGGAACGGCGACAGGTGCGCAGGTGTGCGCCTGGGGCACCACTCAAACAATGCAGCGAGACACGTGCAGGCGCCCACTACCACCCACAAACTGATCTGTCCACAATGCAGCATGCCTCACCGGCGCCGCTGCCGTCAAACGCGTGGCGGAAAAAGTCGAGCAGGATTTCTTTGCGCGCCGCCTCCACGCCGCCGAATGTCGACTGCACGTATGCCGCTATCTGCAGGCAAAAAGAAACAGGCGGCTGGGCATCAAGAGAGGAGGCGGGGTGGCGGCGACATCGCTGACTGAGAGGCTGCAGCCAGGACACACCCGTGTGGTTGATCTAGCCAGATGCGCAACTCTCCTTCTCACGAGCCAGCCCGGCAGCCAGCTTGGCAGCAAGGGCGCGCCTGCGCATCCTTGCACAGCTTGGGAGCACAGGTACTGCCCCTGCTGCAAGACAAGGCAACACAGCAACGCCAGAAAGGGCGCACCTGCGCATCCTTGCACAGCTTGGGCAGCTCGTCCAGCACCAGGACCACGGGGTTCAGGATGCGCGGCACCTGCAGTGGATGGGAACGGACGGGGCTGAGGATGCTCGGCACATGTCACAAGAGGGCAGAAGTACTACAGGCAGCACTGTAATTATGCATGCATGTGGCGGCGCAGCAGCGAGTTTCTGTGAACAGTGAAGCTCGCCCAGCCCAACTACCGCAGTGCCAACCGCTGCACATTGCGAATTTCAAAGGCAGCCCACCTGCGTGCACTCGTCGATGACGAAGAGCGCCGACGGCACCAACTGGCTGCATCATCGCAACCAAACAGCCAAAGTGCAACAGCACACAGGCAGCACTTGTGCTGAACGATTTGACGCACCTGCGTGTACTTGTCGATGAAAAAGAGCGCCAACGGCAAACACTGGCTGCCTAACTATATAGCACAACAACACACGGGCAGCACAAGTGAACGATTTGACGCACCTGCGTGTACTTGTCGATGAAGAAGAGCGCTGACGGCACGTTGTGGTCCCTGCAGCGGTTTGATTCAGTGGGACGAACGGAGTGGAGGGGGGCCAGGTGTGTTGGCTCGCTGCCTCCCGCGCAGCTGCCGTCTCACCCTGCAGGATGCAGCCCGTGCTGCTGTGCCAGGAAGGCACGGCAGGGCATCCCTTTCAACCGCCCAGGAGGCAGCCACCTCTCACCCCAGGTGCACCACGGAGCTGCTGCACAGCAGCTGGCAGCACCCACAGCTGCGCACAGTCAGGCTGCAAACAGCGATGGAAACACACACACACACAGCAAACCAAAAGCAAGCCCCCCTCACCCCAGGTGCACCACAGAGCTGCCCACCCAGCCGCCCAGCCGCCGCTGGCACCGCGCCAGGATCTGCTGCATGGCGCGCCCCACTGCAGAAGGATGAAGTAGAAGGAAGAATAAGGGCAGGCCGCTGGCTAGGGTTTTATCCGAATCAGTTGGATGGGCAGGCGGAAGGAGAAGCACGCAAGGGAGGAGGGCAGGCAGGCACGTGTTCAACACGGCAGCAGCAAGTCGAGCGCCCCGCCGCACACGCTCAGAAGCAGCTGCGGCTGCTGGCGCCCTGTGCACGCAGCTATCAACCGCATGCACATTCCCAGACCACTGCGATGCAGCACATCACACGGCGTATGAGGACACGCTCTGTAAGGCGTCTCACCCAGCGGCGCCGACTGCACTCGGTTCAGCCCCTGCCCCGTGTTCTGCAGTCGGTAGTGGTTGCCCTCGCGCAGCATGTCCGCGTCCGTCAGGTACCACAGCTTGAACATCTGCAGTACGAATGTGAGGATGAAGCGAACATGTGCCTCCTGTGGCAGTAGCAGTGCAATGCCGGGCTTGCGCCAGTCATATTCAGACAATCAAGGCTCCTGCAACCCAGACCTGCCTGCAAGGCAAACCCAGCGACTGCTGCTGGCTGCAATGCAGCGAGCGACGGCCACCCGCCAAAACAGTGGCGCACCTCGTGGCTGATTTCGCGCCACAGCGTGAGCGACTGCAGCACGTAGTGATACTGCAGGCAGGGCACGGCAGGCGGGACAAGGCATAGTCAGGAGAGTTTGCAGCGTGTGGAACTCACGCAGTCAAATCCCCCGACAATGCCCTGCTCAGGTTGCACACCCTGTAANCGTCCAAAAACTGCAGACCGCCAGGCCAGTGTGCTCTGCAGCGCACCTGTCGCTCGTGGCTGTGCGTGAGCCGCGCGCCCTGGGAGCCGCCCTGCAGGTGGTTGCGGTGGGCGCATAATGAACAACAGTTTGTCACGATCGCGTCCGCCACGACATGAAGGTGAAGCAGCACACCTCAGCACAGCAGCCGGCAGCAAGCACACAGCAGGCAAACCACCATCTTATATGATCACACTCCTCCAAGCCCAGCGCACCCACCTGAATGGCCAAGCTGTAGCCCTGCTCCACCGAGTGAGGCACAAAGTAGCGGTGCAGGTAGGCAATCATGCGGTCTACAGGGTCGCGGTTGAACAGCAGGTAGGCCTGCAGGTGTTGGGCAGAACAGGCACATTGAGCTTGCAGTCCGAAACACGGTGCAGTTGGGCAGGTCGGGATTGGACAGCAGGTGTGCCTGCAAGGCTGCAACAGGAAGCGCTAGAAGCTTACCGTGAAGCGTCATGAGCGGTTGCAAGTGCTGGCTTAGGCATGCGCATGCAAACCAGACTGTTGCTCAAAAGCCAGCCACAACGCATACTCACATTGTTGTCGCTGATGGAATAGAGGCAGTGCAGGATCTCCTCCTCGTCCAGGCCCCGGCTGCGGTACCTTCGCGCCAGCTGGTCCCGCGCCCGCTCCTTGGCCTGCGGGACAATGCATGCAATGGAACTGATCTGTGCGCCAGTTCGCTGTGAATGTGCCTGCCCGGCTCGGGTTGCCTGCAAAGAGCAGCAGCCCAGGCTGGCTAGAAAACGAAGCACCTCTCATGTTTCAGCTTATGTGCTCAACCACCCGCTCCCACCTTGATGGCGCGCTGCACCTCGAACCGCGGGCGGTCGGCGGACACGATCTCTGCTGTGGCCTGCGGAGGGATGTGAGTGGGGCAGGGGCGACACAGGCTGTTCAGCATGTTTTCCGTCAGCAGCAGCGGCAGAGGCGGCTGCAGAGTGCACTGCTGGCGGCTCAAGAGCTACGGTGCAGCCTGGACCAAGCTCGAGCAGGGCTGCTCCCTCTGGACTCTCTTTCTTTACCAGCGGATCGTCCAGCAGAGCCAGCGCACCCCGCTCCTCCAGCAGTGTGCAACGATGACTGATGCAAACAGCATGATCACCAGCCAAAAAACGCTAGCCACTGACACAAGTGTTGCCCACCTGCTCCATCAGCGGATCGTCCAGCAGAGCCAGTGCCCCCCGCTCCTCCAGCAGCGAATACACCGTGCGCAGCGGGCGCACACACCTGCAGTACAGGGAGGGCAAGGAAATGGGGAGCATGAAATGCCACGATGTACGATTGCACGCAGCGGGCGCGCGCACCTGTAGTGGCGGGCAAGGGCTGTTGATCGCGAAGCGGGCGCTGCGAGAGGCAGCCATGCATACACATCTGCCCCCACATGCATATAAACAGCATGCTCACTTGAACTCGAGCAGCTCCTGGATTTCGGGGTCGCAGGCGTCCATCAGCAGGTAGATGAGCTTGCCGTACGTGTCGCGCATCTGTGGCAGGGGCAGGGGCAGTGCGTGGCAGCTGAGAGTACAGTGAACTGCATGGTGCACACATGAGCAGGAAGACCAGCTGGCCATGGGTGTCGTGCATCTGTGCCACGGACGAGCACGCTCAAGTGAAGAAGAGCGCAGGCAGATTGCAGGCAGACAGAGGCAGCTCAAGGAACGCGGGAGGGCCCAAATGTCCTTGCATCCACACAGCTCCGGCCAATCAGCGGTCACAAAATCCAAGGTGCGCAGCAGCGCCTGCCCACCTTCTCGGGGTTCATGATTTTGTGGCGCCGCCCCACCTCGAAGCAGTCCTGCAAGCAAAACTTGGGTACATGGGTTCCCTCATGTTGCACATTGTTCATGTTGTGCACACCACAAGTAGCATGCTTGCCAGCTGCTTCAAAATAACCTGTCCATCAGGCTACCGCTTGCCTGGAAGAACTGGCGCAGCTGCGCAAAGTCGCGCTCCACAATCAGTTGCTGGCCGCGGCGGTAGTCCTGCGGGCAAGGGGTGCAGGGTGCAGCAGGAAACGCAGTGTTGAGTCACTCGAGTGGGCCAAGCACTCAAATGGAAACACTAAATGACGTAAACGGTGGCCAGGCATCAGATACATGTGCCATGCACACACCCAACGAGCAGTGGATGGTAACAGCGTCGCTCACCTGCGCCACCACCAGGCCGCATAGGATGGCGCATGTGTCACAGATCCGGGCGCGAAGCTCACTCGAACAGCCCTCACGGTCAACAACCCTGAACAACCACCACAGCACTGCTCACCTGCGCCACCACCAGGCCGCACAGGATGGCGCACATGTCCCGGATCTGGGCGTGCACACGCCCGCTCTTGTTGCGCCAGCTCAGCACATCCACCTTGTCTGCNGGGGCGAGCAGCAGGTTCAAGTTCAGTTCAAGTTCATGACAANGNTTTGGGGGNAAATGAGGCTGCAGCTCAGCACATCCACCTTGTCTGCAGGGGCGAGCAGCAAAATCACATGACATGGTTGTTCAGGGAAATGAGGCTGAGGCTCAGCACATCCACCTTGTCTGCATACAGCAGCAACGAGGGAGCAGCGTAGCACAGGATTGACGTGATGGCTGTCCACTTTTTTTCGCTGCAGTGCAAGCGCTGCCACAGCTGTATGTGTGAGGCCTGAGCAGACTGCAACAGCAGCAGATTAGTGCCTTGCAGATTCACAGCCCCTTGTGCCATGCGCACCGACCTGTGTATTCAGACACAGCCAGCGCGGCCTCAAGCAGGCGCAGCAGCCGCCGCTCCTCCATGTTCAGCCGGAGGGGGATGTACCTGTATGATGGCCAAAGCAGCACAAAAAACAGTTAGTAAAAGTAGTGGGGAGGAGGAGGCGCCGCTCCTCCATGTTCTCCATGTTGAGCCGCAGCGGGATGTACCTGGCCAGCAAGGGAACAAAGGGAGCACACCAGGTTTAGGCTGTGATGTTCACACTGAGCCTCCATGGCAGGAAGTCGACAGACACGATTAGCATTACAGGCTGTTGTGCGTGCATGCGATGCCAGCCATGCAGCGTCGGCAGCAGCAGCCCTACACGACAAAAACACTCTTCCTCACTTGGCGCGCTCCCGGAAGCTGTCTGGGTCTGCCGCTGCTGCCGCCCCGTTGCCCGCCGCCAGCGCAGCCGCTGCTGCCGCCGGGATTTGCGGCCCGATGAACCCAGGCTGCTGCTGCTCTGGCGCCAGGTCACCCGCTGCACCCGCCCCGCCCGCTGCCTGCTGCCCATCCTCCTCCTCTGCAGCGCCATCCTCTGAGCCGCCATCCTCCCGCTGCCGCTTCATCTCCACGTCTCCGTCTGCCGCCAGGTTGGCCTGCCGGCAGGCGCAAAGGGTAGTGTCAGCAGGGCGTGGAATGCAGTACCCACATTTTGCAGCTAGGTTTTCTTCTGCGGCACCCCTACTGCAGCAGCTGCTGCTGCAGCAGCCAGTGTGCAGCGGTGTCGCCGAGCACCCAGGTGAGCCCAACCGCTGGCATTAGCTGCCCAAGCTGCACCTGCCAGCATCCAACCACCCAGCACCCAGCTGACCCTCAACTGCGAGCACCCACCTGAGAGGAGGAGCGCTTGCCACGCTCTGTCTCCGCCTTGAGCTGCGCTGCCGAGGCCCGAGCCTCTGCCGCTGCAACGCCCAGCTCCTCTACCAAGCGGCCCATCTCGGCCACAGCGGCAGCGGCAGCGGCGTCGCCGCCGGTCGCCGCCGCCATTTGCGCCATCAGCCCCTGCAGCTGCTGCGCGCGGCCCAGCAGCGCGCCCGTGTCCTGCTCCTTCTGAGCCAGGTACCTGAAGGTTGTGGGAGAGGAGAGGGATGGTGGGAGGTGAGTTATGAGTACCCGGCAGCACCCAGAAGGCCGGCAGCCACCGGCGTGCAGGCAATGGCTCGATTGCAACAGCGGCAGCCGCCGGGCGCATGATGCCGCAGCCTCCCCTGCCTTACTCTGTCCACTGCTCCTGCGCCACCAGCAGGCGGCGGGCATTGGCCTCCGCCTCTGCCTCGGCTCGCAGGCGCCCGGCATGCTCCTCTGCAAGTGGCAAAGTTAGGTGGAGTCGGGTGGGCGGCGGCGGCAGGCGGCAAGACGTGCACAGGCAGGCGAGCGGCCATCATCGCAGCCAGGCGATGCGGCAGCAGCAGCCAGCGATCTGCTCACCGTACAGCCGCTGCGTTTGGTCGTCGCCGGCCGGCTGCTCGGAGGCGCCCTGCTCGCCGGGCAGCTCATCCAGGATGCTGTTCAGCTGCTCGGCATGCTGGCCGTGCATGCTGTCGGGCCCAGGGCCTCCCCAGAAGCCTTTCAGGCGGGCGACTAGAGCGCTGAGCAGGCCCTGGCCGCTGGGAGGCGGCAGCAGGGACATGCACGATCGTAGGATGGCGGCAGAATGTGATCTGGCGGCCATCTTGCTCGCTCGGCGATGACCTGGCACCCAATGCAGCCAGTGCGGAGGCAGAGATGTTGCGATCGGGGCGCATTGAACAGAACAAAGGCGGTATCGATCGCAACGCTCTGGGGCAGCCTGGGCCTGCAGGAGCGCCAGGCCGGTTTGCGAGGCCCAGCCCCCTGCCCAATTCGACGCCAGGGCTGAAGCAATCGTTTTTGGCAGTGATTTCAGGTGAGTTGCTGGGCTGCAGCCGGGCTCCTGCGGCGCCGGCAGACCTGTTTGCCCCTTTGCAACTGGCTCCGTCGCCTGGCGGGCAGTGCATGGTATGGATGCGCTCGGATGTTCCCTCGGTATATCTCTCAGCGCTGCAGCAGCGCTCCAGTGCCCATACCCGCGCCACTGGTGCCGCTCCACGCCTGCAGGTCACCTGGAGCAGAGCAGGCTGCATCGAATGTCGGCACGAACCGCCTAAAGGCTGCTCAAGCCATGCAAGCGGGCCCCGAGCGCCGCAGAGACGAGGGCGGCGCCGCCGCCGCCGCTGGCGGCACGAGCGCTGGCAGCGCTCCGGCGAGCCGTCCCTCCTCGGCGGGTGGCAGGTGGGGTTGGTTTCTCTTTCTCTGCAGCAGCTGGTAATGAGCACAGGTGCTGGGCAGCTCGTCGGCTTTTTGCCCAGCATGCCGGCAGTTGGCAGGGGCCCTGTCATGCCGCTTGACGGCGGTTGCAAAACTTGCCGCCTGAGCTGCCAGGTGCCTCACTTGCTGCTTAATGTGTGCTGCTATCATTCATCGCAGGCCTCGCAGCACGCGCGTCGCGCCGTTTGCACGCGCCTCGGGCGGCCGAGCCGCGAGCGGCGGCAGCGGCGGGCCGGCGGGGCTGCAGCCGCTGCAGCAGCAGCTGCAGCAGCACATTGACCGGGAGGACCGGCGGATCAAGGAGCTGACTGAAGGTGGGTTGATTGGCTGTTAGTGTTGGCAGCTACATGGTTCTGCTTGCTGCTGGTGTCATGACTGTTCCTTTTTCAACTTCGCTGCCACTGCATCCCTGGCCACTGCGGCAGCCATGGCAACCTGCAGCAGCACTGCTGACGGCAAGCAGCTTTCTCGCTTGCCATAGCATTGCAATCCATGCATTCCACCCCCTCAAACCGCAGGCATCCTGTACGACTTTTTCCCCGCTGCGCTGCGTGCTGTGCTGCCACCTGGCGCCGACCCAGCCTCCGGACTGTCGCCGGATGCCGCTCGCTCCGTGGCTGCTGCTGCTTTGGCAGTCGCCACCCTAATGAATGCGCCCCCAGGATTCCTGGAATTCCTGCTGTGCGTGCCCTGGGCCGACCTGGGGCCGCTGTACCTCCGGCCCGAGCGGGAGGACGGTGGTGCGGGCGAGCTGGTGATTCCCCAGGCAAGCTCCGCTGTGCATGCTGTGCTCAGCTGCTGGGCCTGCCGCAGTGCCTGTTGGTGCCGTCTGTTCTGTCAGCAGGCTGTGACCTCATGTGGGCAGTTGGGAGACGGCTAGTGCTTGAGCCATTCCAGTCCTGCATGTGCTCCAACTGCCTGCCGCCCCTAACTGCCACCCCGCAGCTGGCGACCAGCGCAGCAGAGCGAGCAGCGCTAGTCAACTCGCGGTTAGACCCAGGCTTGATGGACTGCGTGCTCGACTTCCTGTACCGGTAAGCGGCCGGTTGCTCCAAACTTCTCAATGCCATCAGATATGTGCGCCATCGGATCAGCAGCTCCATGCCAAGTGTCGCAATGCGTGAATAGGTCACAAATGCGCAGGTGCAATGCATCGCCTGGCCCCATAACCCTGCTTCTGCAGCGACCAGCACCAGGATAGCCTGCCTCCCATGATTAAGCTGACGCTGCCCAGCCCGCTGGATGAGCAAATCAAGGTGCGGCACTGCATATGCAACCACCAGCATGCGGCACGCCATTGTCAGTAGCTGCCTGCAAAGGGGCGGTGCAGCTGCAAGTGTGCTGCCCTGGCTGCCACTTTGCTAGGCGAGGCTGCAGATTCCACTTGAGCTCCCACCGGCGCCTCGTTATGTGCAGGGGAGCGCTGACCCTGCGGCTGTCACGCGGGACACAGTGGCGGCGCTGCTGGACGGAGCCACGCCGCTGCACTGCGCAGCGATCCGCGGCAACCCGGCGCAGGTGCTGGCACTGGGCAGAGGTTGGCTGCTGCTGAGGCTGCCGGTGGCCAGTGCCTTGCGCTGCACATGCGTGCAGCGGCAGCTGTGCGGCAGCGCCGCTGAAAGCTGCCGGTGGTGCAAGCCATCAATTTCATCTGATTTGGTTGTGTTTAGTTCCATCGCAGGTGGACCACCTGTTGCTGTGTGGCGCCGACCCGCTGCTCCCAAACGCGGCAGGTGGGCGCCCTAGCCGGCTGCCTTGGTTCCGCGCCTGCTGGCTTTCGTTGCTGCATTCCCGCCATGTGTGTACGCCTTGCGCCCGCTGTGCAAGTCATGCCCGGCCACTCGATGAATCCAAATCTGCCCTTCCATGCCTTGTTTTGAGCAGGCGAGCTTCCGCTGGAGGTGGTCCCCGTCTGCGGCGACCGCTGCCTGGGCAACGGCAAGCTGTCGTGCCGCTGCATGGGGCCCCGCGACCAGGTGCGGCGCTGCACACCACATTGTGTGGTTTCGCGCCAACAGTGCAGCTGCGTGTGGCGCTGCACTAGAGTCTTGAGATAGCTCTGTGCAGCCTTACTTGGTACGCTGCCGCCAACTGAAACACTCTGCTGCGCGCATCGACATAATTGCCGTTCGTGTGTCACAAATCCTGCCCCGCAGGAGGCCTGGGAGTGCCGCTCGCGGCTGGCGCGTACACTCATCCTGCGCCGCTGCCTGGTTCAGTTCAGGTGCGGTGCTTATCCTCGTTGCTGTTCCAACCTCGGCTGTGCAGCGCTGCATCGCTGTGGCAATTCTTATTGAGTTCAAAAGGTGCTAGTGGAGTGACCTTTTGCACCGTCCCGCTAAATGCAGGAGCGGCGTGGCGGCCTGGTTCCGCATGGCCCTGCTGTGCCTGCTGTGCCTGCTGGGCCTGTGGGGCAACCACACCTCGCTGCACCGCCCCGCCCTGGATGCCCATGCGGCAAAGCGTGCAGAGCAGCGCCGCAAGCGCGTGCTCAAGCGCACACAGGCCACCCTGCTGAAAATGCGGACCAATGCAGCAGCGGGGCGGCAAGCGCTAGACAGCGGCGGAAGAGGGGGAGGCGCAGCGAGCGCAGCAGGCACAGCGCAGGAGCCGCCTGATCCGCACGAAGCGCGGCGCCGCCGCAGCGCGAGCGGCGGCAGCGGCGGCGGCAGTAGGGGCTCAGACGGCGACTTGCTGGAGGCTACACTAACAGCAGCGGCGGATACGGGCGGTAGCCCGGCTGCAGCTGCTGGAAATGCGGTTGGGCANGGGGGTGCAGTGCAGCCCTGCCCAGCAGGCGGACCAAGCATATGCCTGCTTCTTGCAGGCAGTTCGGCTGCTGGAGGTGAGGTGATGTGTTGGTGTCTAGGCGTTCCTTTGCCAACCAGGTTGGCAGCGCTTGATGTTGGTTGCATTGCAGTGCCGCCGTGCCGCAGCCCCTCTCCTACCACGCGCCGTGAAACAACCAATCCCTCCATGCCCTTTGTTCAGGAGCTGGAGCTGCGCCCAGGCTCCATCCCAGCTGGCTTCATCGAAGCGGGTGCAGCCGCCACGCCGCACGCCTGCGTCTTTCCAGACGAGCAGGCGGCCATGTTTTGCGGCTGGGCTGAGGCGGCGCTGCGCAAGGCCAGGTGCGTACTTGGCAGCTTTGTGCCTTTCCTAATGGCTTGAGAGGGGGTGGTGACTGTGACCTAAACGATGCACACTATATCTGCCACACTGCCTGACAAGTCGACGAGTTGGTTTCATGCCCCAGGCAGCTGATTGACCACTGAGCAGCACCCCACCCCATCCCCACTCTGCCTTCCCGCAGGAGCTGCCCCTGCGCTGGGTGCGCTGCGCAGGCCATGCACGCTGTGACGACGGGGCAGAAGCGGGTGGCGCAGCTGCTGGCGTCACCCGAGCTGTCGCGGCAGCAGGATGGGCAGGAGGTGGGTGGCCGCTGGCGGGGCTGTTTGTGGCGCAAATGGCACTGCGCCTCCTGCACCGGGGTTCAAAGGAGATCAAATCCGCGTGCGCTAGCCATGCCCCATTGTTGCGTCTGCACCACCGCTTCACATGGTTGCTGATGCTCACCCTCCTGTCCCGCTTACCCTCCTGTCCCCCTGTGCAGGAGCGAGTGGCGCGTGTGGGCGGCTCCATGGCCCGCCTCGTGCACTGCAAGGCGGCGCTGCTGCTGCAGACGGACGTGCGGCAGTCGGCCACGCGGGCTGGCATCTGGCGGGCGCAGCAGTGCCTGCAGGTGCGTGCACGAGTGGTGCAGCATGCAGCATCGGGTGTGATTACAGCAGCTGGGCTGCATACAGCGCATGCGCTGGATTGCGAGGTGCCAGGCCCATCCGCCGTGTGGATTAGCCTGATCCGCAGCGCCGCACTTCCAGTTGCACGCCTACCCAACACCAACCAAAGTGACACCAAAACACCCTCATTACACTGCGCCACACAGGAGTGGGAGCGGCTGCGCGCCCTGGGAATGACGGCGGCACTGGGGGAGGATGATGCTCTGGACCTGCAGGTGCACTGTGTGCGCCCATGTGTTTGGTCGGTTGTGGCAACAAGCTGCAGCCGCCACGCTTCTGCTGCAATCAGTCTTCAATGCGGCTGCAGCAGCTGCCATCGCCTGGCCTGGGGTGCCACCGTTTCCTCCTGCACTCACCCGCTTGCACATTGCGTCCCACCCAGACTGCTGAACCACCCTGCCTTCCCATCTTGATCGCAGTGCCTGGACGCCTGGGCCCGATCCGCTGCTTCAGATCTGCTGCTGCTTGAGGCACTGCAGGCAAGCCGACTGCGTGTGGCTGATTTGGCATTTGGCAGCTGCCTGTCTCTGTCAGCCGCTCAGCTGATGGCTGCGACACGTCAGTATCTGCATTTCCGGCCAGCCTCTCTGCATCTCTGCACCTACCCCCCGCCTGCGCATGTGAACGCCCGTTGCGCTTGCCACGCTGCCACGTGCGCTGCAGGGCGCCCCGCTGCTGCCGCTGCAGCCGCTTGCCGACGTGCTGCCGGCCGCCGTGTCACTTGACCCCGCAACCGGTGAGTTTAAGCCGTTTTTCAGTCTCTTGCCATCCCGGCTTAAATACTTGTCTCACTTTTCTGGCGCATTGGGGTTCCACCCCGCAGCTGGCTGTCCGTTTACATGCAACTGCCCACCGCCCGCCTCCCATCCGCTGACCTGCCTCTGCACCGCCACCCTGCCCCTGCAGGCGTGCCCACGCTGTTGCGCCCGGTGGGGCGGGAGGTGGTGCAGCAGCTGATGGCGGCCTTGGCGGCGGCACGCCCGCACGCCTCAGGTGCTGTTGGGAAGGACCTCAGGGGATGGATGCCGGCCAGCAGCTGCACAGCTGGCTGCTTGGGTGTTTTTGGGCTGAGGGCTCCTGTTCATGCTTTGCAAGGGGACGTTCCGCTGTCTGTTGGCCTGTCTCATCTCTTGTCCGCATATCCTCCCTCCCAACCCTCCCACTANTCAACCTGCAGATCACATCTTGCGGGTGGCAGAAGCAGTGGCGGGCAACCTGCAAGCAGAGATCAGCGCTGGCGACCGGCTGCGAGAGCTGCTGCAGCCACGCAGGTGGGAGGGGCGAACGCAGCCGCTGCGGGCCGCTCTGCCTTCAGCGCGGCGGATGCTGCAGCCTGACGTCGCAGCTAAGAGCACGCATGGATGCACCCCGCCTTCCCAACTCATCACATTCCTGTCTATCTTTGCTGCCGCGGCGGCATGGGGATGGAGGAGCTTTCCGATGCGATCCACACAGCAAACCATTACCCTGTCTTAACCATTCGTCTATTTGTTTTCCTTCCGCTTGCTGCAGCGGCGGCATGGGCGTGGACGAGCTTTCAGATGCAATCCGGGCGGCGGAGCGCTACCCTTCCTTGGCAGCCGAGGTTGAGGCGGCGCGGGGGCTGCGGGAGCGGTGGCGCAAGCGAGCGGAGGCGCAGGTGGGTGCCTGCCTTGGTACTTTGGTACGAACGGGTTGAATGGTTCAATGGGTTGATGGTTGAATTGCTTGTGTTTGGTTTGTTGCGTTGATGTCATGCGTCCGTTGGTACTTGCAGGCTGCTTTGCGTGCAGCACTGTGCGTGGATGTTCCGGAGACCTCACGGGCTAGTGTTGCAGTCGCAAACACATGTCACTGCCGCCCCTCCTTCCCTGCAGGCCCTGTTTGATGCTGCAGTCGAGCGGCTGTCGGGCCCGGCCACGACCGAGCTGCTGTCTCGCAAGCCGGGCGCCGCGCCCACAATCGACGCAGGCAAGCAAATCTGTTTTGCGCTGGGGTGCCTAGCGGCTGCGCTGAGAGTGCGGCAGGGCTGCACCCATTGAGGTGTGCATGAGGAGTGCATGCCTGAAAACGAATGTGTTTATTCAATGCTCTTTGGCTTGCAGACGCGTTTTGGCGGGAGCTGAACCAGCGCATGCAGCAGCTGGAGGAGGCGACTGAGCTGGCTCGCCAGGTGGGCGGCGGTTGGGCTTGCTTTTACAGGATTAAGCTGCAAGCTGCGCCTGTTGCATCTTCTGGCTAGTGCTGGCGCAACCGGTAATTTGAGTGCTGGGAGGGGGTTTGTGCTCTCCGCAGCACTGCTAGCACCCATGGTGCCCCGGCAATCCACCCTCCCTCCCGCGCAGGCCAATATTGCTGTGGCCAAGGCAAAGCGGGTGCAGAAGGAGCTGCAGGCTCAGGTGGGGTTGAGCATGCACCCTTGCTCGCTATGCAATGCTGCCATGTGGGCACCGCATCAAGGCATCAAGGGTTTGTCGCACCGCCTGCATATCTGCAAGCATCTGCTGCTGTCCACACAGGCGCAGCTTGCACGGCTGGTGGCGAGTACCCAGCAGCTTCCTTGCTCCTCTCTCCCAATCTACCCACCCCGCAGGGCGCCGCTGTTGAGGCGGCTGCTCGGCTGGACGAAGCGCTAGCACAGCCCCGCTGCTCCTCTGCCGCCCTCAAAACCACACTCACCAAGGCAGAGGCAGCGGCCACAGCAGCCGCCCCCGGCTCCTGCCAGTTTGCGGTTGGTGCAGAGCTGCTGCTGCCACGCATCCAGGTAGGGGCGGTGTGTGGGCGGGCGAGGGGATGGGGGGAATGTCGATGTGGCGGCTCTGCACGGTTGCATGCGCATGCTCTCACAACACACCGCCCCCTTGCTTGAGTGAGCGTGAGGGCAGAGTGACACACCTGCCAATTCACTGCAACGTGATGAACTTCGCTCGCCCAACATCCACCCATGCGTTTGCAGGCGGTCAAGCAGAAGCTGGAACTCGAAAAGGCAGCTGAGGGGCTGGCTCGTGCGGCCACAGGCTGCAAGGTGGGTGGATAGCCGGCCGCTTGGATTACCGACTGGGTGGCACCTCGGGCACTGGCACAAGTTGCGGTGCAAACCACACTGGATGGCATGGAATGTGCGCCGCGCCTCTGCACTTACCATGCCCCATGCCCGCTTCTGCATGCGTCTCCTGCCTACATTCGCTGCATCCAATCCCCCCCTGCTCCCTGCCCAGCTGCCCTACGGTCTGTGGCCGACCGCCATAATGCATGTGCTCACGCATATGCTCCCTGTTCCACTGCCCTGCAGGCTGTGACTGACCTGCCCCGCTTGGAGGCCGCCATTCTGGCTGCTCGGCGGGTGGGGGCTCATGAGCTGGACCCAGAAGCCTACAAGTGAGCTCATGTCTTCTCAACCAACAGCCGGTTTCGTTTGGTTCGACCCTGCTAACAAGTGCACCGCTGCATCCGTTTTCGGCTTTTCGGTTGTTTTTTATGGCGAGCTAACTGATGCCACCGCATGCTGCCCCGCAGGACTGCCTCGGAGCTGCGCCTGCGCCTGGACGGCGCCTCCCGCGCCCGGGCCGCTCTGGACGCCGCTCTGCGGGCGCTGGAGAAGCAGGGCCGGCAGGACGATGCGGATGCTGGTAAGGGCATTAGCTTGTGTCTGCTTGTTGCAAGCAGCTGCAGTTGCAGACACGAGGCATGCAATGCTGCCATCGTTCTGGTCAGCTGCATCTGCCACACAGCCACACACCCTGCGCCATTCAGCCCTCCACCCCTTCTCAAATCTGTGCCGCAGTCGAGCGCTGCATCGAGGAGGCCGAGCAGTGCGGCGAGCTGCTGCTGCCAGAGGCGGCTCGGGCGCACGAGGCGGTGCACCGCTGGCGCCTGGCGGCCGCCGCCGAGGCCCGCTTGACACGTGCCATCAGGTGGGTGGGTGCTGTTCAGCTGGTGGGTGGCTGCGACTGGCCCTGCTTCACACACACCTGGTCAGCCGCACTGCCACCTGCTGGTACCAACGCAGTACAGCAAACCCTTCACTGAGGGCACACTGCCCACCCACCTTTACCGCTGTGTTGTGCCACGTGGCCCCACTTGCAGGGACGGCGTGGGCACTGCCGCACTTTCTCGCGCCATCAAGGACGCAGCGGCCGCGGGCGTGAAGGTCGGAGAGGCGCGCCGACTGCTCAAGCTCATGCAGGCAAGGGCTGCTCGTCGCCTGGACTGCTCCTGCTCTGTGCAGGACACAGCTGTGATGTGCAGCCTGCCTGGCTAGCCTGCAGGGCGTGCTGCACCTGGTGGCAATGCGTCTTGTTTCCCGCTTCTTGCGTTTAGCAATCGCCGCTGTGGCCCCCAAAGCACGCCCTGTGTGCGGCCTTCCAGGTCTAACCACCCGCTCCTTGCCCATGCACCGAATGCTGCAGGGCCTGGAGGCGGCGATGCAGCAGGCGACAGAGGGCCCCTTTCAGTACCAGGCCCTCAAGGTCGGCTGCTTGTTTTTGTGTTGCATGGCTTGCGCGCAGCGCTGTGCACAGCCGCATCGTGCCCTTTTTAGCGCATCTCAGCCTGCCGCACGGGCTGGCAATCGGTTGGTCCGACCAGCAGCGGTGGATGGCAGTGGCGCTCTACCTGCTTTCGGCGGCAGCGTTGTCTACCTCCCATCCACTCAATGTCCAGCGTCCAATTCTCCATCTAATTGCAGGCCCGTATCGAGCAGGCCGAGGCGGGCGGCTGCCCCGAGGGCTTGGTAGCCGAGGCCAAGCACCAGCTGCACCGCCTGCTGCTGGCCGAAGTGCGAGCGGAGCTGGAAGCAGGTGACTGACCTGTCCAATCATCGTTTCGATGGCTCTTTTTCTGTCTAATCTGTCTAACAGTATCCCAAGACAGAATCCTTACCAACCCAGCAAAGCGACTGACTGCATTTCCAGTGCTCAGAAGTGCCCGGCAGCTTGCCCCGAGCATCAACATGTTGCTGGTACCCCCGCCCTTTTGCAGTGCTCAAGCTGAGCCGCGGAGCAGAGAAGTCGGTCGCCCAGCGCCTGTCCTCGCTCAAGGCAAGGCAGGGGCTGTGAAGTTGCGACGTGACACGTTTTGGTTGCTCTTTCAGGGGCACTGCTTTGTGGGCACGGTGCAGGCAACCTCGCTTGACCTTTGTCAGTGTTTGTTGCATTCCAAATGCAGGCTGTGCTGGACAAGGCGGATGTCGTGCTGGCCATGGACGAAGAGATGCAGGCACAGCAGGCAGCACAGCAGGCACAGCAGGCAGCACAGCAGGACGAGCCAACCGAGGCGGCAGAAGGCGCTGAGGCGGCAGGCGGCCCGCCGCAGCCGCTGGCCCGCAGCGACACGGGCAATCTGGAGGGCGGCGGCAGCCTGCCGCCTGGCATCGGCGGCAGCGGGCGCATGGCCTCAACTGCTTCTCAAGAGCCTGAGAGCCCCCTTGCAGCGGCAGCCGGCGCGCCGTCTGTCTACCTTTCAGCCGCGCCCTCGGTCCAATTGGAGGCTGCTGACGCCGCGGCGGATGCGGCGGCAGCTGATGTGGCAGCGACCGTGCTGCTGGAGACTTTGTCAGATGGTTCGGTACAGCTGTCCATCCTGCTGCCTGCTGCTGCGGAGCAGGAGGGGGCGGCTGAGGCAGAGGCAGAGGAGGATGAGGAGTCAGAGGGCGAGCTGCCACCCGAGCTGGCAGGTGGGTTTGCTTGTCCGCAATACTCATCAATTGTGTTCGCAAATCAGCGGTCCCGCCGACTGTGCCAGCAGCATGGCCAGCGCTGCGGGCTGTTTTGGCTACTGCGTGCTGACGCACATGCAATCTGCTATCAGCTGCACGGTTGCCGAAAACAGCTTCAACTCCAACACACCCTGCCGCAGGCGACGAGGTTGCGGTTGTGCGGCACATGGTGCGGCAGGCGCGCCGCCAGCTGGCGCGGGAGGAGGCTGAGCAGGTGGGTGTTCAGACGAGTTTTGGCTTTGCCACCGACGCCAGCGGCAGAGGATGGAGCAAGCTTGCTTGTTGGCCCTCTCTCAACTGAGTTTACTTGTTAATTGCGATGCAGGCCCGCATCGAGCACGAACGGCAGGAGGAGGCGCGCCTGCGCCGCGAGCAGCAGCAGCGCGAGAAGGCGGAGCGGGAGCGGGCTGACCGCGAGCGCGCCGAAAAGTGAGTGGTGGGGAGGCAG
The DNA here is from genome assembly GCA_025026875.1 of Chlorella ohadii. Classification (NCBI taxonomy): domain Eukaryota; kingdom Viridiplantae; phylum Chlorophyta; class Trebouxiophyceae; order Chlorellales; family Chlorellaceae; genus Chlorella; species Chlorella ohadii. Next base: position 209,384 of record JADXDR010000041.1, on the reverse strand, counting down.
GCTGCTGCGTCGTGTGCGGGATGTGCTGAGCACAGATGCGCAGACGCAGCGGCACAAGCCGGCTGAACAGCCCGTCAGTCCATACCAGACATGCAATTCACTGTGGAGTTTGTCACTGTGGCTCCTCTGCAGGGCCAAGGCCGAGCGTGCAGAGCGCAAGGCCGCTCTTGAGCAGGCCAAGGCCGAGCGGCGGGAGCGCGAGCGGCAGCAGCGGCTTGAGAAGGAGCGGCAGCGCCAGGTGGGGAGATCTTGTGGCTCCTTGTGCCCAAGTTTTAGTTGGGCATGCATTGTATGGTTGCAGAACGGCGGCAGCGCCTGGAGGAGCGGCAGCGGCAGAACTTACCTACCTATGCACCTGTCTTGCAGGAGCGCGAGAAGCTGGCCAAGGAGCACTTTGCGCTTTGTTCATTTTTCGACCCCTTATTACACGAAATTCCAAGGAGATCCCCACATCCACACCCTCCTGCCACGTTTTTTGCCCTGCAGGAACGTGAAAAGCTGGCCAAGGAGCACTTTGCGCTGCTGCAGAAGCAGCGGCGGCTGCTGGGCCACCAGGCGGCGGCACAGCAGGCGCAGCAGGCGCAGCAGGCAGCGCAGCAGGCCTCGCTGCTAGGGCCAGAGGCGGCGGCTGCGGTGGCTGCTGCAGCAGCCATGGCAGTCTCTCAGCCGCTGGCCAGCCAGGCGCAGCTGCCACTGCCGCTGCAGCAGCCGCTGGGCCAGCCCAGCAGCTTGTTTACCTCTGTGCCCCAACCGCCCAGCAGCCTGTCTGGCCCATCGGCCCTGGCGCTGTGGGCGGCTGCAAATGCCGGCGGCGGTGCGGCGGCAGCGGCGGCCCCTGCTGCTGGCTTTGCTGGGCTGCCAGGGCTGCTGCAGGCAGCTCAGCACGACCGCAGCGACAGTTTGGAGCGGCTCTCAGAGCAGACTGGCTTGCTGGATCTGCTGAACGAGCACACGCCAGATGCGGCCGGCGCGGCAGCTGCATCTGCTGCCGCCGAGGCGGCCCTTGCGGCTGCCAGCATGGGCGAGGGCGGCGAGCAGATGGCTGGTGCCGGTGAGCCGCTCCGCAGCCCCACAGCAACCACAGTCAGCGATGGCTGGGAGCCGGCTGCACCAGGCCTGGGCGGTGCAGTGGCTTTGGGCGGCGGCGGCACCGGCACGGCAGCTGGCGGCGGCCTCGGCGCCCCGGCGTTTGGCAGCGGTCGGTGGAGCAGCTTTGAGGGCGGCTTGGAAGGTCTGGGAGGCGGAGGCGACTCTCGTGCACCCTCTGCCAGCCTGACACCCGAAGCAAGCCCCATTAAGGCCCCTGCCTCACTGGGTCCCTCCAGCACCGCCGCCGCAGCAGCAGCGGCAGCAGCAGCGGCGGCGGCGGCAGCAGCAGCCAGCGGAGCCGGCGCCGGCAGAGGCTTTTNGCAGAGGCTTTTTGGACCTGGGAGGCACGCTGTGGCTGGGCGGCGGCGGCGGTGCAGCGGCAGGCGGCGGCAGCAGCGCAACCGGCTGGTCGTCGGTCGACCTGCCAGCAGTTCCTTCCAACCCCGCTGCTCTGCAGCACGCCGCCGGCAGCGGCAGCGCGCTGTGGGGAAGCAGCGGCAACCTGGCCTCTGCTGCGGCCGCCAGCCCCGGCCGGCCGATGGCACAGGACGATCTAGCCCTGACCGGACTGGGTAGTCGGCTGTGGCAGCCAACGTCCGGCGCTGCCTCTAGCAGCGGCGATGGCTGGGACGCTCTGCTGAGCGGTGCCACCGCCAGTAGCCAGCGCAGCGGCGGCGGCGGCGGCAGCTTGCTGACCTCACCACAACGAGCGCCAAACGCAGGCGCAGGCGCCGCTGCTGGGCTGACAGGCCCCGCCCTCGCGCTGCTGCAGCAGCGGCGGCAGCAGCAGCTGGTGGCGGCGCTTGATGCCGCCAAGGCGCAGCTGCTGATGCAGGCGGCGGGGCAGGCGGCGGGGCAGCAGGGGCAGCACCGCTCGGTCTGCAAGTACTTCCTGCACGGCTTCTGTCGAGAGGTGCGCTTATTTCGCTCGCATAGTTAGTGATTGTTCTAAGGTTGCTGTGCTGCTGCTCTGGGGCACGTGCTCTCTGCACGGCTTCTGCCGGGAGGTGCGCATTTGTTGCGCGATTCATGGGGCACACTCTGCCTTTGGCTCTCAACTTGGGGCCGGAGGATACAGTCCGCCTTTGCACGGCTCCACTTGCGGGTGCCAGCCACTGCCACCAACCTACCCTTCCTCATCCGCACCTGCCACTGAAGCACCCCTGCTGCTCCCTGCCAATTCCCAATGCCGCAGGGCGACGCCTGCCGCTTCTCTCATGTCCTYCCTYCCAGCCYGCGCAGCAGCAKGRACCCGCCCCAGCCCTCGCCAGCCCACCTGCTGAACCTGCAGCGCCTCAGCGCCGGCTCTGGCGCCGCCTTCGAGCAGCAGCAGCAGCAGCAGCCGGGTGCCGGCGGGCTGCTGTCTTTTGGCGCGCCGGGCGCGGCCGCGTTTGCAGGCGCGGCGGGCGGCMGCGGCAGCGCAGGCGGCTCSCGCAGCGGCACTCCTGAGATCCGTCTGGCAGGCGGGGCTGGRTCCMGCAGCAGCGGAAGCACGCCCMGCATGCCCTTGCTGCACCAGCGCAGCGGCATCAGCAGCGCCASCGCCGGCGGCAGCGGCTTCTCGGTCACTGCCCCCGTGTTCAGCCCTCGCGACCCAGGCCTGTCGGCGGCGGCAGCTGGCGGCTATGGCGGCCTGCCCGCCCATCTGGCAGTCGAGCAGTTTGGCGGTGGCGGCTATGGCAGCCGGCCCGGCAGCGCCGCCAACTCAGGTGGGGCGGGGGTGTCCTTGGCCAAAAGCAGTTGGTGTGAGGTTTCCAGCTCCCAGCTGCACGCGAGGCAGCAATTTGTAGTCCCAACTGAGTTGCGCCGGCTGCCAATACCAACATGCCATTGCGAAGCAGCCGCACAAGCATCCTACCTGCTGCCGCACTGTCCCAGCTGACCGACGGCACACTATCCCGCACCCCACACCCTTCTCGCCTTGCAGCCTTTGCCACTCCGCGCGACGACCTGCGTGCCTCCGCCGAGGCCGAGACTTTTGAGGATGCTGTGGACAGCCAGGCCCTGGGCGGCGAGGAGGGGGAGGAGGGGCCAGAGGGCTACGCCTATAGCGCCTACTTTGGCGATGCGCGGGAGGGAGAGGAGGAGGCTTGGGGTGAGGCGCGGGAGGGCGCGGTACCGCCCCATGCGCGGCGGGACAGCCTGGGGCTGCCCTCGGAAGCGAGCCTGTTCCAGGACCTGCCCCATTTTCTGAGGGACACCACGGACGAGTGAGGCGCGCTTGCATGCCTGCCTCCACACTCCACCACTCCAGCCCGTTTGCATATTCACCCGCACACTGGGGTTTTCGCGTTTGCGCCTCACATGCGGGGCCCCGAGGCTCGCGCCTGTTTAGCCTGGTTAAGTTTCATGTTTCCGTTCGACTCTTCTCAGGTGCAGCTCCTTGCCGAGGGCCGCCCCTAACATGTTTTCCCTCTGCTTGCCTGCTTTTTCCTCTTTCTTTCTGCTGACCGTTTGACACGCTACAAACAAGCCACAATGCACGCACGCTGTAACAACATGCACACTCAGCCAGGCGAGGATCAAATGGCAACAAGGAACGTGCGCTGTCTGAATGACGTGTGCTGCCGAGCGGTCTTCAGCTCATGCCAGTGGCCTTGGGGGCAGGGCTGGTGCCGGAGCTGTCGCTCTCCATCCACTGCAGGCCAAAATGCAAAGGACAGGCAGGAGTTCAGCTGCCCTGCTCCTACAAATTTAGCTTGCGCCTGGCACTGCACTGCAGCATGCTGCCGCTTGCCTGCACGACACCCGCAATGCCCAGGCCCGCCAGTGTCAGCGCCTGCAGCAGGAAGGCCAGGAGGCACAGGCAGCGACTGGCTAGTGAGGCGCCGGCAAGCGCGGCACAGCATTGAGCATGTAGATGGCAGGCATGCTGCCAGGCAGTAGCAAGTACTTGCACAACCGCGCTGGGCATGCGGCAAGCCATCGTGGCTCAACGCCTGCCGGACCTGGGCATAGACGCGCGAGTGGATGAGCTTGAGCTGCAGAAATGGTTGGGTTTGTAGGGAGCGGTAGTATTAAGATGAATCTTTATGCAGGCATCCCATCGTGGAAAGTGCAGGCGGCAGTGCAGGCGGCGCCGCCAGCTCCACCAAATTGAACCAGCACCTGGGTGGGGATGGGGCGGCTCCACTGGTACGCCAAGCTCACGCCCAGGCCTGTGGCCCAGAAGCTGACTGCGGGGGGATGACAGAGCAGGGCTGCTGTGAAAGAGTGGGCTGACAAGTGCTGCGGCGTGGCAGGAGAGCCATACAATGATTCAGCAGTGCCAGGCGAGTGCGGTGGACTGCACTCAGTTCAACCAGCACGAGTGCTTGGCATTTGCGGGCGGGCGGCGCTCCGCCCGACTCACANGATGGCCTTAAGCTTGTTCTGCAGCACCCACTGGCGGAANGTCCTCGCCGGCCATGGCTGCTTTAGTTTACTCCTACTCAGACAGAACCCGCTACGCAGCTGTCGGCTGGGGAAGCAGGGGGGCGCCTNGTGGCAGCGGGGCGGCAGGGCGGCGGCAGGCAGGGGGGTGTGAGTGGGCGCGCTGCGGTGCCTTGGACGGGCAGCCGTGTTGCAGGGCAGCTGTCCAAGGCAGGCTGGCCGGGCCTGGGGGCCGGGGATGTGGAAGCGAGCCCGGCAGCTGAGTGCACGGCGTGAACCCCACGTCTAGGCAGCCCAGCAGCTCACTTGTGGCTGGACACTCGAGCAGCAAAGTTGCAAGAGCAGAATGCTGCTCCTCGGCAGCACATCACTCCACCGCCGCTGACCTGTCCCCCAGCAGAGCCTAAATAGTCCGGATTGCAGCAGCAAACCAGTTGATACGTGTATGCAAGGCTTTACAAAGAGGCAGGCTGCCTCCAGCGGCGCCGCTCCCCAGCAACGCCGCCGCTGCCGCCGCCGCTTCTGCCGGCCACTGCTGCCGGCGGGGCCCATTTCTGCTGTTGCCCAGTCGCCATGCTGCTGCCGCCTGCTTGAGAAACTCAGGGCAGCGGCTGCAGCTGCAGGTAGTCTGTGTCCTCCTTTATGTTGTTCTGCAAGCGAGTGGAAATGTGGCGAGCAGCACGTGAGCTGGCGCTGGCCAGCCGTTGAACGGACGCGCCAACAAAACGATGGCAGCAGCACAGCAGTGCCTGCCAAAACCGCCTGCTGGCCGAGGCCCACCTCCTCAAACACGCTGTCTATCTGGCTCCTCCCCCGGCTGCTGCGAACTCCGCCCATCAAAGGACAAAGCCCACATTGCCAGCCCTGCCCCCTGCCCAAGCCCACCTCCTTGAACAGGCTGTCTATCTGGTCGCCCTCGGCCGCCGCCAAACTCCGCCCATCAAAGGCTCAGCCAGCCCGAACAGCCAGCCCTGCCACCCTGCCCAAGCCCACCTCCTTGAACAGGCTGTCTATCTGGTCTCCCATGCCGTCAAACCGCTTCTTCAGCCAGCACTGCAGCGGGCAGCAAGCAGGAGCAGGAACGTAAGCGCAGGCACAGGCAGGCATGGCGATGTGAATAAGCGGTGTGTAGGAGCCGGCGGCAGGCGGTGCGTCTGCTGCCACAGCCGCCGCAGCTGTCTACGCCTTGTACACAGCTGCTTGCCTGCACCTCAGTGCAAGGCCTCAGCCACCTGTTCAAGCTGCCTGCAAACACCACCACCTGCACACCCAACAGGCCACCCACCCGCAGCGCGTTCATGTTGTTAAGCGCACTTCTTCAGCTGCCCAACCAAGCTGACTGAACACAAATTATCTGTTCCCATCGGCACCGCCTCAATGTTGTCAATGCGCGGCCTCAGCCCACCCACCAAAACCGCCTTTGCAAGGCACAGAACAGCACAAGATGCCACAAAAAGACTGTCAGCCGCTCACCCGCAGCGCCTCAATGTTGTCGATCCAGCGGTTGGCTGACTCGCAGCTCAGCTTGGCGCCCGCCTCTGGAACAAACAAAAAGAGCGGGGATGCATTTCCAGGTTGGGGCACTGCTGGTGGCGGCAGCACAGGAGATAGAGGCTGACTCACAGCACAGCTTGGCGCCCGGCTCTGCTTGGGGAGGCAGCACCGTTCATATTTGGGGCACGCGTTTGAAATGCAGGAGCGCAGCTGGCTGCGGCAGCACTCCTGTGGCCCGTACTGGACAGTCGCCACTCAAATCTAGGGGCCCGTTGGCGGCTGACAGCTCAGCCTTCTGGGGCAGCAACCGCCTACACTGCTCAGAACTACTCTGATGCACTCAACACTCACTCAGGTTGTCGTAGCGGTCGGGGTCATTGCCCGCATACTCCGCCAGCTCAGCCGCCTGCGCCTCCACCGCCGCCTGCAGCTGCGCCGCCTGCTGCTGCAGCGCGCGCCGCTCCTCCTGCGACAACGCAGAGACAATGGGCAGTGGCCGCTTCAACGCAGGAGTGGGCGAACAAGTAAAGCATTGCGGGCTGCGAGCTGCACGCAAGCACGCTGGCAGCAGCTCGTTGATTGCACCCGCGGCTCTTGGCCTTAGGCCTAAGCACATGTGCAGCGCTTCCGCATTGCAGTGCTTACAGCAAACCAGCTGCTGCCAATCACACCGTTGCACCCAGCCAATCAGGCACTCACGCTGTCCTCCTTGCCCACTCTGCTGGCCTCCACCTGCTTCTGCAGCGCCGCCCGCTCCGCCTGCCGGTCCTGCAGACGCAAGGCAGCAGGGAAGCCAACAGCTTGAAAGCTTGCTGCGGCTGGGCATCAAAACCTTGCACCTGCGTCTTTAGCGCCGCCCGCTCCGCCTGCGGTGGCGCGTGAGGTCATCAGTGAAGCGTGGCAGCTGGCTGGCCAGTGCACCACAACTATTTGCCACCTTGACCTCGCAACCTCAGCAGCGACTCCACACCTAATCCACCCGTTACCTGCAGCCGCTTTTCCAGCTTGGCTATTTCTCCCGCCACCTTGGCGGCCGCCTCTCCTGGGAACGACCAGAAGTAGTTGGAGGCGCCGATGCGCTCCTGGTGCACCATGTCGTCGTCCACCAACGACTTTAAGAAAGATGGGAAGTGGCAGCATGCACACGTTCTGTACTATGGCGATGATGCAGTGTGCTGCTGCTGCGCGGCGCGGCCAACTGGAAAATGCAAATACACCGACCAGCACCCGCCACAGGTTGGAAGTTCCAAATACAACGCCAGCGGCCAGCACCCACTTGCACCACGTCCTTGATCGTCTGCTGCACCACGCCGCGCTTGGAGCCCAGCTTCTCAATGTCCTGCGTGGAACGGATCCATTCAGGCATAGTGCGTGTTAGTAGCCCAGGGTGCTGCAATCTGGTGGCGGGTGGCGAATGGGTGAAAGGAAGCAGGGCGCACGCCTTGGGGCAGAGCTGCGCAGGCCTCGAGGTTTCACACGCCGGTGCACCTTGAGCGTGAACACGTCCTTAGTCTCGTGGAAGATGCCCAGCAGCGTCTGCCGCTTCTCCTCCGCCGACATGCCCTTGCGCTTGGCCCTGCAGGAGGCGGCGGCGGCNAGCGGCGGCGTTTGAGCGGCGGCTGCCGGCGGCTGTCGGCAGGCTGCGGGGCGCTGGGCGGGCGGCACGCGGCTGCGCTGGCTGAGGCAGGGGCGGGTGGAAGCAGGCAGGGAGGGCCGCAGTCGCACGGCCCGGCCCGAGCCCTGCGGCAAGCCCGCCCGCTGCAGCCCCAGCAAGCATGACGCGCACTCACATGGCTGCTATTTCACGTGTGATCGCGCGCCGGCGGGGCCTCCGCGACCTGTGTAGGCCGAGGGCTTTTTGNGGACCGGCGGCCGCTGAGCGCTTGGTGCAAAGNGCTCGTGCAACGAAA
>JADXDR010000041.1:185685-201497 GCA_025026875.1 Chlorella ohadii | reverse complement strand
GTGCAATCTCAAGAGCTGCTGTTCATGCCGCCGCCGCCGCCGCCGCCGCCGCCGCCGCCGCCGCCGCCGCATGCCGCCGGCGAGAACTGGGCGGCTGGAGGAGGCGGGTGGCTGATCCTTGCATATGTACCAGGCTCAGGTATGAACCAGCATGCATTCTGCGGGTGGCTGGCATATCTACCAATGCATCGCACCTGCCGCAGCACCTGGTCAACACCGGCGACGGGTCCGCATCGGCGGCGGTTGAAGTGGGGTGGGCACAGGAGGCAGCTGCTCTGTTGGCTAGTTTAAAGAGCCATGCACCACTGCAGCAGGCACTGTCTGGTCCTTCTGCAGGTGGTATTGTACGCTGAGTGACTACATGACGTGCAGAGTTGAAGCGGCGAAGCGGCGACGGGTCGGCAGCAGCGGTGGTTGAAGAGGAGTGGGCAAAGGGGCCAGCTGCCTGGTTTGACTCGCTTAACATTTCAGACAGCACTGCAGCAGGCACTGTCTGGGCCTTCTGGAGCTAGGAGGCCTGCTAAGCTGACAAAGAAACTGCTTTTGTGTGAAGCGGCGGCGCGGCAATGGGTGGGCTTCGGCGGCGGTTGAAGCGGGGTGGGCACAAGAGGCAGCTGCTCAGATGGAGCAGTTTCCAAGCCATGCAGATCTGTGGCAGGCACTGTCCGGTCCTTCTGCAGGTGGGAATCAGGGAGAGTTGATGTGGAAACTGCTTTTGTGTGAAGCGGCGGCGCGGCCACGGGTCGGCAGCGGCGACGGTTGAAGTGGGGTGGGTACAGGAGGCAGCTGCCCTGTTGGCTAGCTTAAAGTGCCATCGTGCAGTGCAGCAGGCACTGTGTTGTGTCTTCTGGAGCTGGCAGGCTTGTTATGTTGACAAAGAATCCGGGAAGTTCGAAGCGGCGGCGCGTCGACGGATCGGCAGCGGATGCAGGCTCATGCGGCGGCGGCAAGCCGCACCGTGAAGCAGCACACGTTCAGTGTTGATGTTTCGTGATCCTTTCTAGTCACGAATTCGAGGTCGACAGCGCCCCAGGATCTCACAGGGAGCGCCTCGCCGAGCGCACTCCTTTTGCGGGCGCGCAGGCGCCCAGCCTCGGCCGCCAATCTTTTCTCGGCAGCGTTCCGTGGATGTAGCGCTCCACCACGTGCTCTTCAAGGCGACATGCAGGCGGGCCGGGCGGGCGGCGGCGGACTGCGCCGCCGCCAGGCCCTCCACTTGGGCGATGTGCTGCCCTGCGAGCTGTTGGGGCTGGAGCTGGACTCTTCTGGGGAGCTGGATGATAGCACCAATGGTCCAAGTGTCGAGAACAAACTCAGCACCGAGGCAGCAGCCTCCCCTGCGGCGGCTGCCGGGGCGGGGGATGCTACCTGCGGGCCGCCGGCTGCCACAGCTGCCACGGCTGTGGTGCCAGCAGCACCCGACAGCCCGGCGCCTGCAGCCGAGCCGCTGCCGGCTTACACATCCCTGGCCCGCCAGCAGCTGCAGCAGCGGCTCAAGGCAGCGATAGCGGCGGGCACAGGGCCGGCGCCAGGAGCTCAGCAACTCGGCGGCTTGCTCAGCCCACCAGCTGCTGTGCAGCACCACAGGCGCCCGTCCAGGGCGGCTGGGTTGCATGGGGGCAGCAGGCAGGCAGGTACCGCTGCACTGCCGCAACTGGACCATACGAAGGCACAGCAGCAGCGCTGTGCAACCCCACCGCCAGCCAACATTGCACGCCCAGCAGTGCCACCCTCGGCTCAGCAAACAGCACAGCCGCCAGCTGCAAATGGTTACCAGCTGCCGTGTCAGGGCAGGCCCTGCACGGCAGCCTGCGCGCAGCAATTAACCGGCTTGCCGGCAGCACAGCCCGCCGCAGCAGGGTCCACTGAATTGTTTAGCATGCAGGCGCAGCAGGGGGTGCAGCGAGGGCCGCTCGCGCTGCTGCTGCCACCCCTCACCGAGCAGTTTGCAGGTACGCCTGGTCCACACGTGTTTGTGATGCCCGAACGCCTGAGCAGATGCATTGTATGGCTCTTTAGTGCTAGGCACTCTGCAACAACATTGCAGTACATCATCTGCCACTGCTGCAGACATCCTGCCCGCACGGCTGCAAGGCGCAGGTGGCACCACCCGCCTGCTTGTGCTGCCCTCTGACGGCCCCAGCAGCCGGCAGGAAGCAGTGACTGCAGCAGCGGCACTGGAGCAGCTGCTTGCCGACCCAGCAGGCGCAGCGCACAGGGCTGCTGTGTGGAGGCAGCAGCTGCTGCTGCAATCCAGCTCAGCAGCTCTGCTGGGCATCACTGCAGACTATGCACCCCAGCAGCACGCTCGCCAGTTGCGCCAACTTAGTTGGAGGGGATTGGCGGCATGCAGTAGCAGCAGCAGCGGCAGCAGCAGTAGCAGCTCGCTGGCGGGCCCGGCATGGCTTGCTGGTGGCGGCAGCAAGGCTGAACGCACGATCAGCAGCCGTGGGTGCCCGTCTCCCTCCTCTGAGAGCAGCTATGCAGCAGCCACTTCAGCAGCAGCAGTAGATGCAGTGCGTAGCAGCAGCGGCTTCCTGCAGCAGCTGAGCAGCGCCTCTCGCAGCAGCAGCCCCCTGCCGCCGCTGCTGCTGCCACGTGTGCCCAGCCGGCTCGGCAGCAGCGCAGCAGCAGCCGCAGCAGCATTGGCACCACCAGTTGCACACATTGCAACAGATAGCAGCCTGTGCTCCCTGCCTTGTGCAGCCTTGCCAGACGGTACTTCTGGCCACATGGCTCCAGCTGCTTGCCCACCCTTCCAGCAGCAGCAGCAGGCACAGCAGCAGCAGCAGCAGCAGCAGCAGCAGCAGCCTGTCCTGCAGCCGCCCGCCCCACCAGCCCAGCAAGACCCTGCGTGGGACGGTTACTGCCGGGCCTCTGTTGCGGCCGCCCTGACTGTCTGCATGGCTGAGGCTGTGCGACAGGTGGAGGTGGGCTGTGCAGAGCGCGGCAGGCTGCTGGTACAGCTGTGGAACAGCTACACTGCTTCGCTGGCGGCCACGGTGCGGCAGCAGCAGGCACAGGTGGAAGAACTGCTGGTGGCAAACGCAAACTTGAGTGCAGGCAAGTCTAGGCTGGGTATCTGGTGCGAGTATGGGCTGCCGCTGCAGTGTATCTGATCCGAGGGGTTCAGCGTGCTGTTCTGAGCAGCACAGCATAGTTTAGAGCATGCACCTGGGCCCCCCTCCCTGTCCCCCCGATTTGCTGCAACTTCCTTCCCTCTCCCGCTTGCAGAGGCCTCTCAGCGGCGGTGGGAGGCCAGCAGCGCTGAGTTCCTTCGCAAGGAGATCAACCGCGTGCGCAAGGTGAATTTGTGGTTTGATGTTTCTGATGAAACGATGCTCACCGTGTGTGTGAATGCGATTTTGCCAAGTTCCTGCGCAAGGAGATCAACCGCGTGCGCAAGGTGGGCTTGCAGGGAAATGGTTGTGAACTGCTCAGGCAAGGCAGCACAGTCACTTTGGACCTCCCCCCACACGCCGCAGCTGCCGATGCACCCACACCCAGGGCTCGCAAATCTGGCAGGTACGGCAGTCCTGCATTCAGTGCGTCTGCCTCCCCTGCCCCCAACGCAGGACAAGGAGAGCGTGGGTCTGCAGCTGGAGGAATGCCAGCAGGAGCTGTCAGCACTGCAGGGCGCTGTTGACACAGCGGGTGAGCAGCAGCAGGGGCTGGAGGCCCATTGCCGGCGGCGGCTCGCGGCGCTGCGGTGGCGCTGGGCCGCTGCAGCTGTGCTGCTGCCACGACACCAGGTGCCGCCCTTGCTGGGTCACACTGGTCTGGGCTCCGATTGTAGCAGCTCTGATGATGGCTTGGTGCAGCAGATCTTGGCTGTGGAGGCAGCTGCAGCGGCAGTAGTGCAGGTGCGGCAGCAACTGCGGGATCACAGGCAGCGCAGCCGAGCAGAGGCAGCGCTTGCTGCTGCGCTTGCAACGCCAGCAAGCTTTGGCAGTGGTGGCATTAGCGGCAGCAGCAGCCGGAGTGTGCAAGCCAAGCAGCATGCTCCCTCCAGGCTTGGGGCAGGCAGCGGCAGCGGCAGCAGCGGCAGCAGCGGCAGCACAGCTGCTCTGGCATTTGGCCAACCGCAGCCGCCTCCCCTGGCCTGCCTTCGGCCTGAAGCACGGGCAGCTGTGCTGCTCAGCCTTCCTGGGGCGCAGCGGCAGCAGGCGCTGGCTGGCATGCCGGACAGCGAGCGAGCGGCACTGGTGCTGCATTGGGATGAGGCCACTCGGGTGCAGGTGGGCGGCTGGCTTCNGGGTAGCATAAGCGGGAGCAGATGCGTGTTATTGGATGCCAGCATCTTCCCTGCGATCGATGCTGCATTGGGCATATGTGCCCACAGGTACCCTAACCCTTGTGTGCTTGCAGGTCTTGACGGAGTTGGGCCCTGCTCTGGCGACAGCCACTGATGCTGCCATCTGGCGCAAGCCGTTGCTGCTGGCGCGCCTGCTGGCAGGCATGCCCGCCGACCAGGCAGCCGCACAGCTGCGCAGCCGAGGTGCCACACCTGAGCAGCAGGCGGCAGTGCTCGAGGTAATGCCACCTCAGCATGCAGTGGCGCTGCTGCTTGAACAGCCGGCAGCAGCGCAGCAGCAGCTGCTGGGCAGCCTGTCCTCTCGCACAGCTGCAGCGTTGCTTGAGTACGTGCTGCCATCTGTTGCGCTGCCCCTGCTGCTAGCTGGCACCGGCAGCGCAGCAGCAGGTGAGAGCCTGGGCAGCAGCCAGCCAAGTGGTGCCGGCGCAGGCATCCTGGTGCCAACCAGTTGGGCAGCTGTGGTGTTGCCGCTGCTGCCAGAGCGGCATGTTGCAGCCATGCTGGCACTAGCTCAGCCAGCAGAGGCAGCCGCTGTGCTGCATGGGCTGGAGCCGCAGACGCAGCTGCGCATGCTGCAGCAGCTGGCGCCGGGGCCGAGGGCTGCGGCACAGGCGGCGCAGCAGCAGCAGCGGGCGGCAGAGGCCAGGCAGCGGGCAGTGGCAGCTGCAGCTGCGGCAGAGGCAGGGGCGGCGGAGAAAGCTGCAGAGCAGGCCACAGAACTGGCTGGCCAAGCAGCACAACCTGCTGCAGAGCCGGATCAGTTGAGCGGCACATCCTCAGACCCAGAACCCTTGCCAGCGCTGGATGCTGCCACCTCGCTGCTAGCACTCTTCCACCAGCTGTCGGCAGCTGAGAAGACGCATGTGCTGCTGATGGGGCAACCGGGCGTGGCAGCCCCCCTGCTGCTGCACCTGCAGGGCAGCGAAGTGTCAGATGTGATGCTGCTGCTGCCGCCGCAGCGGCAGGAGGCGCTTCTGCTGGCTCTGCATCCTGCGCACGAGCAGCGCGTGCGTGGCCTGATGCGGCAGGCGACCCAGCGGCGCAACAGCCTGCTGCTGCCACAGCAGGTGGCGGCGGCGGCGGCTGCAGCTGCGGCGGCAGAGGCGGGCGGGGCTAGTGGGCAGCAGGGTGGGGAGGAGGCTGCAGAGGGCTCCCTGGCTGGAGAGTTCCAGCGGCTGCGGCGAGCTTCGTCCCTATCGCTACAAACAGCTGTGCTGCGGCGCGCATCATCTCTGTCTCTCAATCCAGCTGGCGCGCTTGCTGCAGCAGCGGCGGCAGCACAGGCGGCTGGGCCGACGGCCCGCCCAGGCAGCGCCGCTGGGCGACAGCGGCAGGGTTCGCGGCGGGGATCGCTGCTAGCGCCAGCGCAGCAGGACGCGTCCCAGCAGCGCCGCGGCAGCCGCTGCGCTTCGTCTTTGGCTTGAATGTTTCACAATTGTTTTGCACTATTTGCTCCTCGCTGCATTTTGCAGTTGCTCTTCACTACACATTGCGCTCGGCGTCACGTGACTGTGGCATGCGCATCACAATGGAAAGCATGCAGCCTTGTAAGAATGCTAGCATAACTGTACAGGAGCTCCTGATGATGTGCATCAGCCGGTCGGTTGATTTGGTAGAGCGCGGATGCCACAGGTTGCCATGGGCAGGCATCTGCTATTGGCAAGCATCAACCATGGCAGCGCCAGGAGCGCCCTTCAGGCACAGCAAGCAGCGTCGGACGAAGGGCGGCAACACATGTGCAGCATCCATGATCAGCCAAGTCTCTTTTCACATTTGAGGCTGTTCATAACGCGCTATGGCCACAAAGTGCAGCTTCAGCAAACCAATCGATCATTGCACTTTCCACAGCGCTCGGCGCCCGGGCAGCGCCACGCGGGCGGAGCCTACCCACTCTCATCCGCAGCGGGCGTGCTGGAGAGCGTCACCCCGAATTGAACGATGGTTTCAGTGCAAGCGTGCACGCGCAGCAGCCCTGCGGTAGCGGCGCAGGCGCGCCCAAGCCCAGCACGCCAGTGGGCGGTCGCCCCGCGGCAGCAGTGGCAGGCGCAGCGGCAATTGCAGCAGCAGCCCGAGCGATGTGGGCGGCGGCAGACCAGCCTGAGGGCTGCGGCCCAGCAGCAGGAACGGGCCGAGCCAGTAGATAAAGCAGCAGGTGCGCTGGCCTGCCAGATGCTGTAGCACACCGCTCACATCACAATGTGCCACCCAGCCGAGCCGCCGACTGGGGCCGGCGCCGCCGCCGCTCGCCGCCGCTTGCCGCCGCTTGCTCGCTGCCGCCTGCTTCGCTCACACTCCAAGCTCCCTCTGTGCCCAATTCGGCCCAGGCCGCGCCACCTACCGGCCCAGCTCCTATTCCGAGCTGGTGACTGATGCAGTGGCAGCCATTGCAACGGCGGTTGGCGATGGGCTGACCCGCTTGGAGGTCGAGTTCCCGGCGGTCAGCAATGTGGACGGTGCGCTGCTTGTCGGCCTTTCTGAAACTTTTAAAACAGCTTATTTGGTTGTGCTGCCGCTATCTGTATGTTGATGATTAGCAGCCTGCTAGTTATGGGGCCCGTTGGTGTCAACCAACAAAAACCTGCTCAGCAGCGAGTGCGCTACAGCATGAATGTCACAGTGCTGCACTGCACACCCGCCGCTGCTGGCGCAATGCAGCCCACTCGTTATCGTGCTTGGATCCTTGCAGGCTACAAGGGCGCCTCCGATCTGTACATTGATGCCAACATCCAGCTGGCGATTGCGGCGGGCCGGCAGGTGGGCGCTCATGCGGACAAAAGGGCCCGCGCCGAACGGCTGCAAGCCATCAATCGATGCGCTTCGTCATTTCGCATGCTGCTGCACTGCATTTGAGCCTCGCAAGCCCCTGTGCAACACAATGCATCGTCTCATTGCGCCTTCAACCCCCGCGCAATGCTGCAGCTGAGCGAGGTGACGGGCAAGCGCACATCGTGCCACAGTTCGCACAGCTTGCAAACCCATTTCCTTGCCACATAACCCGACACTGCTCTCCTCTGCTACCAAAACCTGCCGCAGCTGAGCGAGGTGACAGGCAAGCGCGTGCACCTGCTGCTGCCCGACGAAGTGGAGTACAAGCGCGCGGCAGACATGTGAGCTTTAGCAGTTAGGCTGGTGCCGTGCCTTTTGTAGCTCTCGCCTGCGCTGGCCAGGCGGTGTGTTGTCTTGCAGCGGCTGTCCMACACTGCTGCCAACTGCCCTGCTCCCTGCCCCTGTATCCTGCACCCTGGTATCCTTGCCGCAGTTGGTGGCTAATTTGTGCGTCCCTGCCCTTCGCGCCCCGCAGGTTCAAGGCGGCTCTGGATACGGCCGACGGCCAGGTCACAATGGGGCACTTCCGGGAGGGCCGCCAGTCGCTGCTGGGCGCCTTCTCTTCCCTGCTGGGCGGCGGCAGCGGCGGCSGCAGCGACCCCGCGGCCGCGGCGCAGCGCGCCGACATCTTCATCGCGCTCAACGCCTCCACGGTGGAGCTGGCTGACCTGGGTGAGCGGGGTGGTTTGGTTGCACTGTCCAGCTGTCTGTCGCGAAAGTCCAGCTGTTGCATCTCGCCATGGCAACTTTTCCAAGCAGCTTCAGCTGTTGACCTGCGTGAAGCGCCCTGCAGCAAAGTGTGTGCACGAGGCAGCTGGTTTGTTTCTGGCTGTTTGACAAGGCTGATGGATGTTGTGCACTCTGCCACCCTGTCCTGCCGCAGAGACGTACGTGAACGAGACGGCCAAGGAGCGGCCGGTGGTGACCTGGAACATGGAGCTGGACACGCTGCGCTCAGACCTGGGTGCGTAAATTTTGCACTTGCTTCCCCTGTTGATGCATGAGGCATGAGGCATTTCGGGGTCAAATGTGCTCGAGCTGTGCTGCCGCTACTGCCGCTGCTGCCGCTGATCCTGATCA
This sequence comes from Chlorella ohadii, assembly GCA_025026875.1. Classification (NCBI taxonomy): domain Eukaryota; kingdom Viridiplantae; phylum Chlorophyta; class Trebouxiophyceae; order Chlorellales; family Chlorellaceae; genus Chlorella; species Chlorella ohadii. The sequence continues at coordinate 193,276 of JADXDR010000041.1, read as the reverse complement.
CTGCACAAACGCCTGCCCCTGCAGGCCTGCTGGGCTTCCCGCCCAAGGACCTGCAGCACCGCTTCCTGTGCACCTTCAAGCCCGTGTTCTACATCCGCCAGCGCGACTACTCAAAGGTGGGCTGACCGTTGGGAACCAGTCTAAATTATGCAGGCAGAGGGCACTACACAAAGCCAAGTAAACAGCCGCTGTGTTATCTGCCGCGTCAGCTTGGCCATGGAGGCACCAGCTGCCTTTGTGAGAGGGGGTATGACCAGTCTCAAAAGCGCCCCGCCTTGTACCTTTGCAGTCGGTGGCGGTCGCCCCCTTCATCATCAACTACAGCGGGGCTCTGTTCCGGGAGTACCCCGGGCCCTGGCAGGTCATGCTGCGCCAGGACAACGGCGTGTACGCGTGCGTGGCAGGTGGGTTGCGATTCACTGAAATAGTGCTGCGCGACTTGCACCCTGCTGCAATGTGAGCCATGCATGCTGCGCCAGGACAACGGCGTGTACGCTTGCGTGGCAATGTGTGCTGGGTGCTGAGTGGCATGCCTTACCAGGCTTTGTGCTGCTTTGGTCCAACATGCATGCTGCGGCAAACAATGCTGGTGTGCTACTGTGTGGCAGGCACGGATTGAGTGCATGTATTGCTCTGCTTGCTTCGCCCTCCAACCACGCTCTCCGTGCTAGTCCCACCCCACCCCACCCTTTCCCCCACATCAATTCACAGAGGATGCGAGCCGGCGGTACAACCTGGGCGAGTTCAAGGAGGAGCTGATGCAGGCCATGGGGCTCAACACCGAGGGGGAGGGGTCGACGATGGCCTTCCTGCGGCGCGGCTACAAGGTGCGTGCTGTGCAACACCATTCTGTATTTGCTGTGTGTTGCGTTGGGCCTAAACACCGAGGGCGAGGGCTCAACTATGGCCTTCCTGCGGCGCGGCTACAAGGTGCGCACACTTCACAACAGTTCTGACTTGCTGTGTGTTGATATGGGCTCGTATGGAGTCACACGGAGGGCGAGGGCTCAACTATGGCCTTCCTGCGGCGCGGCTACAAGGTGAGTTGCCATGCACTGGTGATGCTGAGTGCAGTGCTGCTCCTGCTGCTGGCGCTGGCGCCCACCATCAGGCTTTGCGGCTTTTTCCAATGTGGGAATCTCACCTGTGTTGCACTACGATTTGCAGACCTCCACGTGGTGGGAGGATGACGTGGACAAGGAGCAGTCGTCCGCCTGGCGCTCGTAAGCAGGCCGCCTTTTAAGCGGCCCACCCACGGCTGGCAAAGAGCGCCACCCTGCCTGTTTGGCGCCAATCCCTGCGCCCGCCTGTGCCTGCCTGTGCCTGCCGAGCTTGCTTTGCGCCCGCAGGCCGCCTTCACACCTGCTTGTTCCTTGCTCCTGCTCCTTCTGTGCTCCCGCTGCCTCATCTTTGCTTTGTCCAGAAGTGACTGCCACGCCCCCCACCCCTTCTGTGCCTTTTGCCGATCACTCGCACCCCCTTCCTATTTCATTTTTTTCGCTTCGGAACGAATGCATCCAAGTCGGGAAGTAACACGCGTCAGATAGGGGGTCACGGAAGGCTGGGCAGGGTGGCAGCGTGGAAATGTTTTGCAGTGTTGCATGAGCGGGAGAGTGGGGCAGCCAGAGGTAACAGCAGCAAAGCGGAGCGAGACAGGGCAGCAGACGGGGGTAGCAGTGCAAAGAATGGTATATGCGTGTGTGGGAAGAGGGCCGAGGGCCGCAGGCCGGTCGCTAGGAGCAAACAGCCACCAGCTGTGGCACCGGCTCCATCTCTCTCCCTCTTTCTTCTCTCATTCCGCACTCCACCTGCACACCAGAGCAAGCAGCAGCGATTGTGTTCATCGTTCGCTCAACTTGCCAACACACGCAGCAACTTGCTGCTACGGTGAACACGCATGTTTCAAGGGAGCTTCAAACCTGCAAACCCTCGGCACATGCCCGCTTGCTCACATGATGGGGATGCCATCCGCCCGCCACGTCACTCGGTTGTCGCACAGCGCCGCCACACACCTGCATGGGCAGCAGCGGCGGTGAGGGCGAGTGCCGAGGCAAGAAGAAGAAGAAGCACGGCATTGGCAGGTATGCAACCAAGGAAATGATGCGCACAGCAGCGCTGCGCTGCTGCCCCCTTGTCGAGAAAATAAGGGGCCTTACCGAGGGTACAACGCATGCTCCTGCTTCAGCACCCGTGCTGCCAGCTGCTCAGGGCGATCAGTGGGGTACACGGGGACGACTGCTTGCGCCAGGATTGGGCCTGCGTTGGAGGAAAGAAGGACAGAGAGACATGTGGTACATCTGCACTGCAACCTGGACAGACGGCAAATTCCTTGCACAGGTAACATGCCACCCTGCTCATGCCACGCATCCCAAACCTGTGATGGCAAACTAAATGAAGAGGCTACCCCTGGCAACCTGTCTAAAAAGCGCACCTGTGTCGTACTCCTCATCCACAAAGTGTATCGTGGGCCCGCTGAACCGCGCGCCGCTGGCAATCACCGCCTGGTGCACCTGCAGCAGCGCGAGAGTGGGGCAATAATGGCGGCTGATTAGAGGGGCCTACGCCAATGCATGGAGCAGCGCTGCTGGCAATCATGGCCTGGTGCACCTGCAGCAGCAGGAGAGGGGGGCGAGGGTGGGGTTGCCGCGCCTGCCATCTGCAGCTTGTGCTGTCCCCACCTGCCGGTGATCCCACATTTTCTGCAGCCACATCCTGTCTGCTTCCACAGGCCCCTTGTGCAAGGCCCCCCCCTGAGTTGTGCTCCCCTCACACGCACCTTGATGCCATAATAGCCCTTGCCCCCGAACGAGGGCAGCAGCCCGGGGTGGATGTTCAGAATGCGGCGGCGGAAGGCGCGGCACAGCTGCGAGGGGATCAGCTTGAGGTAGCCCGCCAGGATGACAAAATCCACATGGAAGTCCTGCAAGTGATGAGAAACAGACGGCAGAGCATATGGGGACCCTGCCAGCTGAGACACTGTGCACGGCTGCCCTGGCCCAGCTAGCGGCAGCAAAGAACGCATACCCTCCGGTCTGCCGCCGCGTGCCTGCCCGCCTACCCACCTCCCTCCCACCCAAGCCTCTGCCCACCTGCGTCAGCTGCTGCACCAGCTGCTCTGCTGTGAGGCCGGCAGCCGGGTCCGACTTGGGTGCTGGATAGGTGATCACCGGAATGCCGTGGGCCCGAGCAAACTCGGCTCCGCCGCAGCTGGGTGCATTGCTGACCACCACCGCCACCTCGCCGTGCACCGAGCCCTCTGCAATCGCCGCCTGGATGGCCTTGAAGTTGGAGCCGCCGCCAGACACAAAGACCGCCAGCTTCTTCTTCTGTGACAGTGCGAAAAGTGGAGCACGCGGGTGCTTGGCGGCAGGCGGGAGAGCGGCAGCGGCGGCGACATGACGTCTGCCCCGGGGCCATCGCGGCACGACATCGTGACCATCGGCTGGAATACATGCGTTTGTGCTCACCGGCGGCGGCTCAGCAGCCAGCACGGGAGGCGGGTGCGCCGCCGCAGAGCAGCAGGTGCCCCGCTGGGGCGTGCTGCCGCATTGCCGCTGTCTCTGAGGTGTCACGAAGCTGCCGCAAGCGGGCCGAGCTGCGAGGCAGCCCGCCGAGCAGAGACGGGCGAGCAGCAGGCGCCCGCTGGCCGCCGTAGCGCCCTGAATCGCCAGCATGGTGGGTTTGGAGGGCGCAGCAATGCATGCAGAAGCCTTCGGTAGGGTTTCACCACTGGCGGCGCTGCGCGCTGCCCTGGCGGCAGCGGCAGCGCTTGGCGACGGCGGCAAATGGCGTGGCATGCGCAAGCCGTGGGTTGAAACATCAAGCCTCGATGCTGTCATCAACTGTAGCAGAGTGGATATGCAGTGCACACGGCCTGCTGGCCAAGATGCTGGGAAGACGAATGGCAGCATCCGTCGCTCCAAAGCGTCCTTGCCGCCGAGCCGGCGGCTTCTTGTGCGTTGCTCCTGCTGCTCTCCGCAGTGCCACCTCCCATCCGCACAGCTGCCTTCCATGCCCGCTGTCGCTATGGCACAGGCATGGAAGCCATCTTAAAGCGGCAGTAACAGTTGGGCCGCCTGCAGGTTGCTGCGCCGCCTGCAAACAGGCGAACAACCGGCGGCAAGCCCTGAACGGAGCAGACAGCGTTAGCTATTTATTGCCCTGCACACCATACAACACAGGGTGTTATTGTGTACAGATCCAACCAGCTCAGCGCAGCTGCGCTGCAGCCTGCATGCCCAGGACGATGCCACGCTCGCGCTGCCGAGCGCTGGGGCGGCAGCGCTCAGCGGACGCGGCGCACGTCTCTGCCGCACCAACGCTGTTGCCGGCGTAGCTCGGTACAAACGGGCACCCAATTGCACGTGATCAGAGCCCTCCCAGGGCGCTGCGTGTAATATCACGCGACCCGCGAGGTGAACACTCTTCACCGCGCGCCCACGCCCCGGGAACGCGCCACACAACGCACTCTAGCCATCGCGCCGGGCCTGTGAAAGCAGCGCTGCGGCTGCAGCGCACACACAGGTGGGGCTCCCGCTGCTCGCGCCCACTCCTACCACGGTCGCTTTGGCGCCCTCCGCGCATTCCAAACACATGTGTGATTGATGCGATGCCATTTACCTGCCATGCAGCCCGCAATGCAGCTGGCGCCGCGGCTTGGCGGCGGCGGCAGCGGCGCGTTGCAGCAGTGCCGCCGCCTGCAGACGCTGCCAGCAATTGCGGTGCACCGGCAGCAGCAGCCTGGCCGCCTCAGACGGGTGCGGCAGCGCGCTGTGCAGGCTGAGCAGCAGCATGAGCAGCAGNAGGGGCAGCACACAGCGTCGAGCGAGGCTCCCGCCACAACGGTCGCTGCGGCGGCAGCGGCAGCCGGCTTGGTGGGTGCTCAGCCCGGCGCACCGGTCAGCGATGCCGCCCCGCCTGCAGAGGTGCCGCTGCCCACCAGCAGCAGCATGGAAGTGGCGGTGGGAGTGGGCAGCGCCGCCACTACCAGCACCAGCATCAGTGGTGCCAGCGCCAGCGCCAGCAGCGGCAGCCCGGCAGCGGGCGATGAGCCGGAGCTCGCCCTCGTGCTGATGGCCTGCGGCATTGGCCTGGCCACAGGCGCAGCCATTGTGGGCTTCAATGTGGGCGTGCACGAAATCAGAGACTGGGTGTGGCAGGGCCAGCCGCTGCTGAGCTCTAGCAGGGAGGTGCTGCGCGGCATCGCCGAAAGCGAGCTGTGGCCTCGAGTGGTCTTTCCGCCCTTCCTTGGCGGCCTGGCGGTCGGCGCCCTGGGGCTGCTGATCGGCGGCTATGATGACCTGCCGCCTCCCCGGGTCGGCGATGGCAGCAGCAGCAGCGGCGGAACTGCCAAGCAGCAGGGCGGCAGCAGCAGCAGCAGCAGCGGCGGCGGCGGCAGCATCGATGGAGCGGCATCCGCCAACGGCAGTGCTGCGGCAGTGCTGGGCAGTGTGTCAGCCAACGGCGCCGCTGCTGCAGCGGCGGCAGCGCCCAGCAGCAGCCTTGCAATTGAGCAGTGGAAGCTGCAGGCGGTGCTGCGGCCTGTGTCGCGCGCGCTGGCGGCGGTTGTGACGCTTGGCAGCGGTGAGTCGGGTTGAGGTTTGTTGAGGGCAGCGGATGTGCAGCTGTGCACCATCTGAACGCGCACTGCTTTTGGCTTGTGAGCTCCCGGCCGAGGCTGTACCTTGTGCTGCTGCCCACACAGTCATTGCACCTCAAATGTGCTGTCTGTGGTTGGTTTTCGGCTCCTGTGGCCGCTGTGCCTTCCTGCCTGCTCTCACGCGCAACAATGCCTCACAACCCTCGTCCTCGCTGGCCCACACCCTCGCCTCCCTGCAGGCGCTTCCTTGGGTCCTGAGGGCCCCAGTGTGGACATCGGCAAGTCGTTTGCCAAGGGCTTCTCAACCACGCTGCGCAGCAAGCAGCGGCACCTGACCTCGCTGATTGCGGCGGGCGCAGGCGCTGGTGTGGCAGCGGGCTTCAACGCCCCGATTGCAGGTGCGTGGGAGGGACGGATGAATGGCCGGTGGTGTCTTGTTGTTGGCTAAGCTGCACGAGGGCCGGTAGGGTGTGGCGGCGGGCTTCAACGCCCCCATTGCAGGTGCGCGCCAGGCGCTGTGAGTGTTTGCGCGTTGAGCTGGTTGGGGCACAGGCAGGGGGGGTGGTTTAGCATTTTGCCGTTGTTTCCGCGGCAGGGAGGGATGTTTCGTGCTCTGGCCTGTTGATCGCAGCGAGCTGCTTGAATTGCACTGAACGATTGGCCCCCAGCTGCTGCACATGCAACTGAATCCTTGCTTCAATGCCTGCCCGCAACTCTGCTTCTGCAGGCGTGTTCTTCGCGGTCGAGACGGTGCTGCAGAAGCAGAAGCTGCCGCGGCCCCCCAGCAACGGCGACCTGCAGCAGCAGGTGGGGACGCCGTTCGGTGCACTGTACTGTTGGCCGTGCTTGGGTATTGTTCCTGTTGGGAGCTCCAATTGCTTGCCCAGCTGCACTGGCACGCCGGCTCTGATTGCAGGCTGCTTCACTGCCACCTGGCTGCCGGTATGTGTGGAGTCGCTCATACTCAGCCCGCCCAGGCGCACTGCGCGACGCTGCGCACCACCGATCCATAAACCGCTGTACCCTCCGCCCATTCCACTGCCTGCAGGTCAGCTCCACCGTTTCCTCGCTGCAGCCCTCGGGTCTGACTGTGGCCATGGTGCTGCTGGCCTCGGTGCTGGCGGCTGTTGTGAGCCAGGCGGGCCTGGGCAGCTNCCCCGCCTTCCGCGTGCCAGAATACAGGTNGGGAGGGGTGGTGGGCTGGCTGTTTGTATTACCTGCAGTTGGGATCCCTGGCTGCAGGACAGGTCACACCGTGTGCAGCGTGTGCCTGCTTGAAATGAGACGGCTAGGACTGCAGACGGCTGGCTGAGCTGCCGCTGCACCTGCAGCTCATACCACTCGCCTTGCTTGCAGAGCTTGCATCCCCATCAACACTGCCCTGTCGTCCTCCATTCCAGGCTGGAGTCGCTGGCTGAGCTGCCGCTCTACCTGGCGTTTGGTGCCATCTGCGGCGTGGTCTCCGCATCATTCTCCTTCTCTACTCGTGTGGCTACCGGTGAGGAGCGAGCATTCTGTTCTGCAGTTGCACTAACTTGCAGAGCAGCAACCCTGCCACCTTGCGTGTCTCCTCACCAAGCCCTCACCTAGCCCGTGTCACCCCTCCCACTGCGCTGTGTCGCAGGCGCATTGGACGAGCTGCTGCATGCACCCCGGCTTGCGTTTTGCGTGCCACCCTTCTCACTCGCCCCTCGCTTGCCTTCTCATTTGCCCTGCCGCAGACACGTTTGGCGAGCTGCGGCAGTAGAGCCGGCCTGCCTGTTGCATCACACGCTTCTCACTTGTCCCTCGCTTGCCTTCTCATCTGCCCTGCCGCAGACGCGTTTGACGAGCTGCGGCAGCAGAACCGCCTCGAGGCCGCGCTCATGCCCTGCATCGGCGGCCTCACCACGGGCGTGCTGGCGCTGGGGTACCCCGAAATCCTGTACCAGGTGAGGGCTGCTGCATTGCTGCACCTGTTGTACCAGCTCTGTGCTGGCGCTGGGGTACMRC
>JADXDR010000041.1:137521-185654 GCA_025026875.1 Chlorella ohadii | reverse complement strand
TRCWGSAYYTSKKGNTACCNNAGCKCYGTGCCGGCGCTGGGGTACGCTGAAATCCTGTAGCAGGTGAGGGTTGCTGCTGGGCTCCCCTTCTGGCATTGCTGCTTGTGTTGTGCAGCCTGTGTCGACGCTGGGCCTGCTGCCAGCCTGCCTTGTTCACAGCTCCGGCACTTCCGCCAGATGTGTCCCCAACAGCTGTGCCACCTGCGCATCCGTCACCCTGCACTGATGGTGTTTCTCGCATCTCCTGCAGGGCTTTGACAACGTGAACAACATCCTGTCCTCCAACGGCGCATATGCCCCCGGCCTGCTCATCCAAATCGTGGTGATGAAGGTCATCGCCACGTCCATCTGCCGCGGCTCCGGCCTGCAGGTGTGCCTCGTGCTTTGTATTCGCTGTCCTCTGTCGTCTCAGATTTCTCTGGCAGAGTTTGGCACGCCTGTTTCAGCCGGCTCAGCCATCCCAGCTGCACACTTGCTGTTCCTTGGGTTGCAGCTTGCAACTGACCCATTTCCTTGCATCCACGCAGGGCGGCCTCTATGCCCCCTNCATCTTCATCGGAGCATCCCTGGGCACCGCATTCGGCCTCATGGCCCACGCTGTGGGCGACCCCCTGGGCATGACGCTGGCCGCCCCGCAGGCCTATGCGCTGGTCGGTGAGTGATACTGGGATTCCAGACAGGCTGGCGCGGCTTCTTGTGCTGACGTACATTGGCTGCATGACGCTTGCCGGCGTTTGTGCCCATATGGCCGCCGTGCTGCCCTCCAGCCACTTTGCGCACATTCTGGAGCAATCCCATCAACCCTCGCCGCTCCTCCCTGCGCCCCTTGCAGGCGTGGCCGCCATGCTCGCGTCCAACTGCTCCGTGCCGCTGACCTCGGTGCTGCTGCTGTTCGAGCTTACGCGCGACTACCTCATCATCCTGCCCACCATGGCGGCAGTGGGCATCAGGTGGGCCGCTGATGTTGTTTTGGCTCGTGACCTTGACACAGCTATAAGAAGCAGCAGTCAGTCAGCCTGCCCACCATGACGGTGGTCGGCATCAGGTCTGAAGGGAAGAGCAGAGGGGGATCTGCGAGTGGATGTCAGCGACTCGACCAAACATGACACCTGACTCCTCCCCTCCTACACTCCCNACCCTCTCCANTCGCGCAGCTTCTGGATTTCATCGCTGGCAGCCCCTAGTGTGAAGAACGCAGCCGCAGCGCGCCGCATGTCGGCCGCTGCCGCCGCCTCTGCAGCGGTTGCCACCACCCAGCTCAACCCGAAAGCCACAGAGGCGATGCTTGTGGGCAGCCTGCAGCAGCAGGGCAAGCTTTCCTCCAAGGCAGCCGGGCCAGGGGTGGCTGGCAGCAGCGGCACTGGTGCAACACACCAGCCGGCGGCGCACCAGGCGGGGGCCGCAGCTGCTGCTGCTGCGCACTCTGGCGAGCAGCACAGCAGCAGCTCAAGCATCCCCGCCGGATTTGCCCTGGGCAGCGGTGCCAGCTTTGACGGCTTTGATAAGCCTGCGTCGGCTGCAGCAGCGGCGGCTGCAGCGGCCGGCAAGCACGGCGGGCAGCCGGGGCCAGTGCAGCTGGCGACAGAGGCGGCTCGTGGCGGGCAGGAGCTGCTAGTGGCGGCTGCTCTGGAGCGCAGCTGCCTGCTGGTGGAGGCGGAGATGCCGGTGGCTCGGGCACTGGCCCTAATGGAGGCGGACGATCAGCATGTGGCGGTTGTGCTGGGAGAGGATGGAGGAGTGATGGGCCTTGTCACTCGGGACGTTCTGGAGCAGTGTGTGGAGGCAGCCGAGGCAGAGGCGGCAGCCGCCGCCCCAACCAGCAGCGCCAGCAGCAGCAGTGACAGCGAGGGCGGCGGCGGCGGCGGCGGCCGGCGCAGCCGGGCCGCCGCAAAGGCGCGTGACGTGGCGATGCGTGCTGAGCCTGCTGGSSCYGCTGTGGTGGGCGGCAAGCCAAAGGCGGGTGCAGCGGCGCCTGGCGCTGTCACGGGTGCTGCCGCCACGACGGGTGCAGCCGCCGGCAAGGCAGCGAGCGCGGTGCCTGCGCCGCAGGCGGCTGCCCCCCTCCGGTCTGTGAGCCAGGACTGAACGTGAGCGAGTGAGCATTCAAGAGCGAGAAAATTGCATTCGTGTGCCCCCTTGCACTGCAGCCCATTCCTTTTGTTTCTTCCTACCGCATTCCTTGTGTGCTGCCCTGTGTGTTTGTGTTTGTACAACAGCCGTACGCTGTCTGTGTGTCTTGCTCTGCTCCCCACCGATTTAATGCATGCATTGTGCGCTGGCAGCCCGCCCCCATTCCTGGCGACGGCGAGCCCATGAAATAAGCGCTGTCTTACTATATATTTGTGTAACATTCGGTAGATTGCTGGCATGAGGGCTGCCAGCATGTCCCGACTGACTACATTATATGCAACACCCAGAGGCACAGCGTCGCCGCATGGGCACGGCTGGGACGGCGGTCAAGCAGTGGGCACGGCCCTTGCGCTGCCGCCACCCGGTGAAAGCACCAGCCCAGCCCCCTTGTGGGGGGCTTCAGCACTGCATATGGAACAGCTGCATGCCAATAGTAGCTGGGGAATTGCAACACCCAGAGGCACCGCATCGCCGCATGGGCACGGCTGGGACGGCGGTCGTTTGGCGCACGCGGCCCTTGCGCCGCTGCCTCCTCTTCCAGGCACGTGCCTAGACGCCTTGTGAGCAGCATCAACAATGCAAAAGGAGGGCCAGCATGTGCTTAGTGACTACAAAATATGCAACAGTCCGCAGTGCAGCATCGCCGCATGGGCGCCTCTGCCGGCTGCGGTCAAGCCGCTGCAGCGGGCACGCCCCCTCCGCTGCTGCAACATTTACACCTGGCCAGCGTCATCTCAATCAACCCATATGAATGGCAACCACGCCGTAGGCATAGATGACGCCATCAAGGCGTGCCGCCCTTTGTTGCGGTTAGCTGCCTTCAGTAAGCTGGCTGGTTGCCGCCGCACAGCGGGAACTCCTTGCCGCCAATGCCCTGCAGCTACATGGCAGGCAGGAGGTTTAACACAAACTACAGAAAGGCGCTGATGGATCGGCTGGCTGCCGGCTGTCCAAACAAGCTCCCCCGAGCTGTGCGAACAACCTCCCGCCCCTCCGGCCCCGCGATGCATCCTGCCACAGACCACTCCACAAGTTCCTTTCACGTCAGCCCACCTGCTCCGCCAGCCAGGAGTTGTACACAACTTGCTGCCCCTCTGGCACAGCAATGCGGCGCTCCTCGGGCCGGATGGGCGCCTCGTTGATGCATGCGATGCGCTTGCGCATCAGGCCCTGCTCGCTGNAACTCCCAGTTCTGCNGGCGCAGAGGAACCGAACAAGACAAAAGAAATCGGATTGAGCAATGCAACATTGCGCTTGCGCATCAGGCCCTGCTCGCTGAACTCCCAGTTCTGCGGGGCAGAGGAACAAAAGAACGCGAGCAAAATCGGGCCAAGGGCTGCAATCCTGTGCGTTGAATCGATGATTTAGGGCCCAGCTCGTTTGCAGTACCAATTCCGGCGGGATCACAACAGCCATAGCCATCACAAGAGCCATAACCCGACAGCTCACGTTCAGACGGCCAACGTGCAAACCAACTGACTGCTGTCAAGCGCTGCCACCTGTCCGTGCACGGCCGAAGCCGACCACATTGCCGTAGGCGCGGTGCCACTGGCCGCTCACATTGTGGTGCAACTCCCTCAATACTAACTGCTGCAAACCAGCACCCACCTCGTTGCCGTAGGCGCGGTACCACTGCCCGCTGGCGTCATGATACTCGTATTCGAAGCACACCGAGATGCGGTTGTCCTGTGAAGCAGCATAAACGGGAACGCATGTAGGCGAAGCATCAGCAGCAAGTTGGCACTTGCAGAGGCGATATAAAGGCAGAACTGATGGACAGCCACAGCCACGTATAGCCAGCAGCCAGCGGCACATCTCAAGATTGCTTTCTACCCACCTGGAAGGCAAACAGGTACTTGCGCAGCACGTAGCCCTGCTCCCGCTCCCACTTGCGGCGCAGGAACTGCAGCGAGTGGCAAGTGCGCACTGAAGAGTTGCGGCCTGCTGAGGCGGCTGCTGCAACCTGTTTGTGGTGGGGAGCAGGCACAGCGGAAGCTCCCGGCCACCGCCGCTGCCGCCGCCACCGCTGAAGCATGTTGCGTAGCATCAACTTGCTAAGCTGCTGATCAACAACACGCGAGCTTGCAGGCGGTTGTTCAGCCGACACGGTTGCATCAGAGCAGCACCCGAGAGAGGCCCAACTGAAAACAGCTTGCTATCCAAAGCGCACCTGCCGCACCGCCTCCCGCCCCTGGACAAACTCTGCTCGATTCCGCCACTCTGTGTCTTCTGTGTATGCTAGCGCCACCCGGTCTGGGTCCCTGATTGTACGGGCAAACGAAGTTGGGGTGATGCCTGGCGTGCGGAGGCAGCCGTGGTGCCGGCGGCGGCAGCGGCGGCGGCGGTGGCAACGGCGCGTTGTGCGATCAGCTGTAGTAGCAGTCAGATCAAGGCGCACCTCGTGTTCCAGGCGTCCTGAGCGGCTTGCACCTTCTGCCGCGCCGTCTCCAGTGTGAAGGGAGGCAGCGGCGGCCGGCTCTCGCTCGCCATCCTTCTTGTGTGCGCAGATGTGGTATGGACCCGATCAGCTCAAAACAGTGCGGCGTTCAGCCGAACCCTAGCCTGCTGCCGCCCAACTGCGCTGGCGCTCCGCCTGCAGTGGTCGCCCTGATCTGCCGCGCACAGAAGAGCACTGTTCACTCCAGCCTGACACCGGGGACCTGGCAAGCATTACATAGAAGGCAGGGGGGAATAAAATGGCAGATGAAATGATCCGAGGTTGGGATGAGCATGTGTCATGCGGCGGGTTGAAGAGGGGCGTGTTCGTTTGGCTGAAGGCCGAGCAATGAAAGCAGGGGATGCGCTGAAGGGNCCGGGGGGCCAATGAATTGCGTGGAGGGCGGGACAGGCAGCCGGCTGGCTGGCTGGCTGGCCCACGATTCTCAGGAGGGAGCAGGTTCGCTAGGGATGCAGCAGCTGCTGCTGTCCACTTGAACAAATCTCAGAACGGAGCAGGGTGGACCGCTCAGAACAGGGCGGAGCCGCGGAACGCCTCCGCAATGAGCAGGGAGGCGAAGCCGATCATGGCTGCGCGACCGTTGAAGAGCTCGCGCTCGGGGGTCAGGGGGCCAAAGGCCTCCTCGTTCTTAATGCCCTGCGAACAGTTTGTAAGGAAGGGAAGGGCAAACGTGAACAAAATGCGAGGGGAGTGTAGGGAAGAAGGTGAGGCAGCGGGCCAAAGGCCTCTTCGTTCTTGATGCCCTGCAGTGGTGGGGCAAAGAGGGAGTGAACATCACGGGCGCTGCAGACGGGCTGGCTGGCTGGCAGTTCCAAAGTCTGCAGCGCAACCATGTTAAGGCAGCAGCGCGGGTGCGGCGGCGGGCAGTAGCAGCCAGGCGGCCGTGCTGGCACGGTTGCGCTGCGCTGCAGGGCNTGGCGCAGCGCCGCGGCGGCGGGCNAGTGGCAGGCAGTGACAACACTTGCACTCACCCGCAGGATGGGCACGGCGGTGCCGGCGGTGACGAGCAGCACCCAGGTGAGGATGGTGGAGCCGTTGCCGGCCAGCTGGGCCAGCACGGGCTTGCCGGTGAACACCTCGCAGCCCAGGGCGGCCAGGAAGCCGAGCTGCGGGGAAGAAGGGGAAGGGTGGTTGAGGGAAGGTGTGAGGAGAGTTGTTTGGTGGTTTGCTGCGGATTGCCTCGCAGCCCAGGGCGGTAGGAAGCCAAGCTGCGCGGGGGAGGAATCAGGAACCAACTGTGTGTGAGCCGTGCAGCGGACCGCCAGCAGGAGTGAGGCAACAAGCAGACCACCTAGCCCTGCATGGTCTCGAGGCACAGGGGCGAGAAGGAGAGGCACAGGGGCGAGAAGGATACACCACTGCCACTGGCCATATGGCTGCGATGTGCTGCCAAGCAAGGGGCGACGGCACGCAAGCAGCAGCGGTGACAAATGCAGGCGGGGCGAGAGGGCGCACCATGGCCAGGCGGCCGTTGTTGATCTCGGGCAGGCTGCCGTTGAAGGCCATCACCTCTGCAGACGGCAGTACGAGGGGAGGCCAGATCGTTGCATGACATATCCTGCGCCGTTGGTGGTTCAGGCGGCAGCGCCCGCGGGCACCAGCGGCCCCGTGCCAGGTCGTTCAACTGTGCCGCCACTCTGTATTCCAGCTGAAGCATCCTACGTGCACTAAAAATACTGCAAGCTTGGCATTCACGGTGTAAAGGAAGCCTCACCCAGGGGGTCGNTGGGCAGGCGCTCGCCGTAGGTGGAGGCGGTGGAGTGAGGGCGGCGCACAGAGGGCGGCGCGGAGGCCTTCTGGGNCGGTGGGCGCGGGCGCCGCAGTCTGCTGCGCCGCAGGGGCGNCCTCAGCCTTGGCGGCAGGAGCCGCGGCGGCCGCCTCGGCCTTGGCCTCCACCTTCTCCTCGGTCGCCGCAGTGGCGCGGACAACCATGAGGCTGCGGGACGGGCGCTGCGCGGGCCGGCTCAGGCGCGCCAGGCGCACAGACGCGGTGCTGGAGGCGACGACGGCGGCCATTGTGCAGGCTCGATGCAGCAAAGAGACTGTGAGAGTAATTTGTGTGAATGTGTGGGCGAAGGGGGCGGCCTCACTGGTCAGGCTGCCGGCACCGCCCTCCGGCCGCCGTGCACGCTGCGCTGCGGTGCTGATGCTCGCCTCTGCCCGTGCACTGTGCAGGCAGGCTGCAGCTTACAATTCGGCGTGGTTGCAGCAGTCAGTCTCACGGCCTTGTGTGGCAGTCAGAAGTCCAGGGCAGCGGTAAAAACAAGCAGCGAATAATGTGTATTCTCCTGTGCTGCGCAAGACAACCAGGCAGTGCACTCGCCCCAGCCGCAACAGCCGCAGCAACCATGTCACGCGCGGCGCAGCGCTGCCTTGGTCAGCGCGTGGCTCAGCAGGCCCAGCGGCGACAGCGTCATGCACAGCAGGATGGAGTGCCAGGTGGGCACCCCCTGCACCTGGCCTGCAGGCACAGGGAGAGTGTAGCGAAAGGGGTGGCACTCGCGTCCTCTGACCGCATGCGCCGGCAACCTGCGCCACGCTGGTTGACGTCCATTAGGAGCACTAACCACATGCAGCACCCACAGCTGACAGCGCAGCGATAAATCACAGCCCACCTTCTAGGTATATTTCGCGGGCCGCAAACAGGTTGACCGCCAGCAGGTGCACCCACAGCGAGGCGGCGGTAAGCCAGCGGGAGAAGAGCGTGCAGATGCCGGCCAGGGAGGGCATGAACTGCGGGTTGAAGCCGCCTGCGGGACAGGCGCATTTGAGATGGAGTGAGACCAGGTGCGGGGAGGCAGGGCCTGGCTGCGGAGCAGATGCCGGTGCGTAGGCCGCCCTGCAATGGAGGGAGAGTGCGGGCTGCAAGGTCAGCAGGCATGGTTGGGAAGCGGGTGCAGATGCCGGCCAGGGAGGGCATGAACTGCGGGTTGAAGCCGCCTGCGGTGGGCATTGGATGACAGGCACTCAGGCAACATGGTGGCAGAAAAGANTGTTAAGATCTGCAATACGAGCAGCCNTTCGCAAGCCGTTGGTAGGGCGCTGCCGCCAACCCCCANTGCTGCCACTTGGCATGCACGCCGNCCCCCTCCCCTCCCCCACTCGCCTTTGAACCCCTCCGCCCAGCTGCCCGGCAGGATGAGGGAGAAGGTGTCTGGCTGCCAGGACCAGGCCAGCAGCAGTCCGTAAACAAGCGCCAGCGGGGCCAGCACGAGCGGCGAGCGCAGCAGGCGGCGGGTGCCGTCCCACCGCGGCGCTACCACCATCTGCGGGTGAGAGCGGGGGCTGGCTTGAGCAGTGGGGCAGGTTGA
Organism: Chlorella ohadii; assembly: GCA_025026875.1. Taxonomy (NCBI): domain Eukaryota; kingdom Viridiplantae; phylum Chlorophyta; class Trebouxiophyceae; order Chlorellales; family Chlorellaceae; genus Chlorella; species Chlorella ohadii. The sequence goes on along the minus strand of JADXDR010000041.1, from coordinate 177,755 downwards.
CGGCTGAGTACGCAGCTACACGGAGAATATAGGCAATCCTCACGAGCTCATGGCAGCATAAGCAGCCCGGGTGTACGGCAAATCGAGAGCGCACCAGTGCCGCCACAGCGAGCGCGTAAACTGTGCTGGCTGCAAAGAGCTGGCTGACCAGCGTTTGCTGCTGGGCCGCTGCTGCCGCCGCTACTGCTGCCGCTGCCTTGGCGGCCGCTGCGCTGCCGCGGGCTGCCTGAGGCACGACTGCAGTGCGGCGTGTGGGAGTGCTGCTTTGGCAGCGGCGGCAGCGGAGCGGTGGCGGCGGCAGGGCGCTCGCGCCAGGCAGCCGCGGCGTGCTGCAAAATCGTTTCTGCTGCTTTGTTGCATCCATCTGCTGCAGCCGGGGCTGCGTAGCTGCAGCAAGCAGCGTGGGTCGCGCTACCGTGGCCACCATTGGGCTGCGATGGGCTGTAGGCGGCTTGAAGGCGAATGTTGAGATTTGGCAGATGCTGATGCCAGCGCCAAACGGGCCAAGGGCCCTCAAGGGTTTCAGCCCCCCATGAGCACTCCCATACAGCGAAGATTGGCCCCCCGTCTCAGCTGACTAAACTGGCATTGCGATCTTGTGGCATAAACCAAGCTTGCAAGCCGGCGCGGGCCCGCGCACCTTGCGCAGCCCTCCCCCTCGCCCGCAGTCTGCACCTGCGGCCCAGGCCCCGCTTGCAGCCAGCGAAGCATGCACCCTGAGCGCGATCAAGAGCGCCAGGCGGCCGCAGGGCCGGCGGCAGAGGCGGCGGCAGCGGGGACGAGCGCCGCCGCTCCGCTGTCCGGTTCCCGCCCTTCAGCCGAGTCATCCCTAGCAGCCGCCAGCCAGCAGGTTGTTGTGCCGGCGGGCCTTCGACTTGCGCGCAGAGTGGAAACCGCACTCATCATGTGAGCTGCCGCCGCCTGTTGCCGCGCCGTCTGGCAAGTGCCTGTTCACCGCGTGCCCAGCGGGCCGTGCATGCGTCTGGCGCTGGGTGACCGGGGGCCTTGCATGTTGGGTGTGTTTTACCGCAACTGCCTTCTACCCTCCCCCCATTTATCCGTACTGCCTGTTCTTGACTTCTTGCAGCTGGTCGCTGCTCATCCAAGCCCGCTTCTATCTGCACACTGAGAGGCAGATGAGCGCGACCCAGCACATGCAGCAGGCGGTGCTGCTGGGCGTTCGCGCCTTCTTCCTGCTGCTCTCCCTGACCATGCCGCTGCGGGCCTGGCTGCGCCACCGAGCCTGGATGATCTTTGCAGCGCGCGTCTGGATGATGCGACTGTCCAGCATCGGTTCGCAGGTGAGAGGAGGGTCGCAGGTGGCAGGGCGTTGCTGCCGCATGCCCAGGGCTACACGAGGGCAGCAGCATAGAGTCCGCTGCGCTGCCAGCTCTGTCTACAAGCCGGGGTTCTTTCAGGGCGTGCTTGTCAGCTTGCATTCCGTGTGTGGTGTTCTCAAGCAGGACCACAATGGTGCACCTTGCCACGCCTGGTGCACCGCAGGAGGGCCATGCTGTGCTGCTGCAGCGCAGCGCCTCCGCTGGATGGCTGGGATGCATCATGGACATCCTTCGTGTGGGCAACGGTGAGCGGGGTGCTGCCACACAGCTGCTGCTCAGTGCAATGGGGCCGGTTTGGCGTCTGCAGACACAGCAGAGTGTTGACTTTGGGTCCTCATCCTGTACTTGCCCACCAGGCACCACACACAGCCCCCTTCCGCACCCCATCCCCACCCCGCAGGCACGCGCCTGCTGCCGTCCGCCCTCACCGCGGCACTGCTGCACCTGCCGCCCCTGTCCGTGGCGCTGCAGCAGCTGCTGACGCTGGTCCAGCTGGCGCCGCCTCGCGGCTTTTGTGCTGCTCCTCTTCTGGCGGACCCCGTAACTAAGAAGCGTGTGGCGGCAGCTTGGGGCGCGCTGGAGCTGACGCCCTTCACTGTGCCGGTGCCCTCGGGCGATGCTGACATGCCAGGTGCGGTTTGTGTGCTTAGCTGCAATGTCCCAGACTGCACTACATAGCTGTGCGTCGATGTAACGCTGCCCGGCACTGCTTTCTACCTTGCTGCTGCCACCGCTGCTGCATTCTCACCACAGGCCCCCACGCCCCCTTCACTATTGCTCTGCAGCCACGCACCAGCCGGGCGTTCAGTGCGTGGCTGTGCTCCTGTGGGCTCAGCTCATGATCGGAGTCGTGCTGCCCACCCTGGTGGCCGGCTGCACCGCCCGCGGCACCCGCATGCCAGCATTGTCAGCTCAGCAGGAGCCCCAGCAGCACAGGCCTGGCCTGCTGGCGGCAGTGGGTGCTGTTGTGCGGCAGGTCGGCTCCGTGCTGAGCTGGGTTTGGGCCTGGATGGATGGCCTGTTGGCAGAAGCTGCCTGCATTCTGGCCAGCGACCCGTTTTACCTCACGTCCGCCATCTGGGTGCTGGGCGGCCTCTGCTGGCTGCTGGCCAAGGCCCAAGCGCTGGCCGCGCTGGCCGAGCCTGCCAGCTGATGGCAGGATTTCAAGCAAAAGTTTTCCCTGTGTGCGTCGATGCACCTGCGTTTCGTGACCACCGCTTCCAATGTCGTGCTGCTGCTTCCGCTGCTTTCGCTGACGCTAATCCACCAACCGTTCCCTTGAGTTGTGTGCCTGCTTTCTTCAAGAATTGTACCAGTCAATCTTATCTTTTCATTACATATATTGTGGCATCCAATCAAAGTGCGGGCAGGCCAGGCAGGAATGGGGAGCATGCTCTACCTGCGGCGGCGCGCGCTGTGTGCGCTGTGGTTGGCCGACGCGTGCGCCCTCGCACGGCCCTCCGCTGCTCGTTTCGCGTTTATTACGCGTCTCAAAGCTTGTTTCGCCACCCACCTGAGCAGCCATCACGCCATGCCGGCCACCCAGCTCCGCGTCCTCGCCACCGCGGGCCCGTGCGCCGCAGCTCGTACCACGGCGCCTCGCTGGAGGCGCTCCTGCTGCGCTGGGACGCCTCCACTGCGCTGTTCGAAGACAAGGGAGCCGTGTCCCTGCGCCTGGACGCGGCTGAGGCGGCGGCGGGGCGGCAGGACCTGCTCGGCAGGCCCTACGGCGCTCAAAGCCAGGCGCTGCTCCGCCTGACGGCTGCCATCCCTCTGTTCGATGTGGGAGCCATCTATCTCGGCCTCATGAACGAAGCCGCGCTAGCCGCGCTGCTGGACAACCGCAGCCGGGCGGAGTGGCGCACCGCGGCCTCCGCGCTGGCGGCCTCCGTCGCGCCTGGCAGCGGCAGAGGCAGCCAGGACGGCGAGACTGGCGGAGGACCAATGTACACATTTAGTGTGCGGCAGCAGCTGGGCAGCCTGGGCCTTTTTGCCTCGCTAGAGACATATCCTGGCAGCACTGCTGGGCTGCAGGCGGCGCTGGCCGCGGCGGTGCAGACGGTCGCCCTGTTCTGAGGACTGTGTTCCATCAACCTTGCATAATGTGCTGTGCGTGCTGACAACCTCTTGCCTGCATTACCTTTCCCACTTGCTTGTGCTATTTGTTACCTGAGTTGTGAATTGGCATGCTGTGTGCTGCCGCAAGTAGTGATTTTGAGTCAGAGAGTGTGAGTGCAAGAGAGGGGCAGGGAGGATAAGGAGCAGCAGCGGGGGATCGAACAGAAATAAGCTGGAAAGGGGAAAAGGGAGCCTGGCCGGCCAGCCGCAAACTAGCTTACAAATGCCGCCCGCGCTGCTAATGTGCTGCTGCGGGCGCATCTGTTGTGTGGTCTTCAGCGCGGCTAACCATTCACTCGCTGTGCAGCCGCGTCTGCTGGCTGGTCGGCCGGCAGGCCATCCAGCGCCGCAGCCCATTGGCTGCTTGGGCAGCGGCTAGGGTAGCGGCTGGGCTCAGGGTGCCACCAGCACCGACTGTATATGTGAGGCACTCCTGCGCCAGCGGCAGCGCCAACGGCTATACTGCAGCTGGCTGGAGCAACGCAGGCTTACAGGAAGGGCGCTGCCTCGGCTGCCCGCTGCTGCAGGTCCTGCGCATTTGCGTGCTGCTCCACGATGCTCCGAACCTGGGGAGGGAGGGGTGGGAGGGAGAGAAGCGGGTCAGTTGGGATGGTATCCATAGTGCAGCACGTGGTGGCCGGCCGGTTAGTGTGCAACACAGCTTGGGGGCACCTAGTGCGCGACACGGCTTGGGGCAGCGCGGCCAGCTTGGGCTGGCATGCTGCAATCATCGACCCAGTCCAATCAAGCCAAGCAGCGGCCCACCTCGTCTCCCTGCAGCGTGCTCTTCTCCACCAGGCCCTCAATCAGCCTGCAGGGGCACCAGGAGAATTTGCACATGCGTTTTGCTCAGCGGTGGCAGAGGCAGGCCAGCGACAAATGCACCTCCAAATACTGTTCATGTCTGCCCTGCCTCCAAATGTCACTGATGATGACGGCCGCCCCTCACCACCCTCCGAACAGCTTCTCCGGACTTACAGGTCAAGTGCGGCGCGGTTGCGCTGCAGCATCTCCTTCACTTCCTCGTAGGCCGCCTCAATCAGCCGCTCCATCTGCAGAGTGAGAGATCACCAGTGCAGCAATCAGTCAGAAAACAAGAAAGGCTGCTCCACTTGCTCATAGGCCGTCTCAATTAGCCGCTCCATCTGTGAAGGGTTTCGTACAACAAAGGGGCCAGCTGAGGGTGCAGCGCAGCTGACAAACTGGCAGAATTGCACACCGGCATGCACAAAATGGGGTGCTCAGATGTTTGGAAACGCTGCCTCGTTGATCACGCGGAATGACCCTAGCATTCAGACGTCACAACCCACCCCAAGCCGGTACCCACCTGATCGGCAATCGTGTGCAGCTCGGTGGGGAGGCGCCGCCAAGGCTCGCAAAACGCGCCCAAAGAAACAGCAATCAACAAGCACCCACCTCCTGGTCGGCGATGGTGTGCAGCTCGGTGGGGAGGTAGCGCGGCACCGCCTGCATCAGCAGGCTGCCNACCCTGCAGGGAGACGTGAAAGCAGGCAGAGCAGACACAGTGGTTGGGTGTGGGGTGGAGGGAGAGACGGTGACAGGGCACAGCACGCGCCGAGCACAGGCAGCCACTGGCGTGCCATGCACATCACTCCAAACAAACACGTGCATGCATGAACAATGAGCCAAGAGCCTGTACGCACCTGCGGGGCACAGAGATGGTGCGTGGCCCGATGGCCGGGTTCTCATTCATGGCCGCACTGACGACCAGCTTCTGCGGCACACAAGTGGAACAGGCAGGCCCCGCCCAATGTTAGAGGCGGCATTTTGAGAACCAGTGCATGAGGATGACCTGGCAGCGCATTTGGAAGGATCTTGCGGCCCGTGCTCCAGGCCAGGCAGGCAAGCAGCACTCTTGCTCTCTTGCACTCTTGCACTCTAGTCTAGCTTGCATCAGCAACTTGCATCAGCAAACCGCTGTGCAGCCTGCAACCCACACAAGCGTTCAACCCGGCCTTGCCTGCACGATGCGCCGCGCGTCCATGATCCGCATCTGCTGCATCGTGCTCATGTCATCCGGGCCATAGATCAGCTCCTCAGCTGCAGAAAGATGGGGTGCAGCAAGCTCATTCAGGCAACCATCGCAAGTGCATGGTGCTCATGTCGTCTAGCCTGTAGATCAGCTCCTCAGCTGCACATCAGTTGATGAGGCTGCAAGCGCCGATGCAAAGCAGGTGCCCCCGCCCACCTGCGCGCCCCGCCAGCGTGGTCAGCAGCTGCTGCTCCAGGTAGCGCCGGGTCCACAGGCCGGTCAGCTCGCGCGCCTCGTTGGCCTGCATTGAAACAGTGTGCATTGAGGCGGCAGTGAGTTGCCCAGCTGTTGCAGGAGGCGGCAAGCACGCACTGAGCATTGCAATCCATGGAAGGAGGGGATATGCAAGCAGACCAATCCATGGGCTGATGGGACAAACTGTCCAGCGCATGCCAAGCAGGGCAAAAAGTCACCCCGGGCAAGCAGGCAGCCGCACCTTGACCACGGTCTGGCCCAGCGGGTGCTTCTCCCGCGGCACAATGGTCACCTGCAGTGCATTGGCATGCGATCTGCTTTTAGTTTGGGAAGATGCGAGGTGCCGGGCAGCATCCATCCAGGGCGGGCGCAGGCGGCTGCAGACCGGCAGCACGTCCGCTCTGCACTCTGCTTGCCCAGCACAACGGGAGATGCAACCTGGACTCCAATTTGCCGTGCCGCTCACCAGCGCAACGGGCTCAATGGCGGGCAGCAGCGTGCACGTCAGCGCGGTTGCCGCCTCCATGGCTGCGATGCGCCGCCGCGCCGCCTCAGAGAAGGGCGGGCGCTCGGGGCCCAGCCGCTCAAAGTCCAGGGCCTGCAGGGAGTAAGGAGTTTGGCAGGGTTAGCTGAGTGGATCACATGCATTTCCTCAGCTTGCCAATGTGTGGAGTGGGGCGCACAGCGGTTGCCACAATAGCCGGCTGCATGCTGGCAGCGCTGGGCGGCGTTTTTTGGCAGCAGTGTGCACAACCACAAGGACTCAACCCTCACCTGCTCAATGCCCTGCTGGCAAATCTAATTACTGTCTTAAACGGAGCGAAACACTGTTCACCTCTGCTCACCTGCTCGATGTCCTGCTGGCAAATCTCCTCAGAGCCCCGCTGGCTGGCCACGGTGGCCGCCATGTTGACCAGGTTGGCCAGCTGCGCGCCGCTGTAGCCGCTGCAGAACAGAGGAGTGGATACAGGAACAAGCGGGGTGAGGGGCACTGGCGAGAGGGCGAGTGCAACCCTAAACAGTTCTCAGGATCAAATTAAATACGAGGGACCTAGCAGATGTGCGCTCACTTGGTGGCGAAGGACAGCTCGTGCATGTCGATGTCATCGCTGTGGGCGCGGTCGCGCAGGTGCACCTGCAGGGGGAAGGTAATTGGACATTCAGCATTGGACATTCAGTTTCAGAACGTTGGTCGGTGGCAGCGGAAACCGATGAATGTGCGGCGAGCATTCAGAGGCCGCAGCCAGCGAGGGATGTACAAGCAGCGCTGCTGGCCTGGGCGGGCGGCCAGAATGCGTGCACTGCAAGCGCAAGCAGTGTGCATCACAAGCAACGAACGTCGCACCCCATCCCAATCCAGTCTTCTGTTCTCACGTTCAGGATCTCGATGCGCCCGTTGTAGTCGGGCAGCGGCACGTGCACGATGCGGTCAAAGCGGCCGGGGCGCACGAGGGCGGGGTCCAGGATGTCGCGCCGGTTGGTCGCGCCCATCACGATGACCTGCGGAGGGATGGAGATGGAGGGGTGCAAGTGCGGTCGATCAGCTTGAAGGGCGGCTGGCATGTGTTATAGACGAGCAGTGCGCAGGCATGGCGGCTAGAGACGAGGCTCGCATGTACAGTGGATGCAGCGAGCCAAAATGCACAATTCACAGACCGCAAGCCAGCTGCCCACCCACCTGTGCCTCGTTGTCGAAGCCGTCCATCTCGGACAGCATCTGGTTCAGCGTCTGGTCGCGCTCGTCGTTGCCCTTGGCGCCGCCGCTGCAAAGGCGAACATAGATTGGGGTGTCAAGTGGGGCGGCGAGGCCAGATGCGCTTCCCCCAGAGAAACCACCGGCTAGCCAAGCCGTCAGGTGCAAGTTGCTGCTCTGGCAGACATTGGTGCAATACGCCAGTGGCTTGCTCACCGGATGCGGCCCACAGAGTCGATCTCATCGATGAAGATGATGGCGGGTGCAGCAGCGCGCGCCTGCAGTGCAGCAGGTGGAGCGAGACAGCAACGATTGGCTCGTGTTGTACTGGCTTGTTGCGAATCAGGCCATCTGGGTGTCAGGGCCAGCGGTGGCAGGTCTCCGGACAGCCACACACAACTCTGTCACCTCCACAATGCCCTGTGCTGATCAGGTACCGCACTCCCCGGCACATGCACATCTCAAGATGCACTCAGCCAAACCCAGACTAGTGTAAGCCCTCAGCGCTCTTGCCCCGGCAAACAGGTCACGGGCAGCGACGCGCCACTCCAACAAACATCTCCACAAGCCGTCAGCACACTTTTGACGACCTTACCAAACAACAGCCAACACAGCCGCACCTGAGCAAAGAGGTCGCTGACGCGCGAGGCGCCCACACCCACAAACATCTCCACAAGCTTTTAGCACACGTTCGCCAAGACACATTGCAAACACAACAGCCAACAACAGAGTCACACCTGTGCAAACAGGTCGCGGACGCGCGAGGCGCCCACGCCCACAAACATCTCCACAAACTCCGAGGCGTTGAGGGCGATGAAGGTGGCGCCTGCCTCGCCCGCCACCGCACTGCAAGGCAAGGAAGGCAAGCGAGGCATGGATTGTCAGCTAGTTTGGCGATTGCCCAGATATCAGCAAGCTGAAGAGGCGTTGAGGGCAATGAAGGTGGCCCCCGCCTCGCCCGCCACCGCTCTGCAAGGAAAGGAATGTGCACACATTGAGTGCCGCTGGTCAAAACAATGCGCTGAAAAGGTCGCATTATCCCCCAAACAGCTGCAGCAACCACCCGCGCCTACCGCGCCAGCAGCGTCTTGCCGGTACCGGGAGGACCGCACAGCAGCACGCTACAACCAGTTCAACCAAAACACTGATAATGAGAATACACTCACCGTGCCAGCAGCGTCTTGCCGGTACCAGGAGGGCCGCAGAGCAGGACGCCGCGTGGGATGCGGGATCCTGAAGCGCGGAAGAGCTCGGGCTTGCGGAAGAAATCCACAACCTCCATCAGTTCCACCTGGGGAGAGTAAAATGTAACGGGAAAGAGAGTGAGAATGGGCGGAGGGAAGCAAGCAAAGGGGACAAGCAGCGAACAGCTCCGGCCAGCAGCTCGGCCCGACAGGCAGCAAGGAAAACAGCGGCAGAAGTGAGGCACGAGTGAACACTGCATGATGCAGCAGAAGCCTTTAGCGGCTCAAGCGTGCGGGAGGAGTGCCCCCAGGACAAGAAACATGCCTACAAGCGCACCTTGGCATCACCGATGCCAGCCACGTCGTCAAAGAACACGTCCTCATCCTTGTCTGTGACCTGCGCAGACAAAGAGATGGGAGAACGTGTTTTGAGTGCCTGCCAGTCAAACGGCGGCGGTGATGGCGGCGGCAGCAGTGGCAGCAGCAGGCACAGAGGCAGCCCTGGCTCAGGTCTGCGCAGGTGTTGCCCTTGATGATGGGCAGCGCTCGGCAGCCATTGCCAACGTGACTGCACAGCTGGCACGCACCGTGAGCGCTTTTGGCACAAGAGGCCCACAGCTTGGCACCCAGCTGCAACACAACTTAGTAGGGAGCAGCCCGCACCATGAGCTTGATGTTCTTCAGCTTCTTCTGCGCCTCCTTCTGCTTGCGCGCCTTCTCGGGGTCCCTGCAACGTTGGGAAGTGGCAACAACAGATTGACCTTGATGAGCAATACCAGCGGGTCTGCTGACGCCGCGAGCTGCACCAAGGCCACTGTCTGAGCCGGGCGCGTGCGTACTGCTGTGAACCCTCGTTTCGATTGCAACAGCGGCAAACGGACCTGGCCTTGCGGATCTTGGCGGTGGACATCTTGAGCATCTGCTCCGCCTGCGCCTGGGGGTCGCCCTCCGCCATCTGCTTCTGCAGGGAGGAACAATGGAACCACAGCAAGGCAATCTGAGTTGGCAGCACCGTCCTGGCTCTTGTGTTGGGACAGCACGTAAACCCAAGGCTTGCCTCCTGCTCACGCCGCCACGCCTCCAGCGCCACCACGCCTGTCGCGCCGCATGCACTTGACCACAACGCCCCACCAAACCATGCATGCAACAGGGCGACAGCGCAATGAAACTCGCCTCCATCTCGCGCCGCCACTCTTGAAGCGCAGCCATCTGCTCCTCGTCCTTTGTGTTGTACAGCCCGCCCCGCTCCTGCTCCATGGGCGCCTGGCCCGCTGCTGCCGCGGCGGCCTGCCGCGCCACGCGTGCGACAATGTCCTCAACTGCAGGCGATGGAGGGTCGAAACAGCACTGAGCGCGAGGGACAGTAGAGGAGCTGGCAGCAGACTGCATAGGCGGCACAGGTTCAAGCAAAGGCAGCCTACAGCATGGCGCAGCAAGGCTGCAAGCCTCAAGGCTGCAAGCCTGCGTTGCACCTGAAGCATAGCAAGGCGGCCAGCGTGCATGCACACGCCATGCCCAGCTGCAAGCCTGCTGTACCAAAGCGCAGCAACATGTTGTCTAAAGCTGAGCACCTGCTGCAACGTCAACCTCCAGTCCTGTGCTCTTCAGCTTGGCCAGAATGCCCGCCACATCCATGCCCTGCAGAACATGAGCCAAAGCATGCGCATTTAAGTGAGACGACTGCGAGCTGTTCAGTGCTCAGCTTGGCCAGAATGCCCGCCACATCCATGCCCTGCGAGCCAGTGGGTTGGGGTGCTTCCTTGAGCTGGACGAGGATACCTGCAGTGGCCATGCCTTGTAGCTCAACAGTTGGGCCACGGGTGTCGCTGTTGTGTTGCATGCTAGCCCGAGAGTAAGCAGCTCCCAAGCCGCATGCATTGGCATCAAAAAAACNCTCAACAGCATGTACACCGCAGGGGTAAAGAAACCGGCACAACAAGCGCACCATGCGCGCCAGAGCTTCCGCCTCTTCCAGCACCATGTCCTGCCGCTCCTCCTCAGCCTTGCGCCGAGCATCTTCTTCGGCCTTCTTGCGGAGCTTCTGGCGATCCTCAGCGTCGCCCTGCAACAGATGGGTCAAGTGACGTTTCAAAAGGTCACCTTTGAGTCCCGATAAAAAGTGCCTGCCGCGCGGCTGGCGCTCGGCTGGCGCGGTCCTCGGCACTCTTGCCGGACGGCACGACAGCGACAATGTGTGCACAAGACAGCAATCAAGCGGCAGCCCAGCGCACCTTCTTCCACCGCACGTGGCTGGTGGCCTAAGTAACCCAGCCCCACCAGGGCACAACCCCAACTACATGCTGCAACAAGTGTAGCAGCACAGCAGCGCCACTACCCATCAGACCACCCAGCGCACCTTCTTCCACCGCACGTAGCTGGTGGCCAGGTACACCAGGCCCACCAGGGCATACGGCGACCACTTGACCACAAACGCGCCCGCTGAGCTGGACAGCAGCGGCTGCGGCGGCTTGAGCTGCGCGGGGGCGGGGGTGGGCGCCATGCGCACCGCGCGCACGCCGTGCGTCTCCAGCGCATAGTGCATCCTGCGAACAGCAGAAATGAAGATGATTGGTGCGGTAGGAGCCATTGGGCGGCCATGAGAAGCACAGCGCGCACGCCGTGCGTCTCCAGCGCCTAGTGCATCCTGTGAGCATGAGCAGTGGGCAAACGTAAGCAACACCTCAGAAGCGCGGCGATCCTCGGCTGACTGCGGCAGCAGCGCTGGAACGGCCAGCCGGCTGGCAGGTGTTGCAACGGCGGCAGCAGTGCTGAGCTCTTCAGTCGGCGGCAATTGCCTTGGAAACAGCCCGCCAAACAGAAGTGCGCACCTCCAGTCGTGGTCCGGTATGTGACCCTGTGCCACCGTGCCGTCATTCAGGACCACCAGGCAGGGACCCTCCATCTGCAGAGAAAGGAGAGACAAAGGAAGCAATGCGGCTGTGTGATGTGAGCAGCAGGGCTGCGCAGGCAGCCTTTGCTCCGCATGCCCAGGCAGCAGCGCGGCAGCACCGCCGCGACAACAGGACTGCAAACATTCCTGACAAACCAATCGCCCTCTAGAAAGCACCCTGCAAAATCAAAGCTCACCTGCGAGGCATCTTCTTCCATCGTGAAAAAGTGCACCTCGGACACTTCGCCCATCCGCACCGCCCGCAGCAGCTCAGAGTAGCCCAGCTTGCGCCGTACCACTGGCAAGCCGTACTTCCCTTCGTAGAGGTACTGCTGCTGCCCACTCTGCTGCTGCTGCTGCTGCGCCGCGGGCGGCTGCGCCGCCGCCTGCTGCCGCGACGACGGCGCTGCGCCGCCGCCCTTGCCGCTGCTGCTGCCGCCTGCTGCTGCCGCTGCTGCTACCTGCAGGCATACAAGGTTCAAGGGAGGTTATTGCATGCATTGCCCTGCGCAGCACCACATCACAACCGGCAGCAGCAACCCGAGCAGCGACAGCGGCGCCGCCGCCAGCCGGACCCGCCCACCTGCACGCCGCTTTGTCGCTGCTGCCGCCTGCTGCTAATGCTGCTGGTCGCATTGTGCCGCCATCCAGGTAGCCGCAGCGGCTGCACATGCGCTATTCTGCAAGGCCGGCACTGGACGCCGCTGCACTGCGGCCCTGGCCGCGTGCGGCTGATGCTGCCGCCTCCTAGAAGCTGTTTCATGCTGCTAGAGGTCCAATGGACGCCAGAGGGGCGCGGGACTGGCGGTCGAGGTGTTTCAGCAGCGACGCATGGCCTCGGCGCGCCCTGTAACAATGCTGAGGCTCGCGATCGTTACGATGCAATGTGCCGCTGCCCTCCCAGCAACCAATATCCTGCCGCGCCCATGCCGCCAATGCAGCTTCTTGGTGCCTTTCAGCAGCTTGCCGAAAGGCTCACAGGCATTGGGTACTGCCAATCGTCAATCAGCAACACCGACAGGGCTAGGGTCCACCGCCAGCCCGCCCCCGCCCCTCTCCCGCTCATGTCCGGCCCCCGGCCCCAGCTGAATTGGAGTAGTTGGAAGCCCTGGGCGGGACTGGCGCTGCTGGCCTGGGCTGGCGTCCTGCAGGTGCGCCCTCAGCCGCTGCCGCCGTTCGCGCTTGCCGCCGCCTGCCGGTCACCTCATCGGGCGCTCAAGCCTCTCTCCCGCCCTGCCCCGTATCCCTCCCACAGTGGGATATGTACCGCCTCAAGCGCGACCCCCGGTTTAAAGAGGTGTTCCCAGATCACGCGGCAGAGGACGAGCAGCAGGAGCAGCAGGAATCGACGCTCACTGTGCGGCTCAAGASCGGCGAGCAGTAGCGCCTTACCAGCGCAGCTCAAGGGAGCAGCAGCAGCAGCAGCAGCAGCAGCAAGTAGAGCACGAGAAAGCCATGGCGTCCCCACTGCCCGACTGGTATGCTGTGCTGGGCGTGCCACCCACCGCCAGTTCAGACGAAATCAGGCAGGCGTTCCGGCAGGCGGCGTTGCGGCTGCACCCTGACAAGGCTGCCGCAGCCGCCGCCGCAGCAGCAGCAGGGGTACAGGAGGATGGCACCGGCGGTGCGATAGCAGGATCAGCGCAGGCGCCAGCGGCAGCGGAGGAGGAGTACCGAAAAGTGCAGCAGGCGTGGGAGGTGAGCTCCTAGGAGTTTGCAAGCCCCTGCTGTTGCAGTCTGCAAGCCCCTGCTGTTGCAGTCAGCAAGTGCTTGCTGCTAAGTTGTAGATGTGCTGCTGCAATCAGCAATGGTTTGCCTGCCGGCTGGCTAGTGCTGTGATGCCATCTGCTGTCGCTGGCACTGTCACCCCTGCCTTGCAAGACACAGGCATGCCCCACCCCAAATCAATTGCTCTGACTCACCGCGCCCTCAATGCCCCTTGTTCGGCAGGTGCTGCAGAGCAGCGACACGCGGGCGGCGTACGATCGCCAGCTGGCGCTTGCAGCGGCCGCCGCGCAGGTGCACATCAATGAAACGGTACCGCTGCCAGACCTGCAAGAGGATTGGGTGGATGGCCAGCCCTGCCACGCCTGGCCCTGCCGCTGCGGAGGCACCTACTGGCTGCTAGACGAAGACGCGCAAGCTGCCCAAGCGGCGGCCGCAGCAGACGCTGCGCAGGCCGCGGCAGCAGGCACAGCGGAGGCGCGGCCCGCTGAGCTGGTAGTGCCCTGCAGCACGTGCTCGCTGCACATCCGCGTGCTGGCGCCGCCGGCGTGACCGCCGTGAGGGCCATTTTGTGGCGCACCTCTGCGCTGCTCAGCTGTCCACATGCGCCTGCTTGCATGCCCGGCACTGCCGGTTTGCTTGGGCTGAGCCAGCATACTGCCGGCCTCATTGTGGCTGGCCCCCTGCCGTGCCATGCCACGCTTAGACAGCTTTTACACGGTCCAAATTTGCTGACACGCAAGCCAATAGCCACCACCCTGCAGGTATGCGCTGCTCCTGCACATTCCACACATGATAAAAGCCCCTGCCTTGCATTGTTTACTTGTACTTGTTGCCTTCCCTTTTTGCTTGCTTCCTTCCAAGCTCTCCTGTGCGCTTGCTATTCTTGCTGCTTGCAAACCCCATGCTCTTTGCGTCTTGACAAATGAAATGTTACACCAGGCAATCCAAAGACTGCATTGTGCAAGCAGGCAGCGGCTCCAGAGCGCCTCGCAACTCGCGCAGCTGTCCCTTGCTGCACCCNAAGCTGAGTTGAAGGCGTCCTAGGTGTGCCGCACTGCATTGCTGCCGGCCGAGCGGCGGCTGTGCTCCGCCGGCTCAGGCTCACACATGTGCTGCCGGCTGCCGATATGCTGCCAGGTCTCAACGCCGGGTCTCACTTCTTCTTATACTTGTCTGGGTTCTGCAGCAGGCAAAGGTAACAGTGGGCTAGGCATCAGCAACACGTGCACGCACCCAAAAAGTCACTCTATGCACAGCCGCCTGCATGTTGCATGCTACCAGGGGGGCAGCGGAGCAGCCGGCGGCGCCGCAGACCGCCCTGCCGGCTGCCATCGGCAGCCGACAGACAGATGGCAGGCAGGAGAGCGTTGAACGGCTGCAAGTCCGCAGCTGCTCACATCCCACACCAGCATCCAGGCAGCCCTGCGATGCGATCAATCACATCCCAGACCTCGACCGCTTGTTTCGCCTCTCACCTTGACAGCCCCCTTGTGCAGCCCCGGCGGCGGCCGCGGGATGACGCCCGCCTGCCCCAGCAGCCGCGCCACAGTCGCCGAGGGCTGCGCGCCCACAGACAGCCAATACCTGCGGCGGCAGGAGCAGCAGCAAGAGATCAGCGCAGCAGTCACAGTACCAGCGCAGCGCAAGCTTGCAGCGACAGCACGGCCAGCAGCGTAGCAGCAGTTGTCCCGACTAACAACCAGTTGGTTGCTGTATATGCTGCTGCCAAGCAGCCAGCCGCGACTCACTGTATCCGCTCAATGTTCAGGCCTAGCGACTTGTTGCCGTCCTTGCCTGCGGCAGTTGGGCGGGCAGGGAGCGCTGGGTGTAACGAAACATGGTTTTGTTGCGCGTGGTGCAGCACACACAGGGCAGAGCTGCAAATTGAGGCGTTGCTCCACAGTGCACCTGCACCAGGTTTGAAAATGCATCTTCTCACCAGGGATGGGGTCGTAGTGGCCCAGCTGCTCCAGGTGCCGGCCGTCGCGCGGGCAGCGCGCATCGGCGGCAAAGATGCGGTAAAAAGGCAGGTGCTGGGGAGGGGGCAGGGAGGCGGCGGCGCACATTAGCATCATCTGCACTCAGCACATACAAAGCGTCTGCACTCAGCGACAACGCAGTCGCTCCACAGGAACTGCAGACCCCACATGGCAAGGACCAGCTGCGGAGCGGCAGGCAGCAGTAGCGGCAGGCTGAGTGGCGGCGGCGGCGGCGGCAAGTGGCTCCTCTGGGACACTGGGTGTACTCACCTTGCGGCCGAACCGCGCTAGCCTCAGCCGCACCACCATCGCTGCTGCCGCTGCTCTCTCCCCGCCGCCCTGCACTTGCGCGCTGCAGACCCGAACGCTGCGCCGCTGCCGCTCCCTGTAGAGGTAGCCACTTGAGCTTGGATGTAGCAGGAAAGCTCCGGGCGGCAGCCGAGCTGCGGGGCGGCGCCTTGCGAGCGGGCTGGTGCGGGGCAAGTGCAATAGGCAGCGATGAGACAACCTATGCGTGCATTACGCTTACCAGAGCTCGCCAAGCGCTGCAAGGCTCCCCCTGCCCTCTGCCGCCGCCACGCGGGCGGCGGCATTGGGGCGATCTCAGCCTGCGTTGGCCAGGAGGGCTGTCTGAGCGCTGAGATTGAATATTTGCACATCCATTGGCCGTTTAAACACCTGATCTCGACCTGCAAAGAGCCCTACGCGATGTTGGCCAGCCATTCTCCGGCTGCGGCGCCCCTTGCGGGCCAACGCTGCCTGCCCCGGCATCACAGCACGTGCACAGGCTCAGTGAGGCCGCGGCATTGTGCAGCCGCTCGCCGCCCAGCCACCGCCGCTGCGGCTGCCGGCAGCGGCACTGCAGCAGGCGAGCAGCTGGAACGGACGCAGCCGGCGAGCAGCAAGCGGCACCTGCTCATGGCAGCTGGGCTGCTGGCGGCCAGCCCACTGCTCAGCCTACCTGCAGCAGCTGATGAGGCGGCCAGCAGCAGCAGTGGCGGCACGCGGCAGGTGGGCTGTGTGTGCCTGTTGGCCGAGAGCAGGGGTGCCATGAAGTGGGCTTGACACTCCAGTGATTGATTCGCCGGCCCAGCGGACACCATGGTTGCTTTGCATCATCACAAGTATCGATCATGTGTATGCATTGCAGGCGTATTTTGACATCATAGTCGACCGCAAGCCGCTGGGGCGGGTGGTTGTCGAGGTGCCGGCGGGAGCGCCCACCATCGGCGGCCAGCGCTTTCTGGACCTTGCACAGGTTTGTGACTTGTTTCAACCTGCTCATTTGTCGCTGCTAGTCTGTTCATGCCGACGGCGAGGGCACCCGCCATCGGCGGCCTGCGCGTCCTGGACCTCGCACCGGTATGTGGCTTGTTTCAGGTTTGGTTCTGCCGCTACTCGGATGTTCCTGCCGGTTGCAGCGGCGCCTGCCCTGTGGAGGCCGGCGCTTTTTTGACCTCACAGGCGTATGCGTTGCTGATGACTGCTTTTGTTCTCCCGCTTTGGGCTGCAGCGTTGGACTGCGACACGCTGCACTTGCCGCTGCCGCTCACTTGCACTGCCGCTCACTTGCACAGCTGCTCACTCTGCACAGCTGCTCACTCTGCACAGCTGCTCACCTTGCACTGCTGCTCACGTTGCTGCAGGGCAAGGAGGGCGTGCACTGGCGCAAGTCCAAGTGTCAGCTACTTCCGCATTCCGCGTTACTGCCTCTCTTTGCACTGGCACTTCGTTTCCACGTTTGCACCGAGACTGCTCACGYACTGCAGGGCAAGGAGGGCGTGCACTGGCGCAAGTCCAAGTTTGAGCTGATTGAGGACGGCTTTGTGCAGAACTCGGGGCTGAAGCAAATGTCTTACCAGGCCTCGGGGCGCACCGCCATTACAGGTAGGCTAGTCTGTTGTTAGTTAGGGCTTGTGCCCTGTGTTTCAACAGCTTGCAGCGGCAGGACTCACGTGCGCGTTT
Source organism: Chlorella ohadii (assembly GCA_025026875.1). NCBI lineage: Eukaryota > Viridiplantae > Chlorophyta > Trebouxiophyceae > Chlorellales > Chlorellaceae > Chlorella > Chlorella ohadii. Next base: position 160,610 of record JADXDR010000041.1, on the reverse strand, counting down.
CAATTCTTTACTTGATCTCAGGCAGTATCGACACAGAGCTGCTCAATGAGGAGTTGGCAGTGCAGCACCACTCACTGGCAATGCCAACATATTGTGGGTTTGTCTGGCTTCCCTTGCAGGCGGCATTGACACCGAGCTGCTGGAAGAGGAGTTGGCAGCGCAGCAGCGTGCAGCAGCAGCCGCCGGCCAGGCAGCACACAGCGGCCCCGGCCTGGTGTCGCTGCTGGTCAAGCCCCGCATCGAAATTGTGAACAAGGACAAGCTGGTGGCATCCAAGGGCAAGCTGATTACTGTGACTGGTGAGCCAGGGGTTTGTTTGTTGCGGAATGCTGCATGTGCTCGTGCAATAAGGGCAGAGATTGTGAACCAGGACAAGCTGGTGGCGTCCTATGGGGCAATCTCNATCACCGTGACTGGTGAGTAATGGTGCCCAATGGGCNATGTACTGATGAGTTACAGCGGATTGAGAGTGTCAGCAGGGGCAATTCGGTGGCAGCCAAGTGTCTGCTCGTTCCCACGACGGGTGAGCCGGCTGTGTGCGACACAATTCAGGCACTTGATTTGCTGCATTTGATGGACTGGATTGATAGGGTCGTCATCACATCTTGTTTACTGCTCTCCCTCCCTGGTAGAAACGTTTGGCGAGATCCCCAACGGCAGCGCCTGGTCAATCACCACCCAGGCAATGCCAGACCTGGATGAGACCCACCTGGTGGTGGGGCGGGTCGTGGAGGTGAGCTTTTTCGCACGAGCAGCAGCTGCTCTGAAAGCCATGCATTCAATTGCTCTGGGCAAACAAGCTGGCGCTGATGTGTTTGTGTGAGGGTCGGTGTGCAAATTGACTTGCAGAATGCATGCAGAATGCATGTCGCCAGGTGCATCATGCGTTGCTCATGGCCACACCCTTTGCCCAGGGCATGGATGTTGTGGCGGCCCTGGCAGCGCTGCCCCGTGTGAAGGACAACACCAGCTCGCCCTTCTTCCAAGCCGGCAAGCTGTCCGGTGCGCAACTGACCAGTTGCCGACATTAGCTTTGGTTATGAAGAGCGCTTGCAGCAGTGTATCTCGCCCTTCTTCCAGGCCGGCAAGCTGTCTGGTGAGCACAATTTGTCGTTTTGCTGGCGCTGTGTGCACCTTGCTCCGTCTGCTGAGGCTGCCAAGGCCGCCTGGCCCACCNACCCATCACCCGACTCACAAGCAGAGCTGTAGCCACTTGATCAGCTGCTTACCGCNTGCTACCTCAACCAACCCGCCTGCCGCCTGAACCAGCCGCCTCCCCACCTGCTCTGCCCTCCCGCCCTGGCGCAGGCGACAAGCGGGCGGACGTCGCGCAGCGCGCGTTCAACAAGCCCTTTGCCAGGATTGTTGTTTCCGAGTGCGGCCTGCTTTGAGAGGAGGGCTGGACCTGCCCCAGGCTTCAAGGACCCAGCCCCAAAGGGTGACCAGGCAACGATGCGAACCAGCAACACCCTCTACTGCCACACTGCACCTGCATCGCAAACCCTGATAGATCTATCATATCAGCACTTGATCCTGACTTGCGGCACCACGGCGGGAGTGATGCCGACCCGATTTTCCCTCTGAGCTGTCTGTCCCCCACACTGCACTCTGCGATTGAAGTTCCCAACCTGTAAACTGAAGATACAACATAAGGCCGCCGAGCGGAGGAGTGCAAAGCACAGGCGCAGCATGAGTCATTGAAATGTGAGGTCTGTTGAATGGTTCTGGCACGCAGCAATGCCATACGCACAGCTGCACACCCGCAAAGTCTGCTCGGCTTCAGTCCCAGTAGAGCCGCATGATTCGTTCCACATTCCACTCGATTATCTGTTCAATCCGGGCCGTCCGTTTGGTTGTCAAGGACCAACGAGTTTACAGCCCGTTCAGTCGAGGTAGAGTCGCACGATTTCGTCGCTCTGCCCGCCTGCTGCCATCTCAATCGCTTTGGAACCCACCATGCTGGCAGGGTATGCTTTCTTGCCTGCGGGTTGGCGCATGGGACACGGCAAGACTGTGGGTGTTTTGGACTCAGGCAGTTTGTTGGTGGCAGGCAGGTGCATGGCGCCCACCATGAGGGCAGGGCAAGCTGTCTTGCCTGCCAGGTTACAGTACGAGTAAGGTGAGGAGGCAGCAGAGAAGGCAGCAGAGACGCAGCCGCATCTACAGCGGCGGAAATAGCACACCGGCAGCAGCTGATGAAAAAGCAGCGGCGGCGGCGGCAGCAGCGACAGCGGCAGCAGCAGCGGCAGCAGCAGCGGCAGCAGCAGTGGCAGCGGCAGCACAATTGCGCACCCGGGAAGGAGGGGTGCTCTGCCTCGCTGTCCCGCCGCACAATCGCTCCAATGCGCAGCTGCAAAAAGGCATGACGGCGGGGCAGCATGCGTTGCAAGAAGGAGCGTGGCAGCAGCCGGCTGAGCTGCCTGCACTGCGCTTTGGCCGGCAACACCGCTGGTGCTGCGAGGCACGCAAACGCTACTCGGCCAACCAGCTGCCGCAGTTCCAGCGGCTGCCTGCCGCTAAAAATAATCAAACACAAAAACAGCCCAGTCTAAACCCACCTCATTGATGCGCTGTGGCTTGCCTCGGTACTCCCCCTGCAGAGCCTGCACACATGAGTAGTGGGCGGCAGGTTGTGGTCAGTTTCCGGCCAGTTGAAGGGCGGGTGTTGATTCCCTGTAGAATGCCGCACAGCGGCGGCAGTGCACGCAGCAACAGAGCATGTATTCATGTACACATGTACTATGTGCCATGCTAGAAAGGCAGCGTCCCAGGCTTGCCCGCACGATGCTGTGCACAGCCGCATTGCACAAGCAGAATAGCGTATGTCATGAATGCAGGGCACTGCGCGAAGCTTGCCTGCACAATGCCGTACACAGCGGCGTTGCAGACGGAGAACAGCGCTCCGTCGGGCATGGTGCACGTCTCGCCTGCAGGGCGTGTAGAAGGATGTGGAAGGCAGGGCATTGTGCGAGCCGGAAGGCAGCTGGGCAGCGCACTGCTACTGCACATGGCGAGCAGCAACGGAAGCACGTGGGCCCTGCAAAAGCGCAGCTCAGCCAGCTGCCATCACAAGATATACCTTGGTGTTTGGTCTGCAGCGCTTACCCAGCCTGCCGGTGATAACGGTGTAGCTGCTGCTGGGCTCGGCTTTCAGCAGCGGGGCCAGCGCCTGGGCCAGGCAGATCTGGCCCAGCACCTGCAGAAGGGCAGCAGCGGATTGAAGTTTGTACTACACTCGCGGGATGCATCTGGCGTTCCCACTAGCGCCGCCGCCTCTGTCTGCTTTGGCACTGCACTCTGCGGACCAGTCCCACCCTGCCCAAAGTCGCACCCGGTCGTGCATGGCTTGGTTGAAGCCCTCAGTTGTGATCTGCGTTTGAAAGTCGGTCCCAACAGTTCAAGTAGCATATTCAATGGTCATGGCTGCCGCAGCGTGCATATCGTCGAGCAGCAGCAGGAGCGAAAGGGAGGTGGTGTCAGCCAGCTCGCACCTGGGTGACAAGCCCCATCTGCACCATCCCGCCGGTGCAGGCCACTACATGGTCCTGCAGGCAGCATGCAAGGGAAGGTGCGATGCCGATTAACAAACCCAAACCCACAGCATGGATGCACCAACCCTCGGATTGAACCGATCTGGCGAGCAGCATGACGGTGCAATCGGGGCCGGCCACCAGCACTGGTTTGCACAAGACCAGAACTCACCACCCCATCCTTGAACTTCACTCCCACGTACACACCCAGGTGCTTGGCCCCTGCACACGCGTTTTGGCTGCAGCTTGTGAGCAGGCGGCCAGGCAGCACTGGAACGCAGGCCCTGCTGAGCCAAGCAGGCAGACCTAGTAAGGCCAGGGCGAGGTTGTGCCTAGCAAAGCCGCCCACCTTCAATGTGGGAGTAGTCCTCGACTGGAGTGATCAGCCGCTCCGCTGGCGGCGATCCCAGCGCGGCGCGCAGGCCCGCCTCCTTGCCTGCGAACCACTCGTGCAAAAGATGCATTGATACAATCAGTATTTGTGGCTGCCAAGCAGCCCATGCAGCAGCCGCCTCCTTGCCTGCGAACAAGCATTGGTGGCAACTGAGTCCGATCATGCAGCAGCACATTTGCAGGCCACTGAAGCACAAGCAGCATGTCGCTGGGTCAGATGTCATTTGCATCCCTACATGCCATCACTGGCACCGCTGCGGCCTGCTGGGCTGCACTCAAGCAGTTAAGCAGGCGTGCCTGCAGAGCGGATGGGGGCTACGACAGTGGCCCCCGCCTCCAGAAAAGCCCGGGCAATGCCCTCTCCAACGATTCCAGTGGCTCCTGTGATGACCGCAACCCGGCCCTCAAGTGCCATGGTTCTGCGACCGGGTGGCAGGGAGAGCGGCGGCAGTGTGGGCGGCGGCGGCGGCGGCGGCGGCGGMAGCGCGCAAACACAGGGCGCCCTGGACTGCGGCGCTACGAAGCGCATCGTACTATATCACCGTTGCGATCAGCGCCAAGCAGGGGGGCTCGGACGGGATGTTGAGGAAGAGCGGCGAAACCAGCTGTCCGACAAGGCCAACGGAAAGCTGAGAGCAATTGGATCACTACTGCGATTGAGAAGCAGGCAGCGGCGGTCTCGGGAGCCGGGTCTGCAGCCTCGGTGGCAAAGCGCAGCGGGCGGTGCGGGTGCCATGCCGTCGGCGGCTGTTGGCCACCTCGGGGGATGTGCTTTGCATGCAGCAGACCTCTGCACAGGAATATAGACCTCTTCATCTGCACATCTGCATGTCCTGCCAGTCCAAGCCGGTAGCGCGCAGGCGGCACAGCCATGCTGGTGCAGCAGCCGGCGCCGGCTGGGAGCGGCACTGAGTGATCCGGTGCCCGAGGCAGAGGGGCCATCGTTCTGAGTCGCTCCCCTGCCGCTCATCTGCGGGAGGGCCAGCCCAGCACATACCGCTTTGACAGCAGCACAGCGGATGCCATGAACACCCAATCACAGTCCACTGTGCGTTCCATCACACATGCCCTCGGCAGGCCGATGACCGATGCCAATGCTACGGTCTCAACAGCCCACACGTGCATATTGCTCTCGAACGGGCTAGTAAAGGCTGGCTGATGAGCTGATGCGGCGAGTAACACCTGCAACATGTGCTTGGCGTTGAAGGGCGCACGTATGGGTTGCGCAGCGAGCACCGCCGCCCAACGACCAGAGTGCCGCACAGCGTAGGGCGGCGGATGCCCAGGGACCCGTGCAAGCGGGCGCGGCTTCCTTAATTCGTTTCGATCCGATTGTTGCTTTCGTTTTGAAGGCTGCTGACGCTCCTGACCGCCCAGCCCGCCGTGCCGAAACTCAAGCCTCGCACCTCCTCCCACAAGGGCACCCTGGTAGCCGCGTGCCGAGCGCTGGCAAGCAAGTTGAACCAGCGCCAAGGCCGCAGCCCACGCCGTCACCTCCACTGCCGCTGCCGCCCGCGGTTCGCAGCCGCTCGATGGTGGTGACACGTAACCAGACGGCACCCCAGCCGCTCGCCCTGTGAGCATCTGCCCATGAGCGCTGCACCGATGCAGCGTGCACGTGCTTTTGACAGTGATATTGGGTATGCTTGCAGGTGTCTCCACTCGCTCCGCGTCCGCCCACGCGCCGCAGGTTCCATGCGCTGCTGAGCGGCAACAAGTCGATGGCCCAGCGCCTGCTGGCCGGCAGCGGGGTGGACCAACTGAAGCTGGTAGCCCCGCTGGGCAATGTCACTGTGCTGCACGCGGCCGTGGCGGCCCGTGTTAATGTGGTCCTGCCGCAGCTGGTGGCACTATGTGCAGCAGCGCGCGTGCCCATCGATGCTCAGATTCAGATGGCAGGAGACTGCCTGTTGAATGGGCAGCGCTATTCGCCCATGTGGCGGCAGCTGCAGAGCATGGGGTGCAGGTCACCCTACGACTTGCGGGGTGTGGAACACCAAGCAACTGCACTGTCCATCGCAGTCCGGTGAGCCACCCCGCTTATGAGCGTGTGTGGAGACGGCCTTGCAGGTCAAATGCTTGGCACCAGCTGGCAGGCTGTTTTTTGTTACCTTCAGCCGTAGCAGGTCCCGCGCCACCCAGGTGCCCTTTGCGCCGGCACATCAACCCCTTGTGCTGCGCCATTTCCCCTGCAGCTGCCAGGACCTTGCAGCAATGGACGCACTGCTGCAGGCGGGCGCCCGGCCTGCCAGCAGCCCGGCGGTAGCAGCCACGGTGGCGCGCCTTGCCTTCGACTGGGACCCTGCAACCTGGGACCAGCTGCTGCCCCCGCTGCTGCAGCATGGCCTGGACCCTTTAGGGCCGGCTGGGTGGCCACCGCAGCAGCAGTTCCGCGGCCGCAGCCTCCTGGCCACTTGCTTCTCTCAAGAAGCATGCCGACTGATGCTGGCACATCTGGAGGCGCAGCGGGCAGCCGGCACGCTGCAGCTGGGCAGCAAGCAGCGCTGCTGTGAGCTGCTGCTGGGGGCCTGCCGAAGCAGCGAGCCGCCGCAGCAGCTGGTGCAGTGGGCAATCAGCCAGCTGCAGCAGCTGATTGACGGCGCGCATGCAGCAGCAGGCGGCGAGGATGCAGCATCGCTCGACAATGTTCGGCTGGCGGCGGCGCAGAGTGACAGCGCTGTTGTGCTGGCAGCCCTGCTGGCCAGCCAGCTACCGAGGGACCTGGCGGCAGTCATGCCGAATGGTTCCTCACTGCTGACCTCTGCTGCCGGCAGCCCTCAGCCCGCCTCCTGCGTGCGTCTGCTCATCGAGGCCGGGGCAGTGCCCACTGCCGCAGACCTCTACGCCGCCGTTGATGGCCTTTCGCCTGGTGGCGTCGCAGCGCTGCTGGCCGGTGGCGCGCCGGTGTTCAACGCCAGCCAGCCCACCGCGTTCAACCGAATGCCTGGCTTCGCACAAATTTTCGGCGGATGGTCGTGGCCCATCCACCGAACGCTGCACAATCTGGTTGAGGCAAGTTGGCGCCAGCGGGCAGTTGCGGCACCCACACCTGTCCACATGCTGCAGTAGCTGTGCGCTTGGTTCATCGGGTACGTGCTACGATGCCCGACCTTGCTGCTGTTTCCTTGCTTCAGGGGCGGCGGTACCGGCACGGCTACAAGCGTGCTGTCCTGATATTAGAGACGCTGCGGGCTGCCGGATTCCGACCCACGGTGTACAGCAATGTGCAGCTCCCGATCTTTACCCACCCAGACAGCTTCCGCGTGCTGCCACGGCTCAACCCATTTGACCTCTATTGCGCAACAACCTCCAGGGACCGAGGCCTGCCGCTAGCTAACTGGTGCGGCGGTCTGCCTTTTGCCTTCCCCGGAATACAGGGGGGCCCATGCGGCGGTCTGCCTGTCTGGTTCAACCCTGTGCATGCTCTCGGTTGGCCAGAAGAGCCAGCCAGCGGGGAAGCTGCCCGCGTCTGATTCTGATCAAGCATGGCCCGCGCCTCTCCATCCTGAAAAGCAGGTACATATTCAACGGCGGCCTGCCAGCCTGGTAAGTTGGGCTGCCACTGCTGCTGCTGCTGCTGCTGCTGCTGCTGCTGCTGCTGCTGCTGCTGCTGCTGCTGCTGTGGCGGATGTCGAGTGCTTTGCAGCCAGCCCATGTGGCAAGCCGCTGCGCCAGCCAGCAGTCGATGCTTGGAAGCGGCGCACACTAGCTTGAAAGTTCAGCATGCGCTGACTTGAGCTGCAAGCGTGCTGTCCTGCAGAAGGTGCCATGATCATTGATTGCCGCGCTGTGCCCCGCAGGGCGCTGTTTGCGGCCAGGGACGGCAGCTGGAGCCCCGCCACCCACCACCACTGGCCAGCCACCTTCAAGGCCGCCACCCGCGCCCTGCTGCTGGCAGCCAACAGGGCCAGCGGCACTAGTGGTGCGCCCGCAAGCCAGGACCCGCGCACAGCACGCCGCCAACGCCGGTGAGGAGCTGCAGCAGCATTGAGCAGCGGCCAGCAGGCGGGGTGCTCGCTGGGCGCGCTGCCCGCTGAGCTGCTGCTGCGCATCATCAAGGCGGCCGCGGAGCCGCTGTCTGGCTGGATGTGAGGTCCGGCAGGGAAGATCTGTTATTGTGCAGCCTCCTGCTCCTTGGTCCTGTGCTGCGCTACCATCTCGCATAGCCTGGTCATTCCGTCGTCACTGCATCTTGCTGTGTAAGTCTGCTCACACCAGTCAACTGCCTGCACCTTCCAAGCAGACGTGAGGGAAAGCAATCATACAGCTACATGTTGTAGCACGCGCAAACCAGGGCAGGGTATGCATTGAGCCTTCACCCAGCCTGGGACGCTGAGCGCAGCGGCAGCGGCGGCGCAGCGGCTGCGACGCAGGAGCATCACCGTCGGGCTGGCCTAGCCTGGCCCGCAGATCGCCGCTGGCAGTCCCTGCACGCGCCTGATCACCCAGCCGCCCTCCCTGCAGGCCAACACAGTGCCCCTGCAACCCTCTGCGCCCTGCTTCCTGTCGACAGGTCGCCCTCTGGCAGCCGGCAGCCCGAGCTCTCACGCGGAAGTCCGAGCGTTTAAATCATCAGTTCACAGGCCCGGCTGTTCGACTTGCCCGCCGCCGCCGCTCGCCGCTCGCCGCCGCCCGATGGTCGAGACACGCAGCCAGACGGCGCCTGAGCCGCTTGCCCTGTGAGTTGTAAAGCACGCTGAACCCGGCCATCAATCCAGTCATTGTGCGTGAGATTGGGCTGGTTGGGAAGGTACAGTTTATGCGGTCATCTGCCCACCTATCTGCACCGCAGGTTTCGTGCGCTGCTGCGCGGCAATGCCTCGGCCGCCCGGCGCCTGCTGGCCGGCAGCAGCGCGGCGCAGCTAGCTTTGGTGGCCCCGCTGGGCAACCTGACGGTGCTGCATGCAGCCGTACTGGGCGCCTCGGCAGCGGCCCTGCCGCAGCTGGTGGCAGCATGCGCAGCAGCGGGTGTTCCCGTCGATGCACAGCTGGACATGGCAGGAGACGACTTTCTGATGATGCAGAGTTCCCCCATGGGGCAACAGCTGCGCAGCCTGGGCGTCGAGACGCCTCAGCGGCTGCACAATGTAGAACACCAAGCGACCGCACTGTCCATGGCAATCTAGTGAGAAGCGGGGTGCTTGTGGTGTCGGCAGCCCTTCTCACTAACCCGCTTTGTGTGTTTGACGCAAAAATGGGAGAGGGTGGGTGGGCCAGCTCTTGGACTGTGGCGGCGCCCACACTTGCGCTTTTCCTCCAACTTGGGACTCCTTTACCCTTGCTTGCAGCAACGAGGACCTTGCAGCAATTGAGACGCTGCTGCAAGATTGCGCCCAGCCGGCCGGCGGCCCGCTGGTGGCAGCCGCAGTTCTTTACACTCTCGAAGGCTGGTGCCGTGTCAGCTGGGATCAGCTGCTGCCTCCGCTGCTGCAGCATGGGCTGGACCCTCTGCGGCTGGCTTGGCCGCAGCTGCAGCAGGGCGGCAGCAGCCTGTTGGTCAGCTGCTGGTTAGAAGATGCGTGTCAGTACATGCTAGCCCACTTGGAGGCTCAGCGGGCAGCCGGCACGCTGCAGCTGGGCAGCAAGCAGCGCTGTGTTGAGCTGCTGCTAGGAGCCTGCCGCGGCAGCAGTCCACCGCCGCAGCTGGTGCAGCATGCTGTTGACGAGCTGCAGCAGGTGATTGGCGCCGGAGCAGCAGACGGCGAAGATGCAGCAGCGCTCTATCTAGTGTTGCTATCAGCTGCAGCTGATGGCAGCCCAGTCGTCCTGTCAGCCCTGCTGGCCAGCCAGCTGCCCTTGGACATTGCGGCTTCTCAGCCGGGCGGCGCCTCTTTGCTGGCGGCCGCAGCCATCAGCCCCCAGCCTGCTGCCTGCGTGCGGCTGCTGTTTGAGGCAGGGGCGGCACCAACTGCCACAGACCTCTACGCCGCCATTGACTGCCTCAAGCCTGGCGGCGTGGCAGCGCTGCTGGCCTGCGGCGTGCCGGCGGTCGACACCAGCCAGCCCGCTGCTGTCGTCCCCCATCCTGAGCGGCCTCAGCGCTACGATGGCTGGTCCTGCCCCATCCACCGAACGCTGCACGTGCTGGTCACTCAGTCAAGATACAGCAGTGAGACTGTGAGTGGGAACAGCGGCCCTCCCATGGCGTCCCATGTGCATTGCAACAGGGGCGGCTTGCTGCGCTTGTTGCACGGGTGCGCTTGCTGAGCCCGCCTTTGCCGTTCTGCCTGCAGGAGCGGTTGCGCAAGCTTGCACTGCAAACCTTGGAGGCGCTGCACGCTGCAGGATATCGGCCTACCATCTACTACAACACCAGCCTTCCCAACTTCACCTGGCCAGACAACTTTCGGGTGCTGCCACAGCTGGATCCGTTTGACCTTTACAGCCCGGATGCGTCTGCAGACCGGGGCCTGCCAGCGGCCCGCAGGTAGGGCACTTCCCGTCTGCTAAACTCTTTTTCACTTTCCACCTGCTCAATTGCTGTGCATTACATTAACGTTAACCTGCCTCGCAGTTGGCCGGTTATGACCTGCTTGACACGCTCGCTGCTTCCTCTGTGACCCATGGTCAGGTACAGCCACGGTGGCTACGTGGTAACCCTTCCACCCTGGTGAGCCGCGCTGGTGCTGCTGCTGGCCATGGTGGTCCTGCCAGGTGCCTTTTCAGCCAGCGCACAGCCACGTCATGGCAGCAAGTAGCTGTGAGTGCATCGCCATGCACAATAGTTGGTTTGGAAACGCATTATGCTCCTTCTAATGCTGTACATCCATCCCGTTGCTGTGCCGTGCCCCGCAGGGTGCTGTTTGCGGCCAGGGACGGCAGCTGGAGCCCGGACACCCACAGCCACTGGCCAGCAGCCTTCAAGGCCACCGCCCGCGCCCTGATGCTGGCTGCTCACAGGGCCGGCGGCAGCGGCAGTGGCAGCCCACTTGCAAGCCAGAATGCGCGCACAGACCGCCGCCAGCGGCGCCAATCGGCAGCAGCAGCCAGCGGCTGCCAGCAGGCGGGGTGCACGCTGGGCGCGCTGCCCGCTGAGCTGCTGCTGCGCATCCTCAAGGCGGCCGCTGAACCGATGTCTGGCTGGATGTGAGGGCTGGCAGGGATGATGTGCTGTACAGCTGCCCTAGTCGTGTTTCTTGCTGCGCTATCGCCGCACACCCTGCAAGTGCAATGCAGTGCATCCCGTGATTTGCAGCTTGTTGCTGCATTTCCCAGTTATGATAATATGCGCTGCACGGCACAAGCAGAGCCGAAGGAATGGACATCACCTAGTAAACTTTTGCACAGGCTGCTGCTGCCCTGTGCCTCACGCTGCCCAGACGCCCGCCCGTTTCACGTCGAGTGATCTTGGCGCCTGCCGCTCTGCTCGCGCTCTTTCGCGGCATACGCCGATCGACACTGATCTTAAAAACTCCGCCCGACGATCCCCAACGCTCAAACAGCAGCGACAACGGGCCCACTCCCGACAGCCGGCAGGATCCGCGCCGCGCGAGCTGTAGAGAGCAGCAGGTTGCATAGCGGGTACTTGGGGGCGAGATACAGCCGAGAAATAGCTTGCCGCCTGCCGCCGCCGGTGCCGCCGCCGATTGCGCCGCTACGGCCACACAGCTTGCATCGGCCCCGTACTGGCTGCCCAGGCATGCCTTGCTGCTTGCACTGTGTCCTGTTCAATGCTAGCCCGGTTGCCTACTCTTGCCACATCCGACTGCGCCTGCATAAATGCCCTGCCTACATGCTGCCGCTGCCAACCGCCGTACCCCTGCAGCCATGGGCGACCCTGGGCAAGCGATGCGCGACCCGCACTTCTGGGTGCGGTTCACCGAGATGGTGTTTGCCATCATCGCCTTCAGCGTGATTGCAGAGGGCGCCGGCTACTCCAGGTGGGCTTGGTGGTGGCAAACGCTGCTGCAGACAGGCGCCTGGCATTTGCCTCGGTGTTGAGCTGCCCAATTTGACAAACATGCGCGCTTGAGTGTCCTGTGTCACGATAATTGCATGCGCATGCACATTTTGGACGTGCAAGCAGCATCAACCTGAACTCGGTTGCTTGACTACCGCGCAGGGTGAACTTTGCAATCTGGTGTGGTGAGCTGCGCTCTGGCTGGCCTTGCACTCTAGGGATCAGGCGTGGGACCTGCCTGTGCGGGCCTGCCTCTGCTGGTTCCTGGGGGGCAGATGCCTGCAGCACTGCTCCATCATAGCTGACATTGTGCCCCTTTTGAGCGGCAGCCGACCCCATCAGCCGCTGCCTGGCATTGTCCTATCATTCCAGCAGCATGCTGCTCGCCCTGGATGACCTGGCTGCAGGCGTGACCACAATGGTGTTTGCCCTGGTCTTCATGCTCTGCTACATCGGCGATGTGCCGCAAGCGCGCGGCACGATTCCTCTGGTCATTGATGCCATCTGGTGCGCTGCTGGTTTTCTTTTCTGCTGCCTACATTGCCTCTTGCTGTACTTGACGTGCCGCACGCATGCGGCGCATTCCGCTCGTCATTGACGCCATCTGTTGCGCTGCTGTTTTTCGCTGCCTGCTGCTCTCGCTGCCACCCTCTGCCATTTGCTGCAATAATGATCTCTGCTGCCCTGACGTTGCTCAGTACAGCCAGCCAACTGCCGAGCGGGCAGCGTGCCCTTTTCTAGGCGCCCTGACCCTCACATGTATATACGCTCACATTCTGCACGCTTGCAGGTGGGTCTTCTGGCTGTCCTGCGCGGGCGCCCTGTCTGCCGACCTCAACAACTATGGCCGGGCGCTGGATGGCTCCTCCAAGTCACGCATGCAGGCCGCCGTGGCCTTCAGCTGGCTGACTTGGTGGGTGCTGTAAACTGGACCTGGCGTGTCAGCTGTCGCTGGATGCCTGATTGCTTGCAGCTGCTGTGCACTGCATGTGCTGTGCTGCTGATGCCTGCGGCAAGCACCGTCAGCGTCAGGGTAGCCCACGTGCGACAGGCTGAGCAACGGCCATGTGCTGCAGCTGCTAGTTTGGCGGCTTCAATGCACTCGCCACTTCATCCCGTTTCCACATTCTTGCACACCCGCAGGTTCCTCTACTGGGCCGACATCTATTTCGATTACGAAGATGCACGCGGCGGCGGGCGCACCATCACACTGCCCGCGAGTGAGCGCTGCCGGGCCGCTTGCTGAGGCAAATTTCTCATGTTGCATTGCAGCGCGTGCTGGTCTTCCTCTTGGACTGCAAGCCATGCGCTGCAATACGGTCTAAGCTTCTTGACAGGCTATTTCTGTGCTGAGATGCCCGCCGTACGTGCCCGCCTCCCCTGCCGCAGCCGTGACGCAGCCCAACAGCGCCTACACCAGCAGTGGTGCATACAGCGGCGGCGGCGGCGGCGTGCAGATGAAGACTGCACAGCCTGGCACCGTCTCCATTTGACAGCGGTCCTGCAGGCTGGCTGCGCTCCACTGGCATGACGTCGCGGCGCCTGAGCATTTCGTTGACAGCTGCCACGTGGGCCTGGCATTCAACAGCTGCGGCTGGCGCAGGCAGGCCCAGGGTCTGCCTCGTGCAGGCCTTGGATGTTGCATGCAATGCATCAACGTGTGCGCTGGGCGCACCGAACCCAACATGACGATATGATATGCAGCCTCCGGCACTTGTGTTGATTCCCACCTTGGCACTGCCCACTGCCCGCCCGGTATTGTATCGTGCGGCACACTTCCCTGCACTGCCCACCACACAGCTAGGCTGGCGCTGGGCCAACAACCGTCTGTATCTTGTGTCCATTTTAACAATATTTCAACATACAATGTGCCGGTGTGTCCAAAGGTGCAGCAAGCACCGTAAGCGCTGCTGGACGGTGCAGCCAGATTGGCGGGCGAGCTGGGCACCGGCGACCATGGCGGCGGCGCACAAACCTGGCCGCTGGCTGGCTCGAGATGCTTCGGGCCGCGATCACAATCTAAAGCAAGCGTGTGCGCCGCTGAAAACGTGTGCGCCATGGCGAGCGCTCTGCAGCCCGCCGATTTTTGGCTCCTAATTGCCGATAGGGATTGTGCAGTGGTTCTACAGCTTCCAAGAGTAGTGGTGGAGCAGCAGGAGCGAGATGCCGAGCAGCCCACTAAGCGGCGCCGAGGACGCGGCAGGGGCGGTGGCGGCCAAGCAGCCTGACGCGCAGCCGCCCGCCGAGCAGCAAGAGGAGGAGTCAGAGGTGACGTTACAGGCCTCGTCGCACCTGCTGAAGAGTGCCAGCGAGAAGTTTCAGTGAGCACTTGGCGGTGGTCGCGGCTGGCTTTGGCAAATTTGCCGCAGGCTGCTCTTCCCTGATGGCGGCGTTTTGAACATCCCATGCTATCCCAGAGCTTGGTATTTATCAGGAGAACCTCTGATCACACTGCAGGGCCGCCATGGAGCGGTGGGCAGAGCCGGGCGCTGCCAAGCAGCTGGTGTTTCAGTGCCGGGACGGGGAGGAGGTGGGAAGCTATCGGCACCTGCTGGCCTTCGTGCACAGCCACGGCCGAGAGCTGCCGCAGGGTGAGTGCTCGCAAGCCAGGTCGGGCCGAAGCGTTGCTCCTGCGGGGCAATGGCTGCAGCCTCACCCGGCTGCAACTGCTGGGCAACCATTCTGTGACAGGCTTGGTGTGGTGTTGCCCATATGGCCAGGCTCTGGTGCTGGCATATGTCATGCATGCGTTTCCAACCCCTGCCACCATGCCCCTGCCACCTGCTCAATTGATATCCAAAACCACGCCCCACCCTGCGCCCATGCCACTGCAGGGGCAGACACCCTGCTTGGCCTGCTGCTGCTGGCGCGGGAGCATGCGGTTGAGCCTGCCATCGCAGCCTGCCTGCAGCAGTTGCTCATACAGGTGCATGGGGCTGAGTGGGATTAATTTGTGGATGTTGTGCTCCGCACTCGCATGCAGTATAGCAGCGCCGCATGGCTGCCGGCGTCGGCTCTTCACTTACTGCTGCCGCGGCCCGCCGTTGCATGATGGATGCAGGTGCAGCTGCTGCCTCCCTCGGTCTGCCTCTCGCTGATCACAGAACTAGAGACCGGCTGCTCAGCGCACAGCAGCGTGCAGGCGGCAGCCGACCAGCTCGTGTCACTGTGCTGCAACCGCCTGGGCGCACTGCTGGCTGAAGCGCCGGCACTCCTGCCCGCACACATTCAGCTGCATGCCGCGGTGCTGAGCTACCTAGGGCCGCTGCACTGCATGCTGAGGGACGATGCGCGGCGGCAGCTGTTTGCCAAGCTGCCCTTCTGGATGCTGAGGGTGAGATGGGTGGGCGCAGCGGGCGACCGCTATCTAGCGCCTGCTCTCTGCGCTTCGCTGAATGCTGCTGGACGTCTTTTGGATGAGCAGGCATTGCTGAGGATTTCAGGCGACATGCCTTTTGCTGCCACCTGTTCGGGTGACATCTCCCATGTGCTCCTCTGCCGCTGCTGCAGGACAGCATTCTGGGCGGGCCAGCTGTAGCCGCAGACACGGAGGCAACAGGTGCGCTGCACACAGCTGCTGACTTGCCTGTCCTTGCTACTCAGTGGTCTGCTTCGCTGCTGCTGCGCCGGCGGCGCCGGCTGGCTGCCATTTGCTGTTGCCGCTGCACGGACCCGCTTCAGATCTTCCTGCACCCATGAAACCTCCGCCTCCTCTCAACTGCCTTTCCCGCACTGCAGTCCTTGCCGCGGCTGCTTATTGGGCAGAGTTCAACATGCCATGCGACGTGTATGATGCGCTCGGCCGTGTGGATGACGTGCGGCGGCAGGCGGCGGAGCTGTGCAGCCGCATCCGGCTCCCGCTGGTCCCGGCCCACATCCTGCTCAACTACCACAGCTTCTACCGCCTGCTGCAATGGTTTGACCGCGACAAAACGCTGGTCATGCGAGCGGTGAGCGGGTGGGACGGCTCAGCTGAGCTGGCGCAGCGGCTGTGCCTGCTGTGGTGGCACGTCCCTCTGCTCCTCCCAGCCCCTGCCTGCAGCTTGCCTGCCGCCCAGCCTTGGCATGCGGCCAGGTCTGCAGCTCTGCCGGCTGCGTGCTGCCTGCCTGCATGCGATGCCCATGATGCAAGCGGACCTGGACACATCCCGTGCGCTGCGCAGATTGCCTCTTCGCGCGACCTGCCGATGCACCTGGCGATGCAGCAGGCGGCGGTGGAGATTGAGCAGATGGGGGCTGATTCAGAAAATGAGGAGGAGGAAGAGGAGGAGGAGGAGGGGCCGGATGTGGATGAAGGCGGAGAGGGCAAGGCGGCTGCGTTGCGCACGCTGCGCTAGATGCAGTGCTGGTGGCAACCGCGCCAGGTGCTGTTGGCGGCGGGCCCCGACCCAGTCGACTTTGAATTTGAGGCGAGCTCTTGGAAGGAAAACAAATCCTGTTTCGAAAGCCCCGGCTGAGGAAGCAGCCTTGGGATCGGCCGGAATGCGTGGGAGCGCCTGCCTGGGGGTGTTGCAGCGTCGCTGCTTGCAAGAGCTCTTGCGCCCTGCCAAGCCCCAGCGGTGCCTGATGTGGTACCTACGAGTGGTTCTGCCCCCGGCCCACTCTGGTGTGCAGCTTGACAAGCCGCTGAATGGTGGGATCAGGACAAGTTCGGACGCTCGCTACTGGTGGGTCGACCTTCCGGGGTGCTCGCCTGTGCACATCAACTGCACAATTTCGCAGCAGTGAGCACCCAACCCTGCACAGCCGAGCCTCCCTGCGCAGCCCTCCAGCCTCCCACATAGCCCTTGCTTACCAGCCAGTGACTGGGGTTTCATTGATTGCTGCAGGTGGGGCTACTTCTGGCACGTGTGCATCGGCTGGGAACAGGGTACTGTGGCCCTGTCCCTCCTGCCCAGCATGAGCCTGGATACCGACCTGAACCACGATGACACCAAGCCAAGCGTGTTCCTGTACCGCCCCCTNGGTGCGTGCACGCCTGGGTGGCGAGGACTGGCGGGCGGGTGGGCAGTTCGGTAGCTGGCTGCCCGGCTGGCTGTGGGCATGCGGCTGAGTGGGTGGTTGGCCCATGGGTGTGATGCCTGCCTTTGTGAACCGGCCTCCGCTGCCATGTGAGATGCGGGCAAGATGCCTGCAGACCTTCTCAGGGCCGATTTCAGGGTGGCAGCGAACACAAACCTTGCCCCCTCACTCGCCTTTCGCGGCTGCTGCCCCCATGCTGCAGGTGACATTCAAGATTGCCCTGCTGAACTTCCATGGCAGGGTGTGCGTAGAGCAAGCCTCCGGATGCGCCTGGGTTGCGCCAACAGCAGGGCGCGGCGTCCGCATGCCCTGCATTCGGGACGCGTCTGGGCAGGCGATCAGCTGGGAGGGCCTGTGGGGCCAGCAGTCGCAGTTTCTGGACAACAGCGGCAGGGCGCACGTGCGGGTGCTGATGAATGCGGCGATGGGTTGAACTGGGGTCGCTGCCATGGTACATGTACATGCCTGTAATGTATCTGCAGCTGCGGTCGCTGCCATGTACATGCCTGTAAAGTATCTGCAGCTGCTGTCCATCTTGCGTGCTGCCACATCGCCGCCCATTCCTGGCTGCTGCCGCTGTCTGTGATATGCAAAGCAGCTTTTACCCTCGCTCGCGTGGGCGGCGGGAGACCTGTGAAGCTGTAGCCCTGAGCTGCAAGGCGCAACAGCCAGTACACAAATGTCGTAAGCTGCCTGACCCAGCCTTACAGTAATGACTGCCGTCAGATTTCCACTTGGGAACCACAGCCGGCGGCTGTCATGACCGGAAGGCTGCCCCAAATGCGCTTGCTGCCGCCGCCGCTGTGCACGCTCGAGCTGGCGGCACAGCAGGCTGGTGTCAAAGGCGCCCGCAACCGCTCTATGGCAGCTTCAAACTGTTGCGAGAAGCTTCAGCAATCATAAAAGGCAGGCGGAGACGCCTGAATTGCGGTCATGGCCCACGCGCTGCAGCCCGCGGACCTGTGGCTGCCCTTTGAGGGAGTCCGGGACTGTGTGGTGCTGCTGCAGCTTCCCAGAGTGGCGGTAGAGCGTGCAGGGGAGGATCGCGGCGGCGAGGAGCCGGCTGCCAAGCGGGCCAGGGGCGCCGCTCCCGCCGCCGCCGCTGCTGCCGACGAGGAGCAGCAGCAGGAGCAGCAGCAGCAGGAGCAGCAGCCCGGCCAGCCAGGCGATGAAATCCAAACAGTTGCTCTGGATGCCTCGGCGGAGCTGCTGAGGAGCGCAAGCGAGAAGTTCAAGTGAGCGCTCAGCACCAGCTACCTTGCACTTTGCGCTGTTGCGTTGTAGCGCTTCCGGAAAGAAGGTTCCACCCGCTTGCCTGTCTTGCTGGCTTTTGCTGCTGGAACCTCCCCAGTGTGTGTGGCTGGCATGACAGGCGATTGCTGATCCCCATCGGCCCGCGCAGGGCCGCCATGCGGTGGACGGAGCCGGGCGCCGCCAAGCAGCTGGTGTTCCAGTGCCGAGGGGAGGAGGAGGTGGAGAGCTATCGGCACCTGCTGGCTTATGTGCACAGCTTTGGCAAGGAGCTGCCACAGGGTGAGCGCTAGGGTTAGGGTCAGTTGGCGGCTCAGAAGCTGGTTGCCATCAAGAAACGAGCAGTCGACCGCACAAGCTGCGCCAGCCTGGCAGCCGCGTGTGCACAGCCAGCATTTATTTCAACCACCCTTTAAGCCGCAGGAGCCCTGTGAGATAACCCATGCTGTCTCCTGCTGCAGGCCCAGAGGCGCTGCTGAGCCTGTTGCTGCTGGCGCGGGAGCATGCGGTTGAACCGGCGGTTGCGGCATGCCTGCAGCTGTTGCTGCGCCAGGTGCGCTGGGTGGAACGCCGTTGCAGTCGCTTCCCACAACACATTCTTTGCATGGCCATGAAGCAGTGCCTTTGCTGTTCACATGTTGCTCTTGTTTGCTCCACCATTTGCACGCAGGCCTCGCAGCTGCCGGCGATTGTCTGCCTCACGCTCCTACACGAGCTAGACACTGGCTGCTCGGCTCACGACAGCGTGCAGGCAGCAGCACACCAGCTGGCCAGTTTGTCGTACTATAGCATGTTCACAACCTTGCGGGCGCCAGCAACAATAGCCGACAGGGAGGTGCAAGCTGCGCTGCTGCGCTACCTAGGGCCGTTGCACGACATGTTAAACGACCATCACAGGCGGCAGCTGTTCATGAGCCTGTCATTTGAAACAGTGCGGGTGAGTGCGGCAAAGCGGTGGAATGCGTGCACGGCAATTTCAGCGGCTTTGGCTGCACAGGCAGCTGCGCTGCAGTGTGTCTGGCTGGCAGGCGGGCGGGCGTTGACATTGGCATTCAGTCCCTCTGCAGGATGTCATTTTGGACAATGTGGTTGCAGACACGGAGGCCACGGGTGAGTTGGAATGTCAAAATGGCGCAGCATGGGCCATTTTGGCATGCAACAGCAGCAGCAGCAGCAGCAGCAGCCCAGCTGCGGGCAACCTTGGTTGCAAGCATTTCTCGCTGCTGCCTTGTGCAACATGCATCAGCTGCTACTGACAGGCAAGACCTGCTTCAACTTTATACCAATCAAAGTTGCAACCGCGCACGGTGTGCAGTGCTTGCGGCAGCTGCTGTATGGGCTGACCGCCACCTGCCCCCAGACGGTCAAGACCAGGGCCCCTACCGCAGTTTCGCCATAGACCTTTGCAGCCGCATTCGCTTCCCTAGCATATCCCCACACGTGCTGCTCAGCCACCGTTACGCGTCCAAGCTTGTGCGCTTGTTTGATCCGAATGGCCAAGTTGTCCTGCGCGCGGTAAGAGGCTGCAGCGGACGTGGCGGTACCGAGACAGCTCATTAGCATTGTAAATGCCTTCGCATCAGCCCCAGAGCATGACCAGGAATGGGTGTTGCTTTATGCCATGTGGTGCTTACACGCAGCTCGCCAGCACCTTGGCAAATTGTCGTCTTCTGTGCGGCCTCTTGCCTAATGCAGATTGTGGCAGCGGCCGACCCTGGAACAGAAGCTGGATGGAGGACATTTGTGGCTCAGATGGCGGCTGATGATGGGGATCAAGGGGGCGAGGTTTCTGCCGCTGCGCGCCAGGCTTACAAAATGGTCATGCGCTGGTGGACGGACCGCGCACTGCCGCTGCAGGCGCTGCCCGCTCCCACAAGCTTTGAGTTTCAGGCAAGCCAGGGTGGCTGGTGGGGCCTCAGGCTCTGTGGCAAAAAAATNCTATTCAGTATTCCTGATGGTGCCCTGCTGCCCCTGAAAGTCGGAATCCACGAAGCCTTTTCAGCACTAAAGCCCAAACCACGATAGGCTGCGCAGCGACAAAATCCAGTCCTCAGGCCCGCTTGCGCCACGTTCCATACAGGTGCCTCCCCCGCGGAACGTCGATGATGTCACAGAAGACCGCTGCTCTTCCACCGACGTGCACTTCTGGGGAGGCTATTTTTGGCACGCGCGCATCGAGCGCCTGGACGAACATTATACTTCGATCGTCGTCTTTCCAACTGTGGGCATCAATCCAGCGAACACGCCTCACCAGGGCAAACCTTCAGAGACCCTGCACCGCTTTTGGGTAAGTCGGCTGGTTTTGAGCAGCTGGATAGTCTTTGGCAAGAGTGGCTAGAACTGAGAGTTTTTTGTGGCACCCTGCTGCCCTTGAGGCATGTGGCCAGGGCTTGGCAGCGCATGCAGCAACAATGTGGGGCGCAGCTGGAAGCCAGCAGGCAGGGTAAAATGTAAGGCCTTACGCACAAGTGTTCTCTGAAGCTGCATGCATGAACGCCCATTGCTGCCCTTCTGTGTGCATGCAGGTGGTCATTCAGATCAGCACGCTGGACGGGACCGGCCAGTGGGTTGAGCATTACGGAGCGCCTGTGTGCGTGGGCATGGCCGCATCGGCCGGGCTTGGAGCCGATATATTGTGGGCAACATGGACGCAGGACGGTGCCGTACACATGGTAGAGGAAGACTGCGCGTGGAAGGAGGTGTGGGATCCGTCCTGCAAACTTGTGCCCAGTGACGGCAAGGCGCGGCTGCGGGTGCAGCTCAGCATGGCCACCCCCGCTGAGATCATGGCAGCATGATCCAGGGCGGCTTGCCTTGCTGACGTTACTCTGCCAAAGCCCAGCTGCTGATTCTAACCACTATGGCGTCTCGTATTTGATTGTCCCATGTCAATGCACAAGCAGCAGGCGGTGGACCGGCAGGGAGGCAGCCTAGGGGCGGCACACCAGCAGAGCAGCCGGTGACTGCTGCATTGGCAACAGGCGCACTGTTTGTCCATGCCATTACTGATGCAGCCTGGCACACCTCACCAGTTGATGTGAGACCACTTTCCAGATGCCATTGTTTTGTGGCTGCTCTCCTCCACCAAAGTGCGGGGGCTTACATGGTGTGCAATCTGGTGTTGTGCAATACGTTGGTGGGGCTGTGAGCCATTATGTGGGTGGATGGGAGGGGTCGATTCGTTCACAAACACAAAATTGGGGGTGGGAAAAGCTTGGTGGGGCGCGCGAATGGCGAAACAGCCTGCCTGGGATAGATAAGGGGAGTGCGGCACAGCCCGTGCCTGGGTGCGGGGTGGAAAAATGGGGCGGTCCAAGTTGGGTGGCGGCATCGCTGCCGTGGAAAAGGCGCAGGCCGCGTGAAAACAGGACGGGGGTGGGGTTTTGGCGGCACGGCGGTGGGTGGGATGCAGTCCTACATGNCGATGCAATCAATCAAGAAAGGATGANCAGGGCGGCCCCAGTGGCTAGTGTACAGTAGGGAGGAGGGCAAGAACACGACGGCAAGGTGGGAGGCGTCAAGGGTGCCAGGGGATTCTCGCCCCTGGCGAATGGAAAGCGGATGGTCAACGGATCAAGACGGAGGGGCCAGATCACAGCCCTGGTGTGCTGTAGCTCGGGTGCAGCAGGAGCAGGTGCCTCACAGCGGCGTGCTGCAAGTGCAGCCACAGGTTGCTGCCACTGTGCAGCTTCACTCCAGCGTGCTGTGCTGCGGGTGCTGCAGCAGCTTGGCAGCACCTGCGCAGCCTCACTGCAGCGCGCTGAGAGAGTGCAGCCGCAGCTTCACTCCAGCTTGCTGTGGAGCGGGTGCAGCCGCTGCTTGCTGCCATTCCCACAGCTTCACTCCAGCGCGCTGTGGTGCGGGTGCAGCAGCAGCACGGGGCGCTTGGAGTGGGTGACGCAGTAGTCGCTCACGCTGCCCAGGAACATCTTCTCCAGGGCAGAACGATCGTGCGCTGCCAGCTGCAGGGTACAGATGAGGACAGAGAATGGGAGGGATGGGTTGAGAGACAGTAGTCGCTCACGCTGCCCAGGAACATCTTCACCAGGGCCGAGCGATCATGGGCAGCCAGCTGCAGGGTGCCGAGAAGAAAGAGCAGGGTTGGAGACACACAAACAGGCTATGGCACTGGGACCGGTGGCAGCACAGCACATGGCACCGGGACCGGTGGCAGCACAGCAGGATGAAGCACAGCAGAGACATTAGCACAGCAGGAGGAATCAGCACAGCAGGGGAACCAGGACAGACGCAGCCGCACAGCAGCAAGCAAAGGCACGCCAAGTGCAGCTCACCACAAGCGGCTCGGCACCCAGCTCATCCGCCTTCTTGCAAACCGCCTTGCCAATGTGTTTGTGCCTGTGGATCAAGGAGGGGCAGATGGCACACAGCTTAGCAATGCAATGTGGGTGCACGGCTGCATTGGCCGCCCTGCGGAGCAGCTCGGGCAGCGTAGAAAGCAAGCGCGACGCACTGTCACCAGGAGCAGCAGGCAGGCGAGCAGATGACCCATCCCAACCCTGTGCCAGCCTCACTGGCTCTTCCTGACCAGGTGCAGCCAGCAGCAGTCCTGGCAGCCAGCGGCAGCCAAGGCAGCCAGCAGCAGCCCTGCGGCCCCTTGTGCCCAGCCAGTGGTAGCCTCACCGGCTCTCCTTCACCAGGTGCAGCCAGCAGCAGTCCTCCAGGCCCTCCGCCTTGGCATGCTCCAGGAAATTGTCCACAAAGAAGGACTTGGCCTGCTGCCACTGCAGGACAGGAAGAGCGGCAGACGAAACCGGTGATAAGAGCTAAACAAGGAGATGTTTTGGCTCCAGGAGTTGTCCACAAAGAAGGACGTGGCCTGCTGCCACTGCGGGCAGGACGGCAGACACAAGCAGTGATAAGAACTAAACGAGGAGTGTTTGGCTCCAGGAAGTTGTCCACAAAGAACGACTTGGCCTGCTGCCACTGCAGGACANNAAGWGCRKSARAYGAMASCGNGTSAWAAGNAGCNTMA
>JADXDR010000041.1:119734-137515 GCA_025026875.1 Chlorella ohadii | reverse complement strand
AGMTGYTTKGSCWSCRGSANGWWGWCMRCMAAGMARSACRTNNCCTGTAAACACTGCATCTCAAGCAGCAAACGCGGCACCGTGTTGGTTTACGCTGCCGCAAGCAGGCAATAGATCACGTGCAGCTGCGCATGCTGCAACCAGGGCAGGCTCACAAGAGCGCGTTCCGTCTTCGAGCTGCCTTCAAGGACTGCACAGCAGACTCAATCTGCAACACCTGGGCCCAAACGCGCGAAGCTTTGTGCTCACCAGCGCGCGCTCCATCTCTGGGTCGGGGCTGGAGCAGTAATAGATGGAGCCGCTAGCAGGGGAGGTGAACACGTCCGGCACCACCTGCACCGGAGATGAGCAGCAACAGGGAAGTGGGTTGGAGTGTGCAAAGAGTGTACAGAGTGATGGAGCCGTGGCTGGCGAAGTGAACACGTCCGGCACCACCTACGCAGGTTGTAATTCAGTGCAGCAACGTGAAAGGAACGCGATGGACTGTGCGCCAGCAGGGCAGCAAACACGCAGGAACTCGCTGCAGGCCACGTGACATCGCACGGCAGTACACCATCCCACCCGCGCATGAGTGCAGCAGGTGGGGAGCAGCAGGTGCCAGCAGGCAGGTGCCCAAATGCAGGCAGGCCGCCAGCAGCACAGCAGCCGAGCAGCCGGCCCTCACGTGCAGCAGGTGCAGCTCATCGCCCGGCTTGACCAGATTCTTGATCACCTGCAGACGTGTAAAAGCAAACTGAATCCCGGGCACACGGCCAGGAACGCAGCAGCACGAGCGCACGCGGCTCTACGATGGAAAGCACTGCGGGGCACCGCGCTAGCGCAGCTGCACCCCCGACNTCTGCTGAAACCAGGCTGACCATGCACCGCACGCACCCAGGTGAAGGCATCGATCGAGTCCTGCAGGTGATCGCAGTGGCAGTCGTCTGAGCAAGGGCTGGGAATTGGCGGCAAGCTCGCAGGCGGCGCGAGCGGCAGGCAGGCGGCGGCGGCGCACCTCCGAGGCGTCAACAGCAACTACGATCCGGCGCGTCGTTGCTGCCTGCTGCTTCTCTGCGGTTGCGGATCCGCCCCGCTCAGCCTCTGCGGCGGCCTGCACGCGTTGGTCCCTTTGTCGGTGCGCCGGGGCTGCCGCCGGGCCTGCTGCGCGCTTCCAACCGCTAGCAGGACGGGCCTGAATCTGCTGCCGCGACGGCCAGGCCTGCAGCTGCGCACCAGCAGGGTGCGAGCGCACCGCCGAGGCGGGCGCAACGGGTCGTGAGACGTCCATGGCGGCTTGCATCGATGTCGAGAGTCGCGGGGAGAACGGCGAGACGGCAGCCGACGCCTCGGATCACCCGCCGCCTCGGCCGCCACGACGCGTCTGCGCTGCGGCGATTGCCGTGGATGCTAGGCGCTGGCGCCCTGATTGCAACAGCGCAGCACCCTGGAATGCGCCAGGTAGGTGTAGCACTGGATCGAGAGCTTCCTGGGTTCAGAGGGCCTGCGCATTGCGCCGCACTGCAGCTGGCGGGCGTCAGCGGGCGGCGGCCACGCTGCAGCCAAACCCACAGCCTGCTGCCGGCTCCTTGGTGCTCAGCGTCTTCTGCAACCAGCCTAGAGGCTAGGCAGCGGCAGTCCAAGGCGACTGTAGCTGGAACGAGCCTTCTGCCAGGCCTCTGCGTTTCGCAGAGATGGACAAGGAGGCTCTTAGAGGCCCACAGATCTGGATTCGACTGTTTCAGGTGCAGCAGCCGCCCTGCCACTGCTGTGCAGGGACCACCGCCGCCGCTGCCGCGCCGGCTCCGCTCGCCTGCCGCGCTCGCCCGACCAGCGAGGGCAACTGTAACTGCCAATTCAGTTCTCAATCCTCATCCACCCCCGCAGTTCATTCTGGCCATCATTTCCTTTGCCCCCGTGGCAGCAGGCGCGCCTTGGACTTGGCCAGCCTTGCTTGAGAGTGTCTGCCTGCCTCCGCAGCCGCTGGCGCTTCTTCCTCAGCAGCCTGCCTGTGTTTTGCTATTGAATGTGCACCCTGCTGCTGCAGGCGTGCCGTACCCGCCTTACAGCTACAGCGTGTGGTGTGGAGTGACGACCATGGTGCTGTGCGCATTCTGCATTGTCTGCTACCTGCGCAGCATCGGCTGGGTGAGCGCTTAGGGCTTTCTGCACACCGGCAACCATGCACCTTGCTGTGGGAGTGCCAGCCCCACATCTTGCTGGCAGGGCAAACCAGCTGCGCCTGCAGCGGCAACGGCTAGCATTACAGCGTATTCTCTGCTGCGCCAGCTGTTGGCTGCCAACAGCTACCAACACCCTCGCTTTCCACCCTTCTTTGCTGCCGCAGGTGCACGGCATCTGGCCCTTCACTGTGGACACGATCTGGTGGGGGCAGAGCAAGAGTTTCAGTTGCTGCCTGCCCTGCTGGACTGTCCAAAGCCGGCTGCTGCACGTGTCAACTGGTGGCAGTTGTTTGAGCTACCGCATGCACTGGCCCAAATGGCGCCCGTCTCCTCAGCGGCACAGCCAAAGTGCTGCCCAAGTCCTGCCCCACCCTCCCCCTTTTGCAGGTGGGTCTTCTGGATGGCGCTGGCCGCCGCCCTGTCTGCGGTGCTAGACGGTTTTGACGATGCACACCCGCACGGCGGGGTGCCGCGGCCGCGAGTTGCAACGGCCTGCGCCTTCAGCTGGCTCAACTGGTGAGCAAGCACAGCGTGAACGGGCTGTGCAGTCACACAGGCAGCAGCTGCGGTAGCCGTCTGCAGCCTGCCGTTCCGGCCTGCTACCATCTGCCGACCTCCGCGCCTGCCCTCCCTTCCATGACCATGCAGGGGCCTCTTCACCGCTGCTGTGGTGCTGGACGGCATCGACCATTTCGGCTCCCGAGGGGTGACGGTCACCCTGCCCAACCCCGTGGTCGCCCGCATGGCGGATGGCCGGGTGGTCCAGGCTTCCACGCTTGGAATGGGGTCGCGGCTAGAGGGCATGGTGGCGCCTGCGGCTGCTGACGAGGTGGTGACAGTGCGACTGGACGGCAAAAGTGTGACTTAGGACCACTTGTGATGTTGCTGGAACGGCAAAATGCTGGGGCAGCTGTGCATCAACCCTGCTGTAATCCGTGTAATGCAGTGCTGTCTGCTTGAACTGTCGAAGCACAGTAGTGAGCCTGCAGGTGCTGCACTGGCCTGCTGGAACTGGAGGGGCACACATGCCCAGCGGCGGTCCCGCTTGGTGGCCCCGGTGACAAGGGCTGGCATGTCATTCTGCAAGAACAGAGGCTGCAGCGAGCACCCAGCTGCTTCCCTGCCCACAATGGAGCACAGGTGCACAAGATGCACCCAAAGATGCACGTGCATGCGCTGCGCCGCTGGGCCCGCCGCTTCGCCGGCACATGCCGTCGCACCCAAGGCAGGGCGCCCTCCCCGGCCGCCCCACCATTGTTCAACCACTGCGGCACTGCAGGTTCATTCACTGGGCACCGCAGCAGCGTGTGACCAGGCCCCAACCCAGTATGCAGGCCGCTCTCTGCCAGACCGCGGCGCCTGCGCAGGCGCCGCGCCGGCAGCGCAACGGTGCGGCTGCCCGGGTGCAGGCCCGGGCGGGTCTGGCCTTCAGGGCCTCCCAGGTGCGCAGCTCGAACCGGGTCGCATGGACGGCCAACGCGGCGCCCTGGGCGCCTCTGCAGCCCTCACGCCCGCCCCATCGGACCCCGATGTGCAGGTTGTGGGCACAGCAGTGGCGCAGCGCCGCCATGCCCGGGCTGCCGCCTCTGGCCGCCAGCAGCTGGCAGGTGCGATAGGCCGGCACGCCTCCAGCGCCTTGTCATGCGCTTTTGTGGTCCGATGCCGGCGCGGSGGGCCGCCCAGGCTCGGGTTGCGTGGGGCCGCCGCCGCCGCCTGCGACTCGCCGCCGCCGCCCGATCCTGCCCGCCCGGCCGCCTCCCCTGCTCCCGCAGTGGCCGCTGTGGCTGCCGACGGCAAGCCCACCATCCTGGTGGCCGAGAAGCTGGGCAAGGGCGGTGTGGACATGCTGAAGGAGGTCGGCACTGTGGACTGCAGGTGCACCAACCGCCCGGCGGTATGGGACGGGCGGCGGTATGGGACGCGCTGCTGCGGTTCCATGTATGCGATGCATGCATGCATGTGGACGCCATGCGTTGCGGTTGCCTTTGCTTCGACGTGTATAGTCTCTGCACCAAGGCTCGGGGCAAGCGCAATAGCCGTCCCAATGCCGATCCCTGCCGATTCTGTGCCGCGCCCGCCATGTGCCGCCTGCTCATGTGGGTCATGTGCCACGCACACACACAGCTGGTTGCGCCCCCTCATGCCGCACATCCGCCGCCCCAGCTGCATGCTAACCATTGGGTTGTATCACTTCGTTTCTGCAGCTACGAGATGAGCAAGGACGAGCTGCTGGCCAAGATCTCGCTGGTGGACGCCATCGTCATCCGCTCCGCCACCAAGGCAAGCCAGTTTGATAGAATTTTTGGTTGGTTTGATCTAACCCCAGTGCCAACGCGGCAAGGCCGAGCAGCGCACCTTGCTCCAGTGTGCTGGGCGTTGCAAGCACCAGCAGCATTGCCGCTTGGGGGGCACGCCTGCGGCCCGTGGGTTGCTTTCCCAACGCCCAACCAACTCCTGCTCGTGTTCATTGTACTGCGCAGATCACCCGCGAGGTGTTCGAGGCCAGCAAGGGCCGGCTGAAGGTGGTGGGCCGTGNCCGGCGTGGGCATTGACAACGTCGACCTCGCCGCCGCCTCCGAGAACGGCTGCCTGGTGGTCAACGGTGAGCCGAATTCTAGGGGTTTAGAAAGGCGTGTGTGTGGGCATTGACCTGGCGGCCGCCTCTGAGAACAGCTGCCTGGTGGTCAATGGTAAGCCGCATGCTGCACACAGACAAGCCGTGGGCTGCTTGCTTCCGAGTGTATGGGTGTCTGAGACAGGTGTCGGCTTCAGAAGCGCGGTGTGAGCAGGGAGGGATGCACCAGGTCTGCTGCTGTGTGCTCCCACCTGTGTGCCTGCCCTGACGGCTGTCGCTGCGCCTCCAACTCAAACTCCCTGCAGCCCCCACCGCCAACACCGTGGCCGCCGCCGAGCACGGCATTGCGCTGCTGTGCGCGCTGGCGCGTAACGTGGCCCAGGCCGACTCCGCCATGAAGCAGGGCCGGGTGAGTTTGGGGTTGAGTGCGGTTGAATGGCACCAGCAAGGAGCAGCTGCGTGTGTGCAACCAGCAGCAGTTGCGGGCATTTTGGAGCGGCGCTGAGAAAAGCAAACGACGATTTGCCCCACGGCCCCTCCTTGCTGCCCTCACCCGCCCGCCCCGCCCCGCCCTTCCTCCTGCCCGCAGTGGGAGCGCAGCAAGTGGGTGGGCGTGAGCATGGTGGGCAAGACCCTGGCCATCATGGGCTTTGGCAAGGTCGGCTCCGAGGTGGCCCGCCGCGCCAAGGGTGAGTGCAATTAGAAGGAGTTATCCATGCATGCTACCCGTTGGTGGGTTTGGGCAAGGCCGGCGTGTAGGTGGCCTGCCACGCCAAGGCTGAGCGCCGGCCGGTTCCTTTTTGCTGCCGCGGCTTTGGTGATGGCGAAGGTTGAGAGCCCAACCTGCTCGCCACGCCTCTCTCTGCTCCACCTTCCTGCACCTCGGCTTACCCCTGCACTCTTCAAACCCACTGGCTTTGCAGGCCTTGGCATGACTGTGCTGGCGTACGACCCCTATGCCTCGGCCGAGAAGGCGGCCGCCCTGGGCGTGCAGATTGTGTCCTGGGAGGAGGCGCTGGAGCGGGTGAGCGGGCGACTGTGAATGTGTCTGCCCGTGTTAGCCTGGGCTGTGGATGTAGTATGGGTCAGGTCTGGGCGCGCAGGCCGCTGTTGCAGTCTGCCATGCAGCCCCATGCTTCTCGCTGCTGGCTCTCATCCCTGCCCCTTCTCTCACCCCTCCACAGGGCGACTTCTTCTCCCTGCACATGCCGCTGACCCCCAACACCAAGGGCATGTTCAATGACGAGGCCTTCGGCCGGGTGGGTGGCTGCTACCTGTCGGTTTTTTGTGTGCTGCCATTCGCTGCTTTGCATTCTGTCCGGCACGTTTCCAATGTGTCAAAAGCTGCACCCATCAAAGCGCGATGATGACCACCCACAAACTTCAATTGCTGTTCAATCCGACCCAACCGTGGCGGAGACCTTGTGACTCTTTTCCAACTGAGCGCTGCTGTTTGGCCTGCACACACTTTTGCGATATACTTAAGCAGCACTGCACATGGCACTCATCTGGCCGGCAAATCAAATGCCGCACATCATGGCCCGTGGCATCGCCTTGTTTGCCTTGTTTCCTGGCCACCTGGCTGATCCGCGTCTCCCGCCCCTCCAAATCCACTGCAGATGAAGAAGGGCGCCCGCATCGTGAACGTGGCCCGCGGCGGCGTGATTGACGACGATGCGCTCGTGCGCGCGCTGGATGCCGGCATTGTGGCCGGCGCCGCGCTGGATGTGTTTGAGATCGAGCCCCCCGCAGCTGGTGAGCTTCTTTGTGGTCGCTTGTTGCTACCATAGCTGTGCCTGGGAGGTGGTACTGGGCAGAGTGCCGCGCTGGATGTGTTTGAGATCGAGCCCCCCGCAGCTGGTGAGCTTGGTCGTTTGCGCTTGCTGGTGTACTGTGCAGTATGTGTGGGCCGTCTCGGCATGATTTCCACGCCCCTCCCGGGCGCTGTACCCCTTCTTACCTCTCACCCAACCTGCATCATTCGCGCCGCTGTTCACTCCTGCAGACAACCCGCTGGTGGGCCGCCCCGACGTGATTTGCACGCCCCACCTGGGCGCCTCCACCCGGGAGGCCCAGGAGGAGGTGGCTTATGAGATTGCCGAGGCCGTGATCTCCGCCCTCAAGGTGTGCTTGTTCAATGCATGGTAGCTGTGCCGTGCGCAGGCGCATTGTGGCGGTCCTATCGCAGCCCCATTTGGCCCCATTTGTTGCTGCGCCTGCCACCTTTGTGCAACCAGTTTCACCCCCTACGCCGCTTCCGCAGGGCGAGCTGACCCCCAGCTGCGTGAACGCGCCCATGGTGGCCCCCGAGGTGCTGCGCGAGCTGCAGCCGTACGTGGGCCTGGCCGACGGGCTGGGCCGCGCCGCGGTGCAGCTGGTGGAGGACAGCGGCTTCTCCGACGTGTTCATCACCTACCACAGGTAAAACATTGGGTTTGAAAGTATGTTTGCGTGGGCTTTGAAAGGTTGTTTGAGGGGCAATGTGGGGCAGTTGGTGGAGGACAGCAGCTTCTCCGATGTCTTCATCACCTACCACAGGTGATAGATGGAACCTGATAGCCTGCAAAATGATTGCAAGTTGGTGTGGCAGCTGGTTGAGCTCAGCGGCCCCCGCTGGTGTAAACCACATCAGCGGCGTGACGTTGGTTTGCTGCACGGCTTGCATTGACGAGTGCCGCATCACTCTATGTGATGCAACATCACGTGTACGCAAAGGTTCGCACCCTGCTGCGTTGCTCTGCCGCAGCCCACGCGGCGATGACCTGGACACGCGGCTGCTGCGCGCCATGGTGGTGAAGGGCATGCTGGAGCAGATCACCACCAGCACGGTGCGCTGCCTGCGCTGGGCATGCTGTGCTGTGCATGCTGCGCTGTGATGTGCTGTGCATGCCAGCCCCCTGCACGTGTGATGCCTGCTGCAGTCGAACGCAGCAGGCATGCTGCCTGGATGTGCTTTCGTCGCTTACATTGCCTGGCAATTCTACCTATCTGCAGGGCAATCTGGTGAACACTGACCTGCTGGCCACCTGTAATTCTTGCCTCTAACAGCTGAATTGATGGGCAACCCACCTGCAGGTCAACCTGGTGAACGCCGACCTGCTGGCCAAGAAGCGCGGCCTGCGCATCGTGGAGACGGTGGTGCCCTCCGACGGCGCCGGCGTGCTGGACGAGATCGAGGTAGGTTTGAATGTTGTGATGTGCACGAGTGTTTGTTCACTGGCCATGCCTCGGAACTGCTGTGCCCTCCGACGGCGGTGGCGTGCTGGACGAGATCGAGGTGGGTCAGGTTGCTATGGCTGCTGCGCCTGCTGTGCCGTGTACCGAATGCCTGCCTGCAGGGATGCGTGGGCACTGCCGTGGTTGTATCTGCTGTGGGCCTTGACGACATGAAGTGTGCTGACTCCCTTGCTTGCTGCACGCCTGCCCCGCACTCCAGGTGGCCATTGGCTCCAACAAGAGCAAGTTCTCCTCGGCGGTCACCCCCGCCGGCCGTATTGCGGTGAGTGGGCCCTCTTGCACTGATGCAGCAGCCTTGCGTCTAGCTGTGTTCAGACCTTGCAAGCTGTGCACTCCTTGGGCTGTGCAGGCTGCATTTCAGCCGCGCAGGCAGTGCTGGCCGCAGCAGCTCGGTTGTCTGACCCCCTCTCGCGCCACCTCTTTCCACTCTCCGCAGGTGGCGGGCACTGTGAAGAGCGGCACGCCCTTCCTCACCCGCATCGGCGCCTTTGACGTGGATCTGGCTGTTGAGGTGCGCATGCATTTGCTGTTGGGGTGTGGCCCTCTGTTTCAGTGCCGCTCTCTGCCGGAGCAAAGCGCGATGCTTGCGCGCGTCGTTCTCTTTCAGCAGCACATGCAGCCCTTGAGTGCAAGCTGCAGACGCACTGGTGAGCACCCCGGCCCACGACCGCATCACACACCCGCGCGCATTGTCCAACCCGCTTGGCCTGCAGGGCGAGGTGGTGCTGGTGCGCCAGAACGACCAGCCCGGTATCATTGCCGCCGTGTCCACCGAGTTCGCCAAGGTGGGCGGTAGCTGCTGTTCTGTTTCAAGTGTGTTTTGCAAGTGCACTGCATCCACTGCTGCCGTTGTGTGGCAAGTGCGCTATTGGACAGTGCTGTATGAGCCGTCTCGGCTTGCCTCTCACAAGTCAACCATGTCTCCATCTCCGCTTCCTTTCCCGCAGAACAACATCAACATCTCGTTCATGAGCGTGTCGCGCGTGGCCAAGGGCACCCAGGCCATCATGGCCATCGGCGTGGACGAGGCCCCCACCGCTGAGGCAAGTTTAGGCGCTGCCTTTGCTGCGACCAGTTTGGTGGTTTTGCTGTGTTTGTCAGCCAAGGGCACCCAGGCAATCATGGCCATCGGTGTTGATGAGGCGCCCACCGCCGAGGTGCGTTGCGCTTGGTTTGTTTGCTTCAGTGCGGCGGCTGCGCGTGCAGTCTGCTGCTTGGCAGCAATTCAATCACCTATAAACGCCCCAGGGCAACATTCGCTGCCCCTCTGTGTACCCAACTGTACCATCGCCTTGCTTGCTCCCACTTGGACGCAGGTGGTGAAGACGATCCAGGGCGTGAAGGGCGTGCAGGAGGTGACTGTGTTCTCTGAGAAGCGGGCGGCATAAGCGCAGCATGCATGAGCATGCGCGCTCGCGCGCTGCCGCACACCGATAGCAATGCTGGCCGGCTCGATTGGTGACCGCTGACTGTGCCGCCCCTAGCGAGAGGAGCGCGGCAGCCGGCGCTTAGCTAGCGCCCGCCCGATTCGTGTGTTTGCTACTCTGCTACTCTAGCATCGCGATTCTTAGCTGACCGCGAGGCACCTATTGTCCCCTGCTCTTTGCACCCCCACACGTTTTGTTTCTCACGCCTCCCAGCTGCTGCCTGTCTGTGCCACGAGAGTTTTCAGACCAGCAGAATGCTTTACTGTCCCTTGCCCGCTTCCTTCCCTCTCATAAATGATGGATGCTTGACCAACCAAACATACCGAATGCAGCACTGTGTAACCCAACGATTGCCGCATCTAGTGAACCTGCAGCGCCGCAGTGCTTGAACAATGGCGCGGCGGCTGGGGAGGGCGCCCTGCCTTGGGTGCGCCGCATGTGCCGGCGGCAGGCCAGAGCAGATGCTAATAGAGACGTGAAGTGGTCCAGCGCTGCAAACAGACCACCATGCAATAGGTGTAGGTTGGCGCAGCGCTAGTGGTGCGGCTGCTGGCGCAGCAGAGCGGATGATGTCCCTGCAGGCTGGGCGGCAGTGCCGCCGCCACCGCAGGGGCTCCATGGTCATGCGACTGCTTGCCGCACACAATCGCCGCGGCTTCTCTACTGAACAGTGGTCCAATTCAGGGCGCAGCGCCTCCCCCAGACCTACGTTGACCGGTCGTTGCGCTGCCGCCCTGCCGCACGCCATGGCCCCCTCGCCCAGCCCAAGCAAGCTGGCGGCCGAGCGCAGCAGCGTGAAGGTGTCGGTCAGCACGCTGGCGCTCGACCTGCCACCACTGGCGGCGGTGTCGCCGCGGCGGGCGGTGCCAYCGCGGCAGCGGGCTGCTGCTGCCCCCAGCAGCCCGCCGTGCCGCCTGCCGGCACGTTCGTGCGCCCACGCCGACTGCCAGACCGACCCCTCGCTTCTGGAGCCGCTGGAGGCGCCAGAGGTGGACGCTGCGGCTCAGACAGACGGCTCGCTGCCGCCACTGCCGCTGCCGGCCCCGCCGCCGCCGCCGCCTGCTGGCACAGACGCCAGCACCCAGGTCACCGAGGAGGATGTATTCGAGTTTGAGGTGGCGCCCAGGGCGCACGCCATGGTGGCCGGCGCGCTGCAGCGTGCAGTGGAGGAAGCTGCTGAAGAGGAGGCGCACGCAGAGCAGGTGTGCTGCTTGGAAATGCGCTTTTTGGGCGGCTCGACGCAGGCACAATCGGATTGTGCAGCGGTGTGCACCTGAAATCATGGATGACGGCACCTGTTTGCTGAACCTGTGGGCGTGTGCATTGCCCCGGCAGCCCAGCCACGGCACTATGACTGCGCACTGGCCGTGCCCTCTCCTCTCCCATGCACACACACAGAGCTGCACCTTACGCCTCTCCCCCTCCCTTGCAGCCGGCTCAGCGCGAGCAGGCGGATGCGCCGCTGGTGGAGCAGGCGGCTGCCGACTGCCAGCAGGAGGCGGAGCAGCCGGTTGAGGCCGCCGCCTTACCTGCCTCCCTCGTCACCAGCCCAACCACCCAGCACAGCAGTGACGAGGACGCAGACTGCCCCATGCCGCAGCCCGCCCCAACCATGGAGCAGGTCGCAGCCGCAGAGCGGGTGCCAGCAGCTGACGGCGTGGCGGGAGGGCCCCCCGCCAGCGCAGAAACACAGCCTGCTGCAGGAGGCGGCACAGAGATGCAGCTGAGGGCGCCACCCCGAGCAGCACCCCCGGAGAGGAGGCCCCTGCTGTGCCAGCCATGAGTGAGGCAACGATTCAGGGAGCTGCCAGCGCCAGCGGAGACGGGGAGGCAGCGGCTGGCGGCTCGCCTGCTGCTGGCCATGGCTGCCCAGCAGAAGAGGAGCCCACTGTGGAGGGTGATGGGGGCAGCTCAGCAGATGCAGCAGCAGCAGATGCGCCCGCTGCGGAGGGCGATGGGAGCAGTCCAGCAAAAGATGCCGCAACTGCTCCGCCCGCTGAGGAGGGCGATGGGCAGGCGGGAGAGGCAGCGGCGGTGGCCTGTGCACCAGCATGGCCTGAGCAGGCGGTGGGCAGTGCAGTGCTGGACATGACTGTGGCAGCCATGGGCAGTGCGCTGCCGGACAGTGCTGCGCAGGCTTCTGCGCCTGCCAGTGCGCAGTGCCAGTGCCAGCCTGCCGCTGGATGGTGCAATGGAGGGCGAGGCAGCCTTTGGCCGGGCGCTGGGCAGCAGCGGCAGCTCGGCGGGGCAGGAGGCGCCTGAGGCTGTGGAGTGCCCTGAGGCAGGAGTGGTGTGATCCTTTCCAGAGGGTGCCGCCTAGTGGAGAGAAAAAAATGTCTCTTGTGCCTGCTTTGTCTCCTGCTAGGACTGTTTCACAGAAGGAAGTACAATTGGCCGTGGGGTTCGAAAGAAGTTGTAAGCAAGGGCGCTGAGAGTAGGCAGTGCGGCGGCTGCGCAATCGGTACCGAAATGCAAGTCACAAGGGCCGGTTCAGGGCCGGCGGCAGGGCTACAGGGGACCAGCTAGCTCCTAGGCGCCGCGCTTGTTGCCGCCGCTCCAGGCCAGCTGCAGCGCCTGCAGCAGCGAGCCCTTGCCCTTGTGCTTCACATCTGGCAGCATGCCCTTCTGCGGCTCGGCATAGGCCTCGCCGCCCTGGAACCAGGTGCGGTCGGGCACGCCGGCGCCGCCGCCGTCGCTCAGCACCACGGTGCGCATCTCGCAGTTCTGCGGTGGAAGCAGGGACGGTTGTGTTGTAGGGCAGCAGCGCCGATGTACCCACGAGCGCAGGGGTGTTCTGTGATTCATGGCAACGGTCCAAAGGCCCTTCCCCCTCCTCACCTCGTACCACCGCTGCAGGTTCTCCCGCACCGGCTTGGCAAACTCCTGCACATTAAGGTTGGCACATGAGCAGATTGTAAACAGACAGGGACATCGCCTCGTGCTCCCCGTGGCGGCAACCAAGCGGGTGCAGCACACAGGCCCAAGGCCGAAAGGTCAGGGCTGTGCGCAGCACGGTTCGCCCAATGCTCAGCTTCCCAACCCACAGCCCAGACATCACGAATAAGCTGCCACCCACGTTTCCGAAGCAGGTGAGGGTGAACCAGAGGAAGGCCGAGTGCGTGACCACCGCGATGTTCGTCTCAGGCCGCTACAGCAGTGGACAGGGAGGCAGGAGCAGGCAGTGGTGGGAAAGACTCGTACTGAACTGGAAAGTAGCCAGCTTATTGAGGAGCATGGCCTGGCTGGGGGAACCCAAAGCCGCCGTGGCTGAATACGACTCAAGCTTGCAGCAACAGCGGCAGCAGCACCAGCAGCAAACACGCACCCCTCGCTTGCAAGCACCGCCAGAAAGGCAAGCCGCACACTGCTACTGACTTGCCCAAGCCCAACTGGCAGCAGCAGCAGCAGCAGCAGCAGCAGCAGCAGCAGCAGCAGCAGCAGCAGCAGCAGCAGCAGCAGCAGCAGCAGCAGCAGCAGCNGCAGCAGCAGCAGCAGCAGCAGCAGCAGCAGCAGCAGCAGCAGCAGCAGCAGCAGCAGCAGCAGCAGCAGCAGCAGCAGCAGCAGCAGCAGCAGCAGCAGCAGCAGCAGCAGCAGCAGCAGCAGTGCCAATCAAGAGAGCTCACCTGCATCAGCCAGTTGAGGAACTCAAAGCTGCGCACCACCACGCTTGGCTACTGCCTCCCTCAACAATTGGCAGCAGTAGTACGGCCAGTATGCACTGCTCACCTGCATGAGCCAGTTGAGAAACTCAAAGCCGCGCACCACCACGCTGGACTCGCTCTCCACGTGCCCCGCCTCCCAGCTCGTATCTTCATCACTGCCAATCAGGCTGCAGGGCAGTGCGTATTTGGAAGCTTGTGAGACTAAGGGCAGGGAACCACCTTAGAAAAATGCCTGCCTCCCAGCTCGTATCTTCATCGCTGCCGATCAGGCTGCAAGGAAGCGGCATGCGTGGAAGCTTGTGAGGGCAGGTGCAGGGCGGGAGGGAGCAGCGGGCTGGCTTGGATCATTGCATGTGTGCTTGTGGCGCAGTGAGCATGTGCAGGCAGGCGTCATGCTTGCTGTGCCACACGCCAAGCCAGCACCAACCAGGTAATACCATAACGCATCAAACCCCGACGGCCCACCTGAAATCCACGCCTGGGAAGCGCTGCCGCGTTTCGTCCAGCGCCTGCCGCTTGTCGCACTGGGAGGGGCCTGCGCACAGGGGGAGGCAGGGCAGGATCGATTGCCGGCGTGCCAGATGGTTCAGTGTGCACCTGAAGCATGCTGCCAGACTACACACCGTGTGCTTGCCAAATAAGCCAAGATGACTTACCCAGGCGCTCGCGGCACAGTTCCACCGCAACGAATTTCAGGCCCGGCCGCGGCACCACCGCGCCGTGCGCCGCCCGCACGTTGCGCTCCTTGTCCTGCGGATCGATGCCGTGAAATGGGTGTGGGCAGGCGTTGAAAGCGCAGAGGGGTTGCTGGGCAAGAAAAGCGGCTGCTGAAGCAGTGCAGCTGGCCCGCATGTTGCGCTCCTTGTCCTGCAAACATGTGAAGCAATGTTGGCCACAGCTTCCATTCCGCACAGCCCAATGAATTGATCAATCACTGGACAATGCGAGGCCAATCTACAATCTCCTCTATTCGTGCACGCACGAATAATTGTCCACCGCACCCACACAACTATGTTTTGTTGTGTCTTCTCCCGGTCAGGCCCGCCCCAGCCTTGCCACCGCACCTGCGCCCGCATCAGCAGCGGCGGCGGGTCCGTGTCCATGCTTTCCGCCTCTCCATTGTTGCGCTGCTCCTCTCCCTCTCCGCTGCCGCCTTGCGCATCGCTGCCGCCCGCCTGCTGCTGCCCCTGCTGCCCCTGCTGCTGCTGAGCCGCGTCCTGCTGCTGCTCTGCCTGCTGCGCCTGCTCCACCTGCTGCGCTAGGTGCTCCTCTGTGGCTTGTGCTGCGTCCAGCCCGAAGATGCCTGCCGCAGTTTCCAGGGCGCGTATGAGAGGTGACACCACCACCAGCTGCACGCTGCTGGTCGGCTCCTGGCTGCAGGCAAGCAGGAAGGCGTGGAGGAACACCACAGTTGGTGTGACTGCCAGTGAATGGATATCCTGCCCTGCAGGCACAGCACATGCCAGTGGCGCCACGGCTTGCCCTGCGCAAAGGCAGGCAGCTTGTGCCTGCAGGTCGCATGYYGCATGSTGNNTSGWSTSSASTNCWGWCYNACYRCYGCMRNCAATCAATCAATCAATCAATCAATCAATCAATCAGCCTTGCCTGTACATGTGGTGGCCCAGGGCMTCCGCCKGGTCCCAGCCCCGCTCCGTCAAGCAGGCATCCAGGTTGTTGGCGAAGCCGGTGTTGTGGAAGCCCTCGCTGCAAGTGGAACAGTGGGGCAGCAGATCAGTGAGAGCGGGGCAAGCGGTGGGGAGACCAGTCACGCCGGACATGCAGGTCGCAACCAGAGGTTGCCAAAACCCAGTGGCAAACCAGCAGCAGAACACCGCACCCGTGGCGGATGAAGTGGATGGTTTTGGTGTTGCAGTAGGGCGTCAGGCTCAGCTGCGGCTCGTACCTGCGAAATGAATGGCAACACGCGTAGACTGAGCAATCCAGGCAGCGGGAGGGAGAGGCAGGCACGTGCCGCTGTATTGCAGGCGGCAGGCGGACCAGCGGCGCGGAACAGCGGCAGCAGCAGGGCACAGCAGGCATGAGCAGAGCACGGGTTGCACAGCTTGCACATCCACTGGGCGTGGAAGCAAACACCACCCACATTCAGCAGCCGCACTCACTTGGCTGGCTTTTCAGCCGACATCAGCGGCGGCGTGGCTGTGCCAGGCGTGCCGCCAGGCGTCGTCTGGCCGCCCGCCCGCGAGCTGCTGTTGTCTGCAGGCAGGAAGAAGACGTGCTGCTGTTGTGTGCAGGCAAAAAAAATTGCGGGGTGCTGTTGTCTGCAGCCTGGAGGCGCGTGGCATGATGGCATTCAAAGAGGCAAGTACACGCATGATGCATTCACTGCGAGCATGCATCTGCACCGCAGCTCACATGCAACAAACCCTGAACATGTGTGGTTTCTCTGTGAAGGTTGCAACAGTGGCAGACGCACAATGTTGGCCCCACAGCAACCCACCGTCGTCACTCAGCACGTCTGCAAACTCGCGCCGAATCTTGGCCACGTTGCGCAGGTAGTCTTG
This sequence comes from Chlorella ohadii, assembly GCA_025026875.1. Classification (NCBI taxonomy): domain Eukaryota; kingdom Viridiplantae; phylum Chlorophyta; class Trebouxiophyceae; order Chlorellales; family Chlorellaceae; genus Chlorella; species Chlorella ohadii. Next base: position 121,933 of record JADXDR010000041.1, on the reverse strand, counting down.
CAGGCCGGTGGACCAAAAGCGGGTGGGCGAGGCAGTCCACTGGCGCTGCAGGGCAAGGGTAAAGGCAGCGAAACGGTGGCACGCAGGTTGTGCAGGGGAAAGCTGCCCCAAGCGACAGTGCAGAGGCATGGCCACACGTCAGCTGCTTCACGCTGAGTTGCCTGCACCCAACAGCCAGAGCAGCAGCAGCAGCAGCAGAAGCCATCGCATGGCCATCTTTTTAGCAGCCAGCCGCCCGCTTGCCTGCACCCACTCCATGAACTGCTTGTTCAGCGCCTCCACGTACGAGCGGAACTTCTCCACCTGCGGTCAACGCGGTCAAACAGTGAGGCACACGGGCGTTGACCGAGGTGGGTGCAGGGCTGGAAGAGGAACACAGGTCCAGTATTGTGCCCACAGGACAGCCAGCATAAGGTATGCCCACAGCAGCGGCAGCGGCGGTGATGGTTGGGGCAGGCACAGCAGCGACCCAGCGGCGGCAGGAACGACACTCCCAGGCGCACCCTGTCCTTGCGCTCCGCCATGGCTGCTGAGGGACTTGCCAGACGTCTTTAATTGACAGCTGATGGAAGGCGAGCAGGAGCAGAGTCGGCCTGGAGGGAGGGAGGCGGCGGCGATGGGCAGCGGCGGCGGTGGGCGGCGGCGGGCAGCAGCAGTGGCAGCAAGGGCAGTGCGCTGCCGGCAGTTACCCGTCGTCACGACGATGGCCGCACCAAGTCGTGCCTGCCAAACACCGCGACCGCGACACAGACCGCGGGCCGAGGGCCGGGCTCACCAATTCAGGCCGGAGCGGCTCGATCGGGCTGCCACGACACTGCGCGAATGCCACTGAGCTTGGATGGAGCGCGGGACGGCCGACATGGGACGAAAGCTCGGCATGGGGAGCCCTGCGAGCCAAAAACGTGCTTGCATGCCACATCCAACACATAGGATCGCCAACATTGCGATCAGCCAGGCAATGGCGGCGCAGCAGCGCCTCAGCGGCCCAGCCGCGCTGCCGGCACTCTAYAGGGCCGTCCAGGCAGCCCGGCTCTATCCCGACAGCAAGACGCYAGCGTGAGGATATCGRATNNGCMCCGCCGATGGGCCGCCCGCAATGCCTGGGCACCTGCACGGCCGCCCGCTGGTTTTGCCGCCGCCGCCACTGTGGGACCCACCCACCCGCCTGCCCCCCGCTCCTGCCCTGCAGCGCTCAGCACCTGCAGCAACATAAAGATGGCCGCTTTTCCAGAACATGTGAGAGCCTCGCCTGCAACGGTTGGGCTTGCTTCAGCCTTGCATGGAGCTGGCTGCTCTGGTCGCTGGTGTCCTGCGTGCACGACCGCCGACTGGTTTAGCGGCGCCTGCTTGCACCTGTCTCTTCGAGTGCCCAACGGGCTTTGCCTTGGTGAGCTGGGAGAACATATGCAATGCAGCTGCATGATGGGCAAGTTTGCAACCCCTCATCCTAGCCCCGCATCCAGCCCACGCGCCCCGATCATTGAAGCTGGCCCCCGCTCCAGCGCCGCAGGCCCCTGCTGAAGTGCGCATCTCATGGGCGCAACGGGTGGCAGCCTGCCCCTGTCGCCGCTGGTGGCAACAATCACTGGCGGCAGGGACGCCATTGCGCTGCTGCTGCCCGCCGCGGCCGCCACGCAGGCACGCCTGGCGGCGCGGAGAGCAGCACGAGAGCGGCGGCGGGTGGTGCAGCTGGGCGCAACCCATGAGCAGCTGCCATTGGAGCGTCTGCAAAGCCGCTGGAGCAGCAAGCAGTGAACGAGCTGAGGTGAGAACTCTCGCTTCCCTGTGCTGCCCGGCTGGCTGCTGTACATAGCCTGTGCTGCCCAGCTGGCTGCTGCCAGGCACAGCCCCTGTGCTGCCCGGCTGGCCGCTAGCGTGCAGACGGCTTGCACCATCCCCTGTGCTGCTCGCGGCTGAGCTCCGCGCAACACAGCTGCAGCCAGCTTGTTCTTGCTGCATCCCACCAGTGCAGCCCGACCACCTGCTGACCGGCCTGACTCATGCGACTCTGTTCCATGCTGTGGCTGCAGGCTGAGCTGCGGACACACGCTGCTGTACACACCACTGGCACAGCAGCTACTCAGGAATCCTGCCTGCTGCTGGCAGCGTGCGGTCAGCTTGCGGCCACGCAGCAGTGGGCAGCGGCTGGCGGCGGCGGCAGCAGCGGCNGGCGCGGCCGCGGCCGGTGCGGCGCTGCCG